>CM068371.1:387970647-388460611 GCA_034769895.1 Magicicada septendecula
AACTTATTCAGGTTGGCCTCAAAATCCTGTAGCTATTGCATCCTCAGGTATCCTACAGAATGGCTCCCCTCTGGCTTCATGCTCAACACTTTTTCTGATGCTCACCCATCCTATCCACATGCCTGAGTCATCTTAGTATGCGCACTTTTATGTTGGTGAAGATTGCCGGAGCATTGTAAAGTACTTATAACTTGGCATTAGTTCTTATCCTCAACTTGTTCTCCACACATACTGTTCCTAAGATCTTGTGGAAAATCTTCCATTCCCAAGTGTTAAGGAGTCTTCATCCGTTTTTTTTTTTTTTTTTTTGTCAAAGATGATCATTTGTTTTTTGGTTATGTTTCAGAATCATACATAACCTCTGGTTTATGTACCAACAACTTAAGGTGTCTTGTCACAAAGGAGGATCTAATGCTCTTCTGAAGCTGTAAAACAACTGTTTCCTGCCACCAGTTGTGGCCATCAAACTGTCTCACATTTGTCCACCTCATATTATTTCTTGTGTTGATTGTATATTTACTTTTATCTTTATCTACAAGTCCCACCTTGGTTGGTTCCTCTTCTAGTACTTTCAGGTTCATGCCAAGGTAGTTGGTGTTGGTAGCCAGTAACGAGATGTCATTGACAAAGGCGATGCTTTGTGTCAGGATGATAAAACATGTTGTTTTAAATGAGTGATGCTACATTAGTGTAGTTATGTAACCCTCTTTTTATTTGTGTGGGAGTTTTATGAATTTTTTTTTTTAGAAAAAAAGGGTTACTTAATATTTAAGACTAGGCTGGGGGCCTAGAAGGAAGCATAAAGTGTGCTGGCTCCAATGAGACGGAACTTGCAATGAATACTCTCTGTTAACAAGCAAGATAACAACCTTTATTGGAGCCTAGATGATTACACATAATTTAACATACATGATACGTTATAAATCACAGATACAATTATATATATATATATATATATATATATATATTACTTTAATATTTATAACTAAATTTACCTCAAGATATACTTTTTTCCTATTAGGAACATGTTTCGAGAGTTCCTGTACTCTCATCTTCAGCCTTCGCCATCTTGTTTCTGGTGAAGTATTTGTGTGTTGGCTTCTGGATGTTATTAAGGTAGTTTGTTGGTCTTTGGTCTTTAAAGTTGCATTATTGTGTGTGGTTGTGGTATCTGTTTTTGTATTTTGTGTATTTTCGATGTTGAGTGCTTTGAATATTCTGTCATGTTTTGTATTGATTTGTATTTATTCTGGTATTAGTTTGTATAATACAAATCAATTTATACATACAATACAAATACAAATATATATATATATATGTTATGTAACGTAACAGAGTTGAGGTCCCCAACGTTACATAAAAAATTGAATTAACTATGGTCAAGGACCATACCCCGAATTAAGGTTGCTCAGTAATTCATGCATCTGAGAAGTACCTCAAGTCAAAAGATGCAATAATTAACGTTGAATATAAAATACTATACCAATTAATGGTTAATATCATAAATTGTACTTGTGTTTTATACTGTAGCATGTTAGTGTTCACAGAATATTTATGTTATGTTTTGAGTATGGTAAGAGTGAACTAATGTTGTTTAATAGGAATACTTAATCAGTGATAATGTTTGTATTTATGTTCAATTTGTCTTTAGGCAATCAAGTATAGTTACCTGTGTTAGACATTATACTAAGTTTTAAGTATTGTCTAAAATGGAATAATGAAGTTGTTTTAATTAATGTTTGTAAACTTGGCCAGGAGGGCAATCAGTGTTTAATGTTTGACAAGTAGTTCTGATAATTATATTGTAAACTAATAAAGGGTTCCAGGACTAGTTAATTAATGTAATAAAGAAAAAACCAGGAAATTAAAATTAATGTAAATAACCATTAACCAATAATTAATTGTACAGTAGGTCAGGTAAAGAAAATTAAGTTAAAAAACCAAACAAAATAATAACAGTTGTAAGAAAACCTATAGGCCTAAATTTAATATTTGTGAAAGGAAATTAATACCTTTTTAAGAAGCCCAGTCCAATGAAACTATAGTAAAACATATACTGTTTAAGAAGGAAGGTTAGGTGAGAATTTTAGGTAATTTAGTATTATTCCAAGCATGGAGTATTTTATTGAAAAGGAGTAGTAATATTCTATAATTCTGGCTCTAGGATATCTAATTTCATCCAATGACATAAAAAGTGGTTGTTAAGGCAACTGAAATGTACATGAGTTGTTGATATTGAATCATTCGTGCCGATTGTTACAAGCCATTGAGTTGAGATGGGCAGACACATTTAAAAAGAATGAATGATAAATTTTGAAGAAAAAATGAATCTAAATTAAAAAACCCTATTTGAAACTAATTCTATAATACTACTGATGAGTAATAAAACCAATTAGACTTCCAAATTATAACTGAATACCTCTGAAAGAGTTGAAACTCCTCACTCCATTCACCAGAATAATTCCGCTGGATTCGGTATTAAACCGATTTCCCATGTAATCAGAAGACTAGTTGAGAGAAATAAAGGCCGAAACTAACGGAATTATTGAGAAGACATACGAAGACCTCGTTTTGCTGAGTTAACCATTACCTTCAAGAAAAGCTAGAATCCTATTCTCATTCCAACGTGACAGGCAACTATCAAGATCATAAGAGAAGAACGGCAGTTAGAAGAGTTCCTGAGAGCTTCTCTGTATTCTCCACCATCAATTTTATTAAGGGCCAGAACACTTTTTACTGGAGGAACGTGATTTAAGACGGTCATCTTCAACTGTTTACAGACGTCCACTGCCAGTCTGAGTTACGTCAACTCGGTAAAAAAACAACTTATTTTTAAATTCAATATATTTAGAGTTAATAAACTTATGTAATACTTGAGTAACCTTAATTTTGCATTTTACCTGGCCTTACTAATGGTTAAAAGAATCTTATGAACCCTGGGATAAGAATTATTTATTGTTATATTTAATTTGTATAAGTCAAAGGAACTTGATCAATTGACAATCGATATATCTTTGCATAATCGATTCGATAATATTATTATTTTTGAGATAACGGTTACTGTGAAACAACGTATAAAATTAATAAAGGATCTTTATTGTATGAAATAATGTTTTATGTTATTACAGAATAGGTACTATATGTTGTGGGTGGAATAATTTACAATAAAAGGTTGATTAAAATCCGATGAACGGCTAACCTAGAAGCAAGCTTATTACAGATAACAGTGCTATTGGTTAACAGCTGGTGGAACGGGAGATTGGCGAACTAGCGTGTTTTCAGTACCAAATTTGAATAGAATTCTCTAATATCGAGGGACTAGGGTTGACAAGAATACACAATACATTCAGTCAATACACTATATATAACGTTGATATTGCCCAACTATTGAATACTCAGTTAAACCTATATCGTAGTACGATTATAAGTTAAAAGAACATAACCATAACTATATTTATTTAATAATATATTTGAACTGTTATTAATTAATACATAATAAAAATACAAAATAAAATCGAATAAACTTCTACTTACCGTCACTCCGTAGCCTCGGCTTCAGGGTTGCGTCATACGAACGTTAGGATACAGGCGTAATTTTCAAGGTTGTGTGAATGATTTACACAACACATTTTTTATGAAGAGAATTACATTTAATTTAATTTTGAATCATTTAAGAAATTGTTTATAAACTTTACCTCTGAAATAATTTCGTGAGAATATATATATTGCTTGTTATATGAGGATCATCCTTAATCGATCTTACGCTACTGCTTACCTTAATTTTTTATACACACACACACATATAAAACTGCCCAGCCTGCATATTTTGAACACACCCAAACACACAAAAGTTATAAATCCCTTAACATTTTTTTAAATGATATTCCCCCCCGTCGGCCACGCGGTCTTCTCGCACGCACTCATTGTTCTTGTAAAAATTTTTTGTTATTGTCCGAAAATAGTTTATCTGAGTTCTTCTTTGTAGTATCCGATTAATCGCACTTCGTCCTTTTATTTATTGCACTGGATTTTAATTTAGAAAAGTTCTATTTCTGAGCCCGGTTTGTCGGGCTGCCTGCGCAGGCGAGAGTCGGCAATAGACTGGTAGCGTCTCTCTGCTCCCCACTCCTTGAGCATTTTAGTTGAGACGACGGACATTAATGCCTTCTATTTAATCGTCACTGCTGTGGCACATTTAACACAGGTGTTTTTTGTGTGTTAACCGTGGACGATATTTGTCGCTGCTATACTGATGTCACTAGCAGTGGGCGGGGCTTAATGATATTTCCTGTAGTTGGCTG
Source organism: Magicicada septendecula (assembly GCA_034769895.1). Classification (NCBI taxonomy): domain Eukaryota; kingdom Metazoa; phylum Arthropoda; class Insecta; order Hemiptera; family Cicadidae; genus Magicicada; species Magicicada septendecula. Next base: position 387,974,949 of record CM068371.1, read on the forward strand.
GTTGGTGTTACAAACTGTTCGCTCCAGCGCCATTTTTTACAGCGCCGGTTGAGTTTTCTCGGTGTCACTACAGCGCCCCTGCTTGAGATGTCGCGTACGCGCACCCTCACACTTATACAGAGTTCTGCGAATTCGAGGGTGGTACGAATTCCTGGCCACATTACTGCGTCTTGCCTTTGTTTCAAACTGTTCTACTTGCCACGTGTTCTGTTCCAATAGAGTTAATGTTTGCACAATAATTTTATAAAATCCTGCAAAAAATGAAATAAATAAAAATGCAAATACCCCATACTGTAAGAAATAAACTGACCCAATTTAGACACGTTACAATACCCCCTCAATGAGAATTCTGCTGTCCGAAACAGAAGAAATCTCATTGATAAACCCCGAAGAGGACCGGTGAGGACCTGGTGCCAATCACCCCCCTTTGTTCTTACTCTTCATGGGTACACGACCCCCCTGGCTTGGCAACTATGGACGCATCTGAACGAGATCACTGGACTTCTCTGTAAGAGATCCCAACACCGAGAAATCGAACAGACAAGTACCACAGCACACCTCACCTTCTAACATGCTACCCCCCAAAATCCTCAATCCCTGGCTCAGATTAGGTCAGATCCTCCACCGATATGTTCCCCTTGTATGCAAGCTGGGCTGCCTTTAGCAGATACTGGGCTCACACACACTCACATTACATATTATACATTGAAAAATTCTTTAAAATTTACTATTTCATCGAAGAAACAAAATTCAGAATTCAAAATGAAATATTGTATCAAAAAATTCTCTTCCTTATTTTCTGTTTTATTTAAAATGAGTTAATTTAAACATTTCTCCTAATTAAACATATCCTTAACCTAACATGTGATCACTTAGAATCTAACAACACAAGTCAATACAATAAATCAATAAAAATAAACATGGTTAATATACAAACAATCAAATAATCAAAGTTTAAAAATATTCATTACCTGGCAGGCGAAAAATCAAGATTTTTTTTTTTCAAAAAATTATTTCCTAAAAATTTTTAAATTCAAAAAAAATTTAAATTTATTAAAATGTTTCCTTTACCTCTAGAAATTATTTAAAACTCGCATAAATTGATTAAAAACACAAGTTGAATTGACTTCCTTACTAAACAAGCTTAGTATGTGTGACCTCACTGTCAGCTGATCGAAACTAGGTCAAGTTCAAAAACCTTGACCCACCTATGTTATGTACAAGTTCTATATGAAAATACATTTAACATCTGTACCATTCTAACCTTAAACACAAAACATAATAAAATAAAACATTTAAAATAACAAAATATTATTATAAATAATAAGCAACTTGACATTTAAATTATTCAAAATAAACAATTCTTAATTTTACATGATTTCCAGATTCTATCAAAATTCTGTCACTGGTTGTAAACTAAAATTTTATATCTTTATTATAAATCTCTCTCTTTGCTTAATAGTCTGATTCTCCATTACTGTGGGTGATTTAATTACTCATCTCCATTTAATTTACTACTTGATCCGTTTATACATATATCAACTTTCTCTCTCTGACTCTAACTTCTAACAATTGTAACTCACATGACACCCATCTCTATCAAAATCTCTATCAAACACTCTCTAAACCCAACTTATCATTAAACTCAAATCGCCACCTTCTCTCTCTCTCTCTCTCTCTCTCTCTCTCTATATATATATATATATATATAAAAATACTCTAACCCTTTGTACATAGGATATGTGTTTCCCCCTCCCAAAAACTCATTTCCCTTATCTGGCCCCTGGATTCTACCTAAGGCGGCCCCGTCCCACTAAATCGGTCCCAATCCCGTCCCAACTTATCATTATGTTGCGGACTCCCACATTACACTACCCCCTACTACAAAATTGCCATCCCCAAAATCTCAATCTTATTACCTTACTACAACTACAACAAAATAACATCATTAATTATAAACATCAATATATCACTCAAAACTCCACATAAATTCTCCACAACTACTGTGTCAACATCAATACTTCTCAAAATTCTATAACATATATTAACTCAAAACCACATTACATTATTTTCATCTCTACTATTTCAACTTTAACTTTGACCTCACTTTGGACAGATCTATATGTCCCATAAAATATTCATCACCCAAAATTATCTCTTGTTAACTTGCATAAATTATTACTTTACTTCTCACTTTATCAAGTTATTTTTATCATTACTTTAAATAGCATCTGTAATACATCAAAACATTACATTGAACATTAATCACTTGGAACATTTATAAACCAATATACCAGTGACATTTTATTGCTGATCAGCTGATCTTACTAACACAATGAAAACACATCTCAAAATTGAACAAATTACATGAAATATATATATTTATCAGTACTCGCTTCTACCCTCGTTGTTTCCCCTCTCTCTGATTCTGATCATTTATGTTGACCGCCTGCCAGACGGCTTAATTATTTACTTAGGTTCAAAATACACACATAATGAAAACACATTTTTATCAATACCTATATCTAACGTACAACAATAAAATCATACATTTAAAAGCATGCAATGAACACCTTATATTGAATGTCTGAGCAGCTAGTTATTTAACAGAGCACAAGCAATTTTATTGGATCAAAATTTGAATTAGCAAAAATTTTTCATGTTGTAAAATTTTAACTTCGTGACTCATCTGAGACACCTCCCAGCCACACACTCTATTGCAAATTATGGAGGACTGTATCGCCCTTTCGTTTCTGCAAAGACGGCATATTTTGGAGTAGTTTGACCTCTCCGTGTCTTTGCTTCCGCTATTACATTTTAAAAGGTTCAGATATCAACATATCTTTGTTATATAGTTACATGCCCTTAATGCGGGTCTACCACCTGGCCTTGCTGTTCCTACTCGAACAGAGTGGTAGCCGCTGTTCCATAGTGCCTGGATTTCCCCTCATGTCACCCCCCATTTAATTTCTACTATATACCAATTTCAAGTCAGCTATGGTCAAGGGACTTGGTATGACCATAGCTGGCCGCTAGCCAAATCCACGATTAGTGCTGGTAAGGCAGTAATCGCCCGAAAAGTCGGGGAAATCTAACTTCATTTCAGTGCCTGTTCTACATCGTTTTAGTTATGTGCGACACGATCGTCTATCAGGGTGCAAATTTAATTTGCACGAAAAAGGTGTGTCGCACATTTTCGCCATTTTGGCCTCCGATGGAGGTAACACTCTCTGTTACCCCCAACCCATTTCGCTATCTACGAGAGCACAGGCCACCCCCGCAATAGCAACTTAATAACTAACTAATTACAATTGAAAACTAAACTTTCTACAATTGCAGTTCCACACTCCACTGTTCTATCACTTCATTGAGCACCAATCTACCCCCCAAAATTATCCCCACTTTTTGTATGGACAACAAGTTTTTATTTTATTACACATCTGTTCCAAACGTCCCATACTCACTGATACTAAAACTTGACAATTATATTTGGTCACTTAATTCTAAAATTTATTTAAATTTAAAATTATACACATCCAAAATTATTTTGGGATATATATATATATTTTTTTTTCCAAAAATTCTATTTACATTGAAGGCTGACTCTATCTTAACTTTCACCACATCTAGGAAGATCGCAGTCGCCTGAAATGGGGGTGTTCTGCGGTGAAAGATACAGAAATTTCGACTCAGATCTACTTTGTGCAGTTACTTCACCTTGTTTTCAACTGTGCTACCTTATCTTCTCATCTCTACTACCCCGTCGTCTGAGCCGAAATTCCCGATCTTTCTCCGCAAAACTCTTCGTTTCTGGCTTAAGCAAAACTATTGTCAATGGCCCAAACTTGAATTTCGCCATTGACACTAAAATATTTAAATTTGTATGCACTGCCCTATATTTAGGTGCAGCCTCCATTATGTACAACACTCTAAGGCAGTGCAGGCACGTGACAGGTACACCGAGACCGCTGCACCTGGAGTGTATTAAAAAATTAATTCGTGTCACGTACCTGTTGGGGTCCCCCTCCCCGTTCAAATGTGTAGTTAAATTTCTACTTTATACAAATTTTGGTGGAGCCGGACCATCATTGTTTTCACCGCCCGAAGGAAGATCCGCCAACCATGGCCCGTCTCCAAGTTCCGAATTCCACGGCCAGGACTGGTAAGATCGTGACCGCCCGAAAATGGGGGAGGATCCCTTCTGTAATCATACAACAATATTTGAAATCTTATTCATAAACATACCATAATTAAAGTGACCGATATAATTTTAAATTCGTCGCATTTTGAGTACCTACTATTTCCTGCGTTGCTGGATTCCTCAGCACATACGCATTCTGCATTTTTATTTCTACAATTTCATAGGGTCCTTCATACAACAGGAAAAACTTCTTTATTTCTCTATCTTGAGCACTGGACAAATCATGCCTTTTTACTAACACCAACTGATGTTATATTAATAATTAATCGTCTTTTTTATTTAAATTTATTAAATTTATTATTACACTTTGTAAAACTTTTTATACTTTAGGCTGGAGTAGCAGCCATATTGTTGAGTACCAACTTAAACTCATCATGTCCAGGATCTCGTTAGATGTGTTGGAAACCACATGGTTGTCTGAAATAACTATTACTTCACATTAAATGTTATAATCACTATTACTTTATTAATTTCAAAAAAGAAAAGAAAACATCATCAAGTTATATTGTTGATACAAAACACCAAATTTCCTCTCTCCCTCATACATTTTGACTTTCGCAATTTTAGTATGTTTAAGTATTCGTAAAAATGATCATTTTGCTTAAGCCGGTTCAAACTAGAATATAACATAAAGATAACCCATTCTCTATAACTACGACATAACGAAAACCAGCGCTTTCACACACACACACTCACGCTATTTCATACAGTACATTTTTATTTTATTGAGCTCAATTTTAAAAGTGTCAGTATTTAAATAATTTTGAATGTCTACTTTCCTGCTGTTGTGTAGAACTGGGGCGTCAAATCGTGGTTCATTGTTTGCGGTTTCTCGTATTTCTCACTTTTACACTTCATGGCTGAACGGTTAATTTATCGCAATTTTTCTCACTGTCTCTACTTGTTTTGTAATAATACTGTTAGATCAAAATATATGTATTAAAATTTTCACATTTTACTTGCTTTGCGGGCCCGCACAAATATGTTCCGAAACTTAACAGGTGTTGCTCGCGCGAGCATTGAATTTAGACTGGGGCGAACTACTTGCGCTAATTTGTGAAGCGGCTGTTGTTCGCTAACTCTTATTGGTTTTCAGTTTGTATCCTTGCGCCAGTGGACTGTTTTTGGCTTGTTGACAAAACTGGTGACACACATCGTTATATAATTTGCTGACGCAACACATCGCCTGACACGATTATGTCATTTGTTGTTACATAACGTGTTTACGTTTTTCGTGTTCGTCATTGTCCTTGAACTGACTTTGGTACAGTTTGCCGGTTATTAAAACTGTTTATATGAATATTGTCTAATAACTTTGTTTTCAACGCCTCAAGCAGTGTTGCCGTTGTTGGGATCGCTTCCACATAACAAATTTACCCAAGTCTATAATTTCTGTCCCTATTGCCAATTATGTTATTTATTATTTATAAATAAAAAAAATACAAATTATGTCATTACCCCAGGTGTGCCCAAAAATGCCCCGCTACAATACCCCCTCAATGAGATATTTTATGCCGAAGCATAAAAAATCTCATTGACACATTCATACTTGCTAAAGGGATCAGCCAGGATATGTCGCCACAACCCCCTGTATGGTTTACAAAAAAGAATAATCAACTCACCCTTGGTCCGGTGACTGTGACCGCATCTGCATGACAATACTGGACTTCTCTCTCGAGATCCCAACACCGTAGAGTCAGACAGATACTCAACGCCCCTGCCCTGACGCGCAGGCCAGCTCAGGTCCGCCGCCACAGCACCACCAAACACTGAAACAACAAATCAAAATATTAAATAGTGGCCTTATACAACACCATATCCACAACTGATCTGTTCCCCCCTAGCGGTGCTGGTTTGCGCTAAGAAGCACTGGTTTTGTTTTCCTTTACTTATTACTAACATGTATATATCAGAATACCTAACATAACCTAACATAAGAAAACACAGTACATTAATAATTCATTTTAAAATAAACAACTTACAATTAAAATGTTACACACTTTATATCATTAAATTGGCATATAAAATCAGAAAATTACTTTTAAACTTGATTTACTCTTATTAATGCGTTTCTCAAAATTACAACTTTTTTTTTTTTTTTTTTTTTTTTTTTTTTTTTTTTTTTTTTTTTTTTTTTCAATTCTGGCCATCATTATTCCATTTCATTACTTTGAGTGATTCTACGTTATTCCTTATAATTTACTTTATCAACTTGGCATTTACTCACAAACTTCCCCTTTCATTCCATTTCATTACGCTCCCTTACAAAATCTTTAACTAGTATGACACCCCACTATCAAAATTTTACTAACCCTTCTCTACCTCTAACTACTTACTATTTTAACTCCAATCGCCACCTTCTACTCTTATAAAAAAAAAAAATACTCTCTAACCCTTTGTACATAGGATACGTGTCCCCCCCCCCCCCCAAAAAGCTCAATTCCCGTTCTCTGGCCCCTGGATTTTTACCTACGGCGGCCCCTTCCCACTAAAACTATACCAAATCCCGTCCCAACCCTTATGTTGCGGACTCCCACATTACACTACCACTACTACAACATTGCCATCCCCAAAAAATCTCAATCTCATAACCTCACTACAATTACAACAAATTAACATCAACAAATAAACAACAATATATCACTCAAATCTCTACATAAATTCTCCATTCTACTGTGTCTCCACTTATACTTCTCAAAATTCTATAACATACATTAACTCAAAACAACATTGCATTATTTTCATCTCTCATTCTCTTTAACTTTTACTTCGATTTGAACAGATCTATATGTCCCACAAAATTCAACTTGAATTGACTCAAACATTTTATTCAACTAATTACTATCACCCATTTCTATCTTTTACAACCCATTGAAAATTTTACCTATCACAACTATTTTTCATTTTATTTTTAAATCTATAAACACATTGAAAACATATTTTATATTTTTATAATACTTATTCCTAACATACTAATGCAATCAACACAATAAGACATAATAACACAATATAAGAAGTATTTAGTGCATCTATTTTTTAAATTCAAACAAAATTATTGAGTAGCAAATCATCATTATTAATTAAAATATATCAAATTTTTAATACGTTATCCCCTTGGATAACCTCCCAGCCACACACACTATTTCAATTATGTAAGACTGTGGCGCCTTTTCGCTTCCACAGAGACTGTATATTTTGGAGCAGGGTTTTACCTCTCCGTGTCTCTGCTTCCGCTGTTAAGTTTTAACATTGGTGAACATCATCATGTTCTCGTTAATAATCATGCACCCTTAAACGGATCTACCACCTGGCTCTGCTGTTCCTTCTCGAACAGAGTGGCAGCCGCTGTTCCATAGTTTGGTGATTCCCCTTTTATTACCCCCCATCAATTTCAAAATACACCTTTACAACGATAACAGCTATGGCCAGTTAAGGCAGCGCGCAATCGTAATGTGCCCCAACCATAGCTGTTAAAGCTAAACCAATTCCACGGTCAGGGTTCGGTGAGGCCGTGACCGCCCGAAAAGTTGGGGAATCACAAGTAAAATATCTTTCGTAATATTAAATTTAAGAATTTATATTTAAATGACAATATTAATTTAGATGGGGTTTTAACCCACTTAGATGGAAGCTTAACCATTATTAACATAAAATAATTAATACAAAATCTACAACCTTCCCCCATAGCAGTTCCACACTACACTGTTATGTCACTTCATTGAGCACCAAACTACCCCCCAAAATTATCCCCACATCTTGTATTGATAACAAGTTCTTATATTACTACACATTTCTTCAAAACGTTCCTATACCCACTAATACTAAAATCTAACAATTATATTTGGTCACCTAATGCTAAAAAATTTAGAAGAAAGAAAAAAAAATTATATCTTAAATTTAAAATTATACACATCCAAAATTATTTTGGTTTTTTTTTTTTTTTTTTTTTACATAGGAGGCTGACTCTATTGTCATAAACTTACTCTACGTCTAGGAAGATCGCAGCCGCCTGAAAGGCCGGGTCTTGCTGCAAAACGCATCGGAACCCGGTAGATATACTACGTGAATTCACGTCCCCTCTCTAAAACATACTACCCCCCTCTCCTACCATTTCTTCTATCCCGCTTTCTACCGTGCTCCAAAACGTCTTGCCCCAAAACTCGTCGTTTCGGGCCAATCAGAAAATATTGTCAAAGGCTCCATTTTAATTTTGCCCTTGACACTAAAAAATTTAACTTGAATGCATTGCCTTTTACTTAAATGCAGCCTCCATTATTTACAAACACTCTAAGGCAGTGCAGGCACGTGACAGGCACACCAAAACCGCTGCACCGGGAGTGTATAAGAAAATAATTTGTGTCACGTACCTGTGGGGTCCCCCTCCCCGTTCAAATGTGCAGTTAGGTTTTCTACTTTATACCAATTTTGGTGGAGCCGGGCCATCGTTGTTTTCACCGCCCGAAGGAAGATCCGCCAACCATGGCCCGCCTCCGATTTCCGAATTCCATGGCCAGGACTGGTAAGATCGTGGCCGCCCGGAAATGGGGGAGGATCCCTTCTGAAAACATACAATAATATTTGAAAACAATTATTTATAAACATAACAATTAAAGTGACCTATATAATTTTAAATTCGTCGCATTTTGAGTACCTACTATTTCCTGCGTCGCTGGGTTCCTCAGCACATACGCATTCTGCATTTTTACTTCTATGATTTCATAAGGTCCTTCATATAACAAGAAAAACTTTTTTATTTCCCTATCTTGAGCACTGGACAAATCATGTCTTTTTACTAAAACTAACTGGCCTACCTCATATTTGGTCCATTTACCCTTAGCATCATGTTTCTGTTTTCGTCGCTCTCCTCTGGTAAGTGAATTCTCGTTCGCCAATCTAATCTTCATATTCCTGTCCAAAATTTGACCTTCAGGTGGGTATGTGACAAGTTGTTCTAATATCCTGGGCGGCCTTGTTCCCCTGATCAACTCATGCGGCGTAAATCCCGTGGACTCATGGGTGGTACAATTCAGCCACTCCTCTACTTTTTTCACGTAGGATGGCCATTCTGTGTGTTTGGCGTGACAGTACGCCCGGAATATCCTACCAATCTCTCTCATCACCCGTTCTGCTTGGTTCGACTGAGGATGGTACACTGCCGTATGCTTGGGTATGATGCCTTCCCATCCAAGCGTCTGCCGCCACTTGCCGCTTATAAACTGTGGACCATGGTCAGATAATATAATTTTCGGCTTTCCCACATTAAGCATATAATCTTTTACTATTCTCTCACTAAGTACTTTACTAGTTGCCCTCTTAATGCTATATAATTTTACAAATTTTGAAAAAGTGTCTAAAACTACAAATACATATACCACACCCCCTCTACCTCTGGGTAACGGTCCATATAAATCAACCGCAACTAGATCAAAAGGCTTATCTACTTTTATATAATTCATCTCTCCTTCCACTCTATAATTCACCACTTTCGATTTTTGACATAAATCACACACTCTCAACACTTTTCTCACTCTCCTCTCCATATTCTTAAATATACATGACTCTTTCAAAACATTTGCACACTTTCTCGCACCAAAATGACCATACCTTATATGACAATCCCAAACAATTTTATCTATTAACACACCAGGTATAATTAACCTCCAATCACGCTCCCCACCATCTACTTTTTTAAACAAAATGCCTTGATATATTTGAAATCGCTCATTATATTCAGATCCCGCTACATCTGTTTCTAAACTAACAATTATTTTACCCAGTTTGCTATCAGATCTTTGTAAGTTTTTAATGTCACTTAATTCCTCACCAAAAATTCTATCTTCTCTAGTTAGTCTAAAAATTTCTATTTCTCTAAGGTCCCTACCAGTCTTATTATCTATAACATCTATTCTAGAAAGTGTATCTGGTACTTTATTATCTGACCCCTTTATGTACTCCCATGAAAAGTTATATTCCTGTAAGGCTAATACCCACCTGGTTAATCGGCTGTGTGTTAGCTTACATGAATTCAGAAATGACAGTGCCTTGTGGTCCGTCCGGATTATCGTAGTATTCCCTAAGATGTAGGTGCGGAATTTACCCACGGCGAACACAATGCTCAGAAGTTCCTTTTCTGTTGTCGTGTAATTCTTTTCCGCCGATAACAGCGATCTACTGGCGAAGGCGATCGTTAGGTGTTCCTTGTCGCAGTTCTCTTGGTATAACTCAGCACCTAGCGCTACATTGCTGGCGTCGGTCTGCAAATAAAAGATCTTATTAAAATCGGGATGATTCATCATTATCATGTGACTGAACTTTCTCTTAATTTCATTAAACGCAGCTCGTTCCGCATCGCCCCATCTCCACTGTTTATTCTTCTGCAGGACAGAACTCAGTTTGGATGTTGTGTGTGCGTAGTTCTCCTGAAATTTCCTGTAAAAATTGCATAAGCCTAAAAAACTCTGTAGTTGCTTAATGTTTTTAGGTTCAGGGAATCGCATTATTGCTTCGACTTTGTCAGGGTTGGCTAATATCCCCTCCTGTGTAATAATAAATCCTAAAAAGTGTATCTCTGTCTGCAGAAACTTAGACTTGTCCCAATTCACTGTTAAACCCCCTACTTGTAGCTTATCTAATACATATTCTATGTGTTCTAAATGTTCAGTGAATGTTCTAGAGGCTATCAAAATATCATCGACATACACAGTTAAAAAGTCTAAGTCCTTAGGTTGTAAAATATTATCTAAACATTTGATAAAACTGGCAACACTGGTGTTTAATCCAAAAGGTAAGCGTTTAAACTGGTAATTCTTACCGTTAAAAAGAAAAGCTGTATATTTCCTACTCTCTGTTGCTAATGGTACCTGCCAGTATCCAGCGGTTAGATCTAAGGACGTCATGTACTTGACTCCGCTAAACTTTTGTAAAATCTCATTTATGGGTTCTGGAGATTCTCTGTCCGGTATAATAATCTGATTGATTTTTCTAGCATCTAAACATAACCTTACCTTGCCATCCTTCTTTATCACTACCACCAAAGGGTTTGAATAAGGTGATACTGAGCGTTCAATTATGCCTCCTTGCATCATCCGGTCTAATTCCTCCTGTACAGCCCTCCTCTTCGAAAACGGCACCGGGTAGCTTCTCTGCATGTATGGTGCGTGGTCCCGAACTTTCAACTCACAGATGTAGTCCTTCGCTTTCCCTGGTGATTCATCAAACACCCCTCTGTACTGCTCCACAACTGCCCACAGCTCCTCTCGCTGAGTACTTCCTACAACTGTATTTTCATTGAAAAATTTATCGGCTCTATTTGCCCACACACTCTCATTACGCTCATGCATCTCTCTCTCCTCATTTTCTAAACCATCACTCTCTAGACATATATTTATTTTAGTTTCTATCTCTCTATCACTTATCTGTTTATGTAACATTTTTATTCCAGTGACTTTAGCTTCATTTACTACTCTCTTAAACTCTATTCTGACTGGTTTATTTCCCTTCTCAAATTTTACTATTTGTTTATTAAAATCTATTACTGCTCCGTTTCTTTCCAAAAAATCATTTCCCAATATTACATCTAGACTTAACCCTTTAACTACTAGGAAAGTATTTTCAAATTCTACTTCATTTATTAAAATATTTAATTGTACTTGTCTGGTTATTCTTTTACTTCTCACCCCAGTTACCCCCACTACTGTAACCCCTGCAACTGGTAATGACGGTATATTCTTGTTTAACTCTTTTAATTCACCCATGACATTTTCAGAAATTACTGATATCTCGCTACCGGTATCAATTAAAGTTTTGTAATTCTTACCTTCAATGTTAATCGTCACCTCAGTCAATCCTGTTCTGCGTTCCACCACCTTGTTCTCCTCTTCTTCTAACAACTCTTTTTCCATATCCATCTTGATGACGTTGTTTGTGTATTCGTTAATTACTTGGACCCGGTCCTCCGTTGACAATGGCTGGGTCCGCTTCCCCATTGTCTTCCTCAGTTTTCCGTGGATGGACCTGCCACAGCTTGATGATTTCCTCCTCTACCTCTATTATGATTTCCTCCTCCTCGAGGCGCTCCTCTATAAAATTCTCCTCCTCTCGACTGTTGATTTGGTGGTGGGTTTGTCCTCTCATTTCTGGCGCACTCCCTGGTTCGATGACATCTAAAACAATTCGTTCTATTAGCATAGTTATCAATTTCACAGGCTCTACACCTCCAACTCTCGCCCCTATTATCGAAACTTCCTCCCCGCGCTCCTCTATGAAAATTCTGTGTACCCCTGTTATGATGGAAATTATTATTATTATGGTGTGGTACTACTGGTGTGTTTGGACGTCGTCCCATGTCGCGTTCCCCTATATTCTGTAATACATCTAACATGTTTTCTAACTCGCTTATATTTGTAATCTCTCTAGTCATTAAAGTTATTTGCACCTCTCTGGGCAGGTGTTTGCTAATATGTCGTACAAATGACCGGAATGGCAACGGCGGTTCTAAATACTTTGCTTCGTTATAAATGGTCATCACATATATTGTTAGGTGGTTATTAATCCTACCAAAATTCCCATTACCCATTATTTTACTTCTTAGTATTTCTTGGTCTTCTTCTGACCAATATTTGTTGCGGAAAGCTATCTCAAAATCTTCATAACTTTCCCATTCGGTATGGTGTACTTCCGACCATATCTCGGCACTACCTTTGAAACATTTGATAATCTTCAGCAACTTAACCTCCCAGCTACTATTATTAAACCGATTAAATTCCCTAACCCTATTTAAAAATTGCATTGGGTGTACTCTACGATTGTCACAATTGAAAGTTTCTAATTCTACTTCATTATTTGTGTCTCGTGTCATAAATACTCGTTCAATAACATTGTTTACATTTTGATTTTTCACTAAACTTAATTCATCTCGCATACTACTAATATTTTGTTCAAGCGAATACAATTTTTTATCATTACTATATTCAGACTGTACATTATTTTTTGCTACTACTTCAATAGATTCATTTACTGCTTGTATCTCTGTCTTATAATTACTTTCAATTTCATTTATTTTAGAGTCTATCTTATTTTGGTGTTCATCAATATTCTGACTAAATTTTTCAACTGTCATTACTACACTACTCAACTTACATTCAGTTTCAATATTACATTTAATAATTTTAGATTCTATGTCATTGTTATACTCATTCATTGAATTTATTAATATTTCGTTATTTTCATTGATTTGCTTCTCAACTCTATCTATCTGACTATCTATTTCACTAAATTTAACATCTGTCTTTTGTATTGAATCATCTAACTTGGTTTCTACTTGGCTGATTTTATTAGTAAATTCTACTTTGGTATTTTCACAATGTTTGTTAATTTCTTGTATCTCATGTTTCAACTCTTTATTCTGATTTTTTAATAACTCCTCAAAACTATTCTTTTGAATATCGAACTTTTCATTCTGTATATTAAATTTAACGTCAGAATCACTTTTTATTTCGTTAATTTGGTTTTTTAATTCTCTGAAATTACTATCTTGTTTTTCTACACTATTGTACATCATATCATACAATCTTGCTAACATAGTATCATTATCAGGTTTCTTATTTTGATTTCCTAAAATAGGGGTTGAATGAATCTCAACTGTCTGTATTATTTTTGACTCCTCAAGACTACTGTCAGTTGTTTGAATTCCGGAGTCGCTACTTATTTGATTTGCTATCTGACTATCAGATAAACTAATATCATTGTTATCTGCCATTTTTCTTAAAAATTTTTTAATATATATTTCTTTATTAAAATCCTATTATATGTAACATATACTTATTGAAAAATATTCTACTCACCCATCTTGAACATAACCTCTTACGTTTAATTTACGTACATACGTAAATACACATTCCAAACAACCATATCATTTCTTCAACAGGTCCACATTTGCATAATTTAATTTATGCAAACGGTCCAGCTGTAAGGGCGCCACTGTTATATTAATAATTAATCGTCTTTTTTATTTAAATTTATTAAATTTATTATTACACTTTGTAAAACTTTTTATACTTTAGGCTGGAGTAGCAGCCATATTGTTGAGTACCAACTTAAACTCATCATGTCCAGGATCTCGTTAGACGTGTTGGAAACCACATGGTTGTCTGAAATAACTATTACTTCACATTAAATGTTATAATCACTATTACTTTATTAATTTCAAAAAAGAAAAGAAAACATCATCAAGTTATATTGTTGATACAAAACACCAAATTTCCTCTCTCCCTCATACATTTTGACTTTCGCAATTTTAGTGTGTTTAAGTATTCGTAAAAATGATCATTTTGCTTAAGCCGGTTCAAACTAGAATATAACATAAAGATAACCCATTCTCTATAACTACGACATAACGAAAACCAGCGCTTTCACACACACACACTCACGCTATTTCATACAGTACATTTTTATTTTATTGAGCTCAATTTTAAAAGTGTCAGTATTTAAATAATTTTGAATGTCTACTTTCCTGCTGTTGTGTAGAACTGGGGCGTCAAATCGTGGTTCATTGTTTGCGGTTTCTCGTATTTCTCACTTTTACACTTCATGGCTGAACGGTTAATTTATCGCAATTTTTCTCACTGTCTCTACTTGTTTTGTAATAATACTGTTAGATCAAAATATATGTATTAAAATTTTCACATTTTACTTGCTTTGCGGGCCCGCACAAATATGTTCCGAAACTTAACAGGTGTTGCTCGCGCGAGCATTGAATTTAGACTGGGGCGAACTACTTGCGCTAATTTGTGAAGCGGCTGTTGTTCGCTAACTCTTATTGGTTTTCAGTTTGTATCCTTGCGCCAGTGGACTGTTTTTGGCTTGTTGACAAAACTGGTGACACACATCGTTATATAATTTGCTGACGCAACACATCGCCTGACACGATTATGTCATTTGTTGTTACATAACGTGTTTACGTTTTTCGTGTTCGTCATTGTCCTTGAACTGACTTTGGTACAGTTTGCCGGTTATTAAAACTGTTTATATGAATATTGTCTAATAACTTTGTTTTCAACGCCTCAAGCAGTGTTGCCGTTGTTGGGATCGCTTCCACATAACAAATTTACCCAAGTCTATAATTTCTGTCCCTATTGCCAATTATGTTATTTATTATTTATAAATAAAAAAAATACAAATTATGTCATTACCCCAGGTGTGCCCAAAAATGCCCCGCTACAATACCCCCTCAATGAGATATTTTATGCCGAAGCATAAAAAATCTCATTGACACATTCATACTTGCTAAAGGGATCAGCCAGGATATGTCGCCACAACCCCCTGTATGGTTTACAAAAAAGAATAATCAACTCACCCTTGGTCCGGTGACTGTGACCGCATCTGCATGACAATACTGGACTTCTCTCTCGAGATCCCAACACCGTAGAGTCAGACAGATACTCAACGCCCCTGCCCTGACGCGCAGGCCAGCTCAGGTCCGCCGCCACAGCACCACCAAACACTGAAACAACAAATCAAAATATTAAATAGTGGCCTTATACAACACCATATCCACAACTGATCTGTTCCCCCCTAGCGGTGCTGGTTTGCGCTAAGAAGCACTGGTTTTGTTTTCCTTTACTTATTACTAACATGTATATATCAGAATACCTAACATAACCTAACATAAGAAAACACAGTACATTAATAATTCATTTTAAAATAAACAACTTACAATTAAAATGTTACACACTTTATATCATTAAATTGGCATATAAAATCAGAAAATTACTTTTAAACTTGATTTACTCTTATTAATGCGTTTCTCAAAATTACAACTTTTTTTTTTTTTTTTTTTTTTTTTTTTTTTTTTTTTTTTTTCAATTCTGGCCATCATTATTCCATTTCATTACTTTGAGTGATTCTACGTTATTCCTTATAATTTACTTTATCAACTTGGCATTTACTCACAAACTTCCCCTTTCATTCCATTTCATTACGCTCCCTTACAAAATCTTTAACTAGTATGACACCCCACTATCAAAATTTTACTAACCCTTCTCTACCTCTAACTACTTACTATTTTAACTCCAATCGCCACCTTCTACTCTTATAAAAAAAAAAAATACTCTCTAACCCTTTGTACATAGGATACGTGTTCCCCCCCCCCCAAAAAGCTCAATTCCCGTTCTCTGGCCCCTGGATTTTTACCTACGGCGGCCCCTTCCCACTAAAACTATACCAAATCCCGTCCCAACCCTTATGTTGCGGACTCCCACATTACACTACCACTACTACAACATTGCCATCCCCAAAAAATCTCAATCTCATAACCTCACTACAATTACAACAAATTAACATCAACAAATAAACAACAATATATCACTCAAATCTCTACATAAATTCTCCATTCTACTGTGTCTCCACTTATACTTCTCAAAATTCTATAACATACATTAACTCAAAACAACATTGCATTATTTTCATCTCTCATTCTCTTTAACTTTTACTTCGATTTGAACAGATCTATATGTCCCACAAAATTCAACTTGAATTGACTCAAACATTTTATTCAACTAATTACTATCACCCATTTCTATCTTTTACAACCCATTGAAAATTTTACCTATCACAACTATTTTTCATTTTATTTTTAAATCTATAAACACATTGAAAACATATTTTATATTTTTATAATACTTATTCCTAACATACTAATGCAATCAACACAATAAGACATAATAACACAATATAAGAAGTATTTAGTGCATCTATTTTTTAAATTCAAACAAAATTATTGAGTAGCAAATCATCATTATTAATTAAAATATATCAAATTTTTAATACGTTATCCCCTTGGATAACCTCCCAGCCACACACACTATTTCAATTATGTAAGACTGTGGCGCCTTTTCGCTTCCACAGAGACTGTATATTTTGGAGCAGGGTTTTACCTCTCCGTGTCTCTGCTTCCGCTGTTAAGTTTTAACATTGGTGAACATCATCATGTTCTCGTTAATAATCATGCACCCTTAAACGGATCTACCACCTGGCTCTGCTGTTCCTTCTCGAACAGAGTGGCAGCCGCTGTTCCATAGTTTGGTGATTCCCCTTTTATTACCCCCCATCAATTTCAAAATACACCTTTACAACGATAACAGCTATGGCCAGTTAAGGCAGCGCGCAATCGTAATGTGCCCCAACCATAGCTGTTAAAGCTAAACCAATTCCACGGTCAGGGTTCGGTGAGGCCGTGACCGCCCGAAAAGTTGGGGAATCACAAGTAAAATATCTTTCGTAATATTAAATTTAAGAATTTATATTTAAATGACAATATTAATTTAGATGGGGTTTTAACCCACTTAGATGGAAGCTTAACCATTATTAACATAAAATAATTAATACAAAATCTACAACCTTCCCCCATAGCAGTTCCACACTACACTGTTATGTCACTTCATTGAGCACCAAACTACCCCCCAAAATTATCCCCACATCTTGTATTGATAACAAGTTCTTATATTACTACACATTTCTTCAAAACGTTCCTATACCCACTAATACTAAAATCTAACAATTATATTTGGTCACCTAATGCTAAAAAATTTAGAAGAAAGAAAAAAAAATTATATCTTAAATTTAAAATTATACACATCCAAAATTATTTTGGTTTTTTTTTTTTTTTTTTTTACATAGGAGGCTGACTCTATTGTCATAAACTTACTCTACGTCTAGGAAGATCGCAGCCGCCTGAAAGGCCGGGTCTTGCTGCAAAACGCATCGGAACCCGGTAGATATACTACGTGAATTCACGTCCCCTCTCTAAAACATACTACCCCCCTCTCCTACCATTTCTTCTATCCCGCTTTCTACCGTGCTCCAAAACGTCTTGCCCCAAAACTCGTCGTTTCGGGCCAATCAGAAAATATTGTCAAAGGCTCCATTTTAATTTTGCCCTTGACACTAAAAAATTTAACTTGAATGCATTGCCTTTTACTTAAATGCAGCCTCCATTATTTACAAACACTCTAAGGCAGTGCAGGCACGTGACAGGCACACCAAAACCGCTGCACCGGGAGTGTATAAGAAAATAATTTGTGTCACGTACCTGTGGGGTCCCCCTCCCCGTTCAAATGTGCAGTTAGGTTTTCTACTTTATACCAATTTTGGTGGAGCCGGGCCATCGTTGTTTTCACCGCCCGAAGGAAGATCCGCCAACCATGGCCCGCCTCCGATTTCCGAATTCCATGGCCAGGACTGGTAAGATCGTGGCCGCCCGGAAATGGGGGAGGATCCCTTCTGAAAACATACAATAATATTTGAAAACAATTATTTATAAACATAACAATTAAAGTGACCTATATAATTTTAAATTCGTCGCATTTTGAGTACCTACTATTTCCTGCGTCGCTGGGTTCCTCAGCACATACGCATTCTGCATTTTTACTTCTATGATTTCATAAGGTCCTTCATATAACAAGAAAAACTTTTTTATTTCCCTATCTTGAGCACTGGACAAATCATGTCTTTTTACTAAAACTAACTGGCCTACCTCATATTTGGTCCATTTACCCTTAGCATCATGTTTCTGTTTTCGTCGCTCTCCTCTGGTAAGTGAATTCTCGTTCGCCAATCTAATCTTCATATTCCTGTCCAAAATTTGACCTTCAGGTGGGTATGTGACAAGTTGTTCTAATATCCTGGGCGGCCTTGTTCCCCTGATCAACTCATGCGGCGTAAATCCCGTGGACTCATGGGTGGTACAATTCAGCCACTCCTCTACTTTTTTCACGTAGGATGGCCATTCTGTGTGTTTGGCGTGACAGTACGCCCGGAATATCCTACCAATCTCTCTCATCACCCGTTCTGCTTGGTTCGACTGAGGATGGTACACTGCCGTATGCTTGGGTATGATGCCTTCCCATCCAAGCGTCTGCCGCCACTTGCCGCTTATAAACTGTGGACCATGGTCAGATAATATAATTTTCGGCTTTCCCACATTAAGCATATAATCTTTTACTATTCTCTCACTAAGTACTTTACTAGTTGCCCTCTTAATGCTATATAATTT
The DNA here is from genome assembly GCA_034769895.1 of Magicicada septendecula. Classification (NCBI taxonomy): domain Eukaryota; kingdom Metazoa; phylum Arthropoda; class Insecta; order Hemiptera; family Cicadidae; genus Magicicada; species Magicicada septendecula. Next base: position 387,994,199 of record CM068371.1, read on the forward strand.
TACAAATTTTGAAAAAGTGTCTAAAACTACAAATACATATACCACACCCCCTCTACCTCTGGGTAACGGTCCATATAAATCAACCGCAACTAGATCAAAAGGCTTATCTACTTTTATATAATTCATCTCTCCTTCCACTCTATAATTCACCACTTTCGATTTTTGACATAAATCACACACTCTCAACACTTTTCTCACTCTCCTCTCCATATTCTTAAATATACATGACTCTTTCAAAACATTTGCACACTTTCTCGCACCAAAATGACCATACCTTATATGACAATCCCAAACAATTTTATCTATTAACACACCAGGTATAATTAACCTCCAATCACGCTCCCCACCATCTACTTTTTTAAACAAAATGCCTTGATATATTTGAAATCGCTCATTATATTCAGATCCCGCTACATCTGTTTCTAAACTAACAATTATTTTACCCAGTTTGCTATCAGATCTTTGTAAGTTTTTAATGTCACTTAATTCCTCACCAAAAATTCTATCTTCTCTAGTTAGTCTAAAAATTTCTATTTCTCTAAGGTCCCTACCAGTCTTATTATCTATAACATCTATTCTAGAAAGTGTATCTGGTACTTTATTATCTGACCCCTTTATGTACTCCCATGAAAAGTTATATTCCTGTAAGGCTAATACCCACCTGGTTAATCGGCTGTGTGTTAGCTTACATGAATTCAGAAATGACAGTGCCTTGTGGTCCGTCCGGATTATCGTAGTATTCCCTAAGATGTAGGTGCGGAATTTACCCACGGCGAACACAATGCTCAGAAGTTCCTTTTCTGTTGTCGTGTAATTCTTTTCCGCCGATAACAGCGATCTACTGGCGAAGGCGATCGTTAGGTGTTCCTTGTCGCAGTTCTCTTGGTATAACTCAGCACCTAGCGCTACATTGCTGGCGTCGGTCTGCAAATAAAAGATCTTATTAAAATCGGGATGATTCATCATTATCATGTGACTGAACTTTCTCTTAATTTCATTAAACGCAGCTCGTTCCGCATCGCCCCATCTCCACTGTTTATTCTTCTGCAGGACAGAACTCAGTTTGGATGTTGTGTGTGCGTAGTTCTCCTGAAATTTCCTGTAAAAATTGCATAAGCCTAAAAAACTCTGTAGTTGCTTAATGTTTTTAGGTTCAGGGAATCGCATTATTGCTTCGACTTTGTCAGGGTTGGCTAATATCCCCTCCTGTGTAATAATAAATCCTAAAAAGTGTATCTCTGTCTGCAGAAACTTAGACTTGTCCCAATTCACTGTTAAACCCCCTACTTGTAGCTTATCTAATACATATTCTATGTGTTCTAAATGTTCAGTGAATGTTCTAGAGGCTATCAAAATATCATCGACATACACAGTTAAAAAGTCTAAGTCCTTAGGTTGTAAAATATTATCTAAACATTTGATAAAACTGGCAACACTGGTGTTTAATCCAAAAGGTAAGCGTTTAAACTGGTAATTCTTACCGTTAAAAAGAAAAGCTGTATATTTCCTACTCTCTGTTGCTAATGGTACCTGCCAGTATCCAGCGGTTAGATCTAAGGACGTCATGTACTTGACTCCGCTAAACTTTTGTAAAATCTCATTTATGGGTTCTGGAGATTCTCTGTCCGGTATAATAATCTGATTGATTTTTCTAGCATCTAAACATAACCTTACCTTGCCATCCTTCTTTATCACTACCACCAAAGGGTTTGAATAAGGTGATACTGAGCGTTCAATTATGCCTCCTTGCATCATCCGGTCTAATTCCTCCTGTACAGCCCTCCTCTTCGAAAACGGCACCGGGTAGCTTCTCTGCATGTATGGTGCGTGGTCCCGAACTTTCAACTCACAGATGTAGTCCTTCGCTTTCCCTGGTGATTCATCAAACACCCCTCTGTACTGCTCCACAACTGCCCACAGCTCCTCTCGCTGAGTACTTCCTACAACTGTATTTTCATTGAAAAATTTATCGGCTCTATTTGCCCACACACTCTCATTACGCTCATGCATCTCTCTCTCCTCATTTTCTAAACCATCACTCTCTAGACATATATTTATTTTAGTTTCTATCTCTCTATCACTTATCTGTTTATGTAACATTTTTATTCCAGTGACTTTAGCTTCATTTACTACTCTCTTAAACTCTATTCTGACTGGTTTATTTCCCTTCTCAAATTTTACTATTTGTTTATTAAAATCTATTACTGCTCCGTTTCTTTCCAAAAAATCATTTCCCAATATTACATCTAGACTTAACCCTTTAACTACTAGGAAAGTATTTTCAAATTCTACTTCATTTATTAAAATATTTAATTGTACTTGTCTGGTTATTCTTTTACTTCTCACCCCAGTTACCCCCACTACTGTAACCCCTGCAACTGGTAATGACGGTATATTCTTGTTTAACTCTTTTAATTCACCCATGACATTTTCAGAAATTACTGATATCTCGCTACCGGTATCAATTAAAGTTTTGTAATTCTTACCTTCAATGTTAATCGTCACCTCAGTCAATCCTGTTCTGCGTTCTACCACCTTGTTCTCCTCTTCTTCTAACAACTCTTTTTCCATATCCATCTTGATGACGTTGTTTGTGTATTCGTTAATTACTTGGACCCGGTCCTCCGTTGACAATGGCTGGGTCCGCTTCCCCATTGTCTTCCTCAGTTTTCCGTGGATGGACCTGCCACAGCTTGATGATTTCCTCCTCTACCTCTATTATGATTTCCTCCTCCTCGAGGCGCTCCTCTATAAAATTCTCCTCCTCTCGACTGTTGATTTGGTGGTGGGTTTGTCCTCTCATTTCTGGCGCACTCCCTGGTTCGATGACATCTAAAACAATTCGTTCTATTAGCATAGTTATCAATTTCACAGGCTCTACACCTCCAACTCTCGCCCCTATTATCGAAACTTCCTCCCCGCGCTCCTCTATGAAAATTCTGTGTACCCCTGTTATGATGGAAATTATTATTATTATGGTGTGGTACTACTGGTGTGTTTGGACGTCGTCCCATGTCGCGTTCCCCTATATTCTGTAATACATCTAACATGTTTTCTAACTCGCTTATATTTGTAATCTCTCTAGTCATTAAAGTTATTTGCACCTCTCTGGGCAGGTGTTTGCTAATATGTCGTACAAATGACCGGAATGGCAACGGCGGTTCTAAATACTTTGCTTCGTTATAAATGGTCATCACATATATTGTTAGGTGGTTATTAATCCTACCAAAATTCCCATTACCCATTATTTTACTTCTTAGTATTTCTTGGTCTTCTTCTGACCAATATTTGTTGCGGAAAGCTATCTCAAAATCTTCATAACTTTCCCATTCGGTATGGTGTACTTCCGACCATATCTCGGCACTACCTTTGAAACATTTGATAATCTTCAGCAACTTAACCTCCCAGCTACTATTATTAAACCGATTAAATTCCCTAACCCTATTTAAAAATTGCATTGGGTGTACTCTACGATTGTCACAATTGAAAGTTTCTAATTCTACTTCATTATTTGTGTCTCGTGTCATAAATACTCGTTCAATAACATTGTTTACATTTTGATTTTTCACTAAACTTAATTCATCTCGCATACTACTAATATTTTGTTCAAGCGAATACAATTTTTTATCATTACTATATTCAGACTGTACATTATTTTTTGCTACTACTTCAATAGATTCATTTACTGCTTGTATCTCTGTCTTATAATTACTTTCAATTTCATTTATTTTAGAGTCTATCTTATTTTGGTGTTCATCAATATTCTGACTAAATTTTTCAACTGTCATTACTACACTACTCAACTTACATTCAGTTTCAATATTACATTTAATAATTTTAGATTCTATGTCATTGTTATACTCATTCATTGAATTTATTAATATTTCGTTATTTTCATTGATTTGCTTCTCAACTCTATCTATCTGACTATCTATTTCACTAAATTTAACATCTGTCTTTTGTATTGAATCATCTAACTTGGTTTCTACTTGGCTGATTTTATTAGTAAATTCTACTTTGGTATTTTCACAATGTTTGTTAATTTCTTGTATCTCATGTTTCAACTCTTTATTCTGATTTTTTAATAACTCCTCAAAACTATTCTTTTGAATATCGAACTTTTCATTCTGTATATTAAATTTAACGTCAGAATCACTTTTTATTTCGTTAATTTGGTTTTTTAATTCTCTGAAATTACTATCTTGTTTTTCTACACTATTGTACATCATATCATACAATCTTGCTAACATAGTATCATTATCAGGTTTCTTATTTTGATTTCCTAAAATAGGGGTTGAATGAATCTCAACTGTCTGTATTATTTTTGACTCCTCAAGACTACTGTCAGTTGTTTGAATTCCGGAGTCGCTACTTATTTGATTTGCTATCTGACTATCAGATAAACTAATATCATTGTTATCTGCCATTTTTCTTAAAAATTTTTTAATATATATTTCTTTATTAAAATCCTATTATATGTAACATATACTTATTGAAAAATATTCTACTCACCCATCTTGAACATAACCTCTTACGTTTAATTTACGTACATACGTAAATACACATTCCAAACAACCATATCATTTCTTCAACAGGTCCACATTTGCATAATTTAATTTATGCAAACGGTCCAGCTGTAAGGGCGCCACTGTTATATTAATAATTAATCGTCTTTTTTATTTAAATTTATTAAATTTATTATTACACTTTGTAAAACTTTTTATACTTTAGGCTGGAGTAGCAGCCATATTGTTGAGTACCAACTTAAACTCATCATGTCCAGGATCTCGTTAGACGTGTTGGAAACCACATGGTTGTCTGAAATAACTATTACTTCACATTAAATGTTATAATCACTATTACTTTATTAATTTCAAAAAAGAAAAGAAAACATCATCAAGTTATATTGTTGATACAAAACACCAAATTTCCTCTCTCCCTCATACATTTTGACTTTCGCAATTTTAGTGTGTTTAAGTATTCGTAAAAATGATCATTTTGCTTAAGCCGGTTCAAACTAGAATATAACATAAAGATAACCCATTCTCTATAACTACGACATAACGAAAACCAGCGCTTTCACACACACACACTCACGCTATTTCATACAGTACATTTTTATTTTATTGAGCTCAATTTTAAAAGTGTCAGTATTTAAATAATTTTGAATGTCTACTTTCCTGCTGTTGTGTAGAACTGGGGCGTCAAATCGTGGTTCATTGTTTGCGGTTTCTCGTATTTCTCACTTTTACACTTCATGGCTGAACGGTTAATTTATCGCAATTTTTCTCACTGTCTCTACTTGTTTTGTAATAATACTGTTAGATCAAAATATATGTATTAAAATTTTCACATTTTACTTGCTTTGCGGGCCCGCACAAATATGTTCCGAAACTTAACAGGTGTTGCTCGCGCGAGCATTGAATTTAGACTGGGGCGAACTACTTGCGCTAATTTGTGAAGCGGCTGTTGTTCGCTAACTCTTATTGGTTTTCAGTTTGTATCCTTGCGCCAGTGGACTGTTTTTGGCTTGTTGACAAAACTGGTGACACACATCGTTATATAATTTGCTGACGCAACACATCGCCTGACACGATTATGTCATTTGTTGTTACATAACGTGTTTACGTTTTTCGTGTTCGTCATTGTCCTTGAACTGACTTTGGTACAGTTTGCCGGTTATTAAAACTGTTTATATGAATATTGTCTAATAACTTTGTTTTCAACGCCTCAAGCAGTGTTGCCGTTGTTGGGATCGCTTCCACATAACAAATTTACCCAAGTCTATAATTTCTGTCCCTATTGCCAATTATGTTATTTATTATTTATAAATAAAAAAAATACAAATTATGTCATTACCCCAGGTGTGCCCAAAAATGCCCCGCTACACTGACCTACCTCATACTTGGTCCATTTACCCTTGGTATCATGTTTCTGTTTTCTTCGCTCTCCTCTCGTAAGTAAGTTCTCGTTTGCCAATCTAATTTTCATATTCCTGTCCAAAACTCGACCTTCTGGTGGGTATTCGAAGAGTTGATCCAATATCCTGGGCGGCCTTGTTCCCCTGATCAACTCATGCGGCGTAAATCCCGTGGACTCGTGGGTGGTACAATTCAGCCACTCCTCTACTTTCTTCACGTAGGATGGCCATTCTGTGTGTTTGGCATGACAGTACGCCCGAAATATCCTACCAATCTCTCTCATCACCCGTTCTGCTTGGTTCGACTGAGGATGATATACTGCCGTATGCTTGGGTATGATGCCTTCCCATCCAAGCGTCTGCCGCCACTTGCCGCTTATAAACTGTGGACCGTGGTCAGATAATATAATTTTCGGTTTTTCAACATTAAGCATGTAGTCTTTTACTATTTTCTCACTGAGTACTTTACTGGTCGCTCTCTTAATGCTATATAACTTTAAAAATTTTAAAAAAGTGTCTAGAACTACAAATACATACAATACGCCCCCTCTACCTCTGGGTAATGGTCCATACAAATCAACCGCAACTAGATCAAACGGTGTCTCAACTTTTATATAATTCATCTACCCTTCCACTTTATAATTCACTACTTTCGATTTCTGACATAAATCACACACTCTTAACACTCTTCTAACTCTCTTCTCCATATTCTTAAATATACATGACTCTTTCAAAACATTAGCACACTTTCTCGCCCCAAAATGACCATACCTTATATGGCAATCCCAAACAATTTTATCTATTAATCCCTCAGGTATAACTAACCTCCAATCACGCTCCCCCCTATCTACTTTCTTAAACAAAATACCTTGATATACTTGAAACCGCTCATTATATTTAGATCCCTCTACCTCTGTTTCTAAACTAACAATGACTTTACCCAATTTACTGTCAGATCTTTGCACATTTTTAATATCACTTAATTCTTCACCAAAAATTCTATCTTCTCTAGTGAATCTAAAAATTTCTATTTCTTTAAGATCCCTACCAGTTTTATTGTCTATAACATCTACTCTAGAAAGCGTATCTGGTACCTTATTATCTGACCCCTTTATATACTCCCAGGAAAAGTTATATTCTTGTAAAGCTAATACCCACCTGGTTAATCTGCTATGTGTCAGCTTACATGAATTAAGAAATGATAATGCTTTGTGGTCCGTCCGGATTATCGTGGTATTACCTAGGATGTAGGTCCTGAATTTACCCACGGCGAACACAATACTTAAGAGTTCCTTTTCTGTCGTCGTATAATTTTTCTCAGCCGACAGCAGCGATCTACTGGCGAAGGCGATCGTCAGATGTTCCTTGTCGCCACCCTCCTGGTAGAGCTCCGCCCCTAGCGCTACGTTGCTGGCGTCGGTCTGCAAATAAAAAGTTTTATTAAAATCGGGATGATTCATCATGATCATGTGACTAAACTTTCTCTTAATTTCGTTGAACGCATTCCGTTCCGCATCGACCCACCTCCACTGTTTATTCTTCTGCAGCACAGCACTCAGTTTGGCTGTCGTGTGTGCGTAGTTCTCCTGAAATTTCCTGTAAAAATTGCATAGGCCTAAGAAACTTTGTAACTGCTTGATGTTTTTTGGTTCGGGGAATCGCATTATGGCTTCCACTTTGTCAGGGTTAGCTAATATCCCCTCTTGTGTAATAATAAACCCTAAGAAATGTATTTCTGTCTGCAGAAACTTAGACTTGTCCCAATTCACTGTTAAACCCCCTTTATGTAGCTTATCTAATACGTATTCTATGTGTTCTAAATGTTCAGTGAATGTCCTAGAAGCTATCAAGATATCATCGACATATACGGTTAAAAAATCTAAATCCTTAGGTTGTAATATATTATCTAAACATTTAATAAAACTGGCAACACTGGTGTTTAATCCAAAAGGTAGGCGTTTGAACTGGTAATTCTTACTGTTAAAAAGAAAAGCTGTGTATTTTCTGCTCTCTGTTGCTAATGGCACCTGCCAGTATCCAGCTGTCAGGTCTAATGACGTCATGTATCTAACTCCGCTGAACTTCTGTAAAATCTCATTTATGGGTTGTGGAGATTCCCTGTCAGGTACAATAATTTGATTAATTCTCCGAGCATCTAAACATAACCTTACCTTTCCATCCTTTTTTATCACCACTACCAAAGGGTTTGAGTAGGGTGATACTGATCGTTCAATTATGTCTCCCTGCATCATCCAGTCTAATTCCCCCTGTACAGCCTCCTCTTCGAAAATGGCACCAGGTAGCTCCTCTACATGTATGGTGCGTGGTCCCGAACTTTCAGCTCGCAGATGTAGTCCTTCGCTTTCCCTGGCGATTCATCAAACACCTCTCTGAACCGCTCCACTACTGCCCACAGCTCCTCTCGCTGAGTATTTCCTACAACTGTATCTTCATTAAAAAATTTGTTGGCTCTGTCTGCCCACACACTCTCATTCTTCTCATGCATTTCTCCCTCCTCATTCTCTAGGCTATCACTCTCTAGACATATATTTATCTTGGTCTCTATCTCTCTATCGCCTATCTGCTTATGTAACATTTTTATTCCCGTGACTTTACTTTCATTTACTACTTTTTTAAACTCTATTCTGACTGGTTTATTCCCCTTTTCAAATTTTACTATTTGTTTATTGAAATCTATTACTGCTCCGTTTCTTTCCAAAAAATCATTTCCCAATATTACATCCAAACTCAACCCTTTAACTATTAGGAAAGTGTTTTCAAACTCAACTTCATTTATTAAAATATTTAATTGTACTTGTCTGGTTATTCTCTTACTTCTCACCCCAGTTACCCCCACTACTGTAACCCCCGCAACTGGTAATGACGGTATACTTTTATTTATCTCTTTTAATTCACCCATAACATTTTCCGAAATTACTGAGATCTCGCTACCGGTATCAATTAAAGTTTTATAATTCTTACCTTCAATGTTAATTGTCACCTCAGTCAATCCTGTTCTGCGTTCCATCACCTGGTTCTCCTCTTCTTCTAACAATTCTTTTGCCATGTCCACCTTGATAACGTTGTTCGCATATTCGTTGGTTACTTGGACCCGGTTCTCCGTTGACAATGGTTGGGCCCGCTTCTCCATTGTCTTCCTTAGTTTCCCGTGGATGGGCCTGCTACAGCTGGATGATTTCCTCCCCTTCCTCTATTATAATGTCCTCCTCCTCTGGGCGCTCCTCTATAAAATTCTCCTCCCCTCGACTGTTGTTTTGGTGGTGGGTTCGCTCTCTCGTTCCTGGCGCACTCTCTGTTTCGATGACATCTAAAACAATTTGTTCGATTAGCATAATTATCAGTTTCACAGTCTCTACACCTCCAACTCTCGCCCCTATTATCAAAATTTCCGCCCCGCGCTCCCCGGTGAAAATTGTGTATTCCCCTTGGTTGATTATGATTCCCATGTATATGTGATGCTGGTGTGTTTATCCGCCTACTCATATCCCGTTCTCTTATATTCTGAAATATGTCCAAGATTTTCTCTAATTCCGTGATTTCTACAATCTCTCGAGTCATTAAGGTAATTTGTATTTCTGTCGGTAAGTGCTTGCTTATGTGACGGACGAATGACCCAAACGGTAACGGTGGCTCTAAATATTTTGCCTCATTATATAGTCGCATTACATACATAGTTACATTACCCCCTTGGGTCCCAAAATTACCTGGTCCCATAATTTTACTCCGTAATATCTCTTGTTCCTCCTCCGACCAATATTTCTCTCTAAAAGCCGTCTCAAAACACTGATAAGTTACCCAGTCTATTTTATGCACCTCTGCCCATACCGCGGAATTCCCTCTAAAACACTTCATGATTTTTAACAATTGTACCTCCCAGCTACTTCTACAAAACTGATTAAACTCTCTGACTCTATTTAAAAATTGCATAGGGTGTACCCCCCTGTTTTCACAATTAAATAACTCCAAATCGATATCGCTATTCATATCTTTAGCAATGACTATGTGTTCAGTAACTCTATTAAGTTTCTCGTTTATAGCTATATTTAATTCATCCTTAACATTAACTATACTCTGCTCAATTGACACAAATTTATTGTTATTTAAATATTCAAATTGTTTATTATTTTTATCTATAGTATTTACTGTATTTTGTATAGCTTGTATCTCTGTTTTGCAATTACTTTCTACCTCATTTCTAACATTTTTTACTATTGCTATTTGTGATTCTAATTCACTGCTACGGTTATCTATAACATGTATTGTGTTAGTTAAGCACTGCATCTCACTTTCAATACTCTCAACTTTATCACCTACTTTACTTACAAAGTTTTCTAATTTGTCATTTACTGTAATTATTTGTTGTCCAATCTCTTTCTGATTGGATTCTAACATATTTGTTTTGCTGTCTACCACACACACATACTCTCTCAACTCATCTGTTTCTCTTTTCGTTTCACTACGTATTTCATTCATTCGGTCATCAATGCTACACAGTGAATTAGTTAATACATCAAACTTAGCATCATTTATGTCAAAACGACTATTTAATTCTTTAAACTTGTTATTCTGTTCATCGAATTTTGTATTGATTGCATTGAAATCGCTATTATTCATATCATTTCTTTTGTTAATGAGATTAAATAAATCATTTAATGACAACTCTTTTTCTCTATTTGTTACAGGAGTAGATTCTGCTTGTGCTCCACTCATTATTACCGATTGTGTCAGATTATTCTCATCTATCAGGTTGGAGTTGTCTCCAATCCTGAATCATTTATATTATTTGATTCATTGGAAACGCTTTCTTTGACCACCTTAGGGTCTGAATTAATTTCTCCCTCCCCCGTGATAGTTACATCACTCATACTAACTTTATCTCCGTATTCCATTTTTCTTATTTATGAGATTTTGTTCTATATAAAATTTCAATTTTAAATATTTCTGTATTATTCAGTTTAATATAATTTAAGTATCGCTTAACTACATCTTAACATCATTTACATATAATTGGTTCTCATTTCTACTTAACCTCTAAATTACGCTTGTATCTTATTTGTAGGTATGGAATTTTATTTTATTAAATTCGTTCCGGTTCGCGGCGCCATTGTTATTTTCAGTATTAATACATAATTAAAATACAAAATAAAATCGAATAAACTTCCACTTACCATCACTCCGTAACCTCGGCTTCAGGGTTGCGTCATACGAACGTTAGGATACATGCGTAATTTTCAAGGTTGTGTGAATGATTTACACAACACATCTTTTATGAAGAGAATTACATTTTAATTTAATTTTGAATCATTTAAGAAACTGTTTATAAACTTTACCTCTGAAATAATTTTGTGAGAATATATATTGCTTGTTATATGAAGATCATCCTTAATCTAACTTACGCTACGCTTACCTTACTTTTTTACACACACCATACACACAAGACTGCCCAGCCTGCATATTTTGCACACACCCAAACACACAAAAGTTATAAATCCCTTAACACATTTTTTAATAATATTCCCCCCCCCCCCCCGTCGGCCACGCGGTCATCGTGCCCGCACACATTGTTCTTTTAGATTTTTCTTTTGTTATTGTCCGAACGTAGTTTATGTGAGTTCTTCGTTGTAATCTCCGATTATTCGCACTTCGTCCTTTTATTTATTGTACGGAATTGTAAATTAGAAAAGTTTTATTTCTGAGCCCGGTTGGTCGGGCGGCCTGCGTAGGCGAGAGTCGGCAATAGACTGCTGGCGTCTCTCAGTTCCCCACTCCTTGAGCATTTTAGTTGAGACAACGGACATCAATGCCTTCTATTTAATCGTCACTGCTGTGGCACATTTAACACACGTGGTTTTTTGTGTGGTAACCGTGGACGATTTTTGTTAAGCACTGGTTGACGTCACTAAAAATGGGCAGTCCTTAGCAGCATTTCCTGAGGACCGCTAAGGAGATGATGAATAAATTTGTTCTCTCGCATCTTGGTTTTCGGGCTGACGGCGTCCCCGAGCGCATGCTTGTACTGCTCATGGGCGCGCGATCACACTTATGCACATTTCTGAGAATTTGAGGGTGGTACGAATTCCTTGCCGACTTACACAATAGAAATTGTGCCTTGCCTTTGTTTCAAACTGTTCTACTTGCCATGTGTTCTGTTGTAATGGAAATAACGTTTGCACAATAATTTTATAAAATCCCGCAAAAATGAAATAAATAAAAATGCAAAGACCCATTACTGTAATAAATAAAATAACCCAATTTTGGACACGTTACATATTATCAGGAAGTTTCATCGGTAACAACCTAATAGATACATTCATTAATGACACATTGATTAAAAACAGGTAACAACATTTAATTGTTACAAATTGCTACCTTCAGCATGTTGCTTGACGTTGATACACGGGAGTCTCATATAAGTAAATAAAACACATTAACACATTTTATTTCAAATTGGTGCATACCAACGTGGAGCTTGGTCAAACCCCGAAACCTAAAATAAACTTTATTGATCCCGATTAATGTTTTATATCAAAATTGACGACTCCAACGTGGGGCTGAATTAAGAAGGACTCCCTTGTAAACGTTTTATATCAAATTGGCGCTCAACGAGTGGGCTTTAGTTAAGTAAAAAATCGTATTAATTATTACTTAACTTGAGCAGGCAACCATTAGAGGCACAGGAATGCATACGAGAGGTGTTACTAAAAGGATGGAGAAGGAGCAAGAAACGGAAGAGGATAGACGGGAAGAATAAACAGAGGTAGTCACAGACACCGAAATGGAACAACAGGCGAGCAATAAAGAGGATGCCCAAGGGGACCAACCAGATAAAGCGGTAACCAGAGAAGTACCAAATTGGCAAGACATGATGAAATTTATGGCAGAACAATTTAAGGAACAGAATAAACAAACTAATGAACAATTTAGGAAACAGGAGGAAAATTCAAAGCAAACCAAGGAAGAATTAAACAAAAAATTCGAAGAAAACTCAGAAAAGCTAGAAAATAAAATAGACAGCATCAAAGAAGATAATAGACAAACTAATGAAAAAATAGACAGTATCAACGAAAACTCAAAGAAACAAAACAAAATTTTGAGTGAGAATTTAATCAAACTAATGAATGAGAAGTTTGACAAAAATAAAGAGGAAAACGATGAGAATAACCGGCTGATAAATGAAAGCTTAAACCAAATCAAGGAAAGGTTTGATAGAAACGATGAGAGCTTAAGGCAGATTCAAGAAAATCACAAACAAATTGACGAGAAAATTGAAAATAGTAATAAGGAATTATGGCAAATTATAAATGAACAAAATCAAGCGCTGAGGGAAGTCATCAATGAAAGGGTTGCAAATCTCAATGAAACTATTAACAAAAGGGTAGATAATAGTGAAGAGGAAGTAAGACAGCAGATAAATGAAATTAAGGTGGGTCTGGAAAATACAGATGAAACAATAGTACAACTCGCAATGGAAGTAGAGGCCAAATTTAATCATGGAGAAAATACCAACAAAACTATGATAAATCAAGTACAATTAGAAACACAAGAGAAATTGGACGGGGTGCAAATTAATATAGCTGGGAGAATTGAATTGGTAAATAATGAAATGACACAAATAAAAACCCAAGTAGTTCAAAATAAAGAGACTATAGAAAATATAAAAAATCAGGAAATAAGTAATATAAAGGAATCAATAGAGATTTTACAAAATCGACCAATGTATCTAGCGCGTCACATAGCCCCTGAGCATAAAGATAATATCAATTTTAAAATTTATAGGGGGAATCCCATAGAATTCCTGGAGAGAATAGACGAATGGTTTAACCGAATTAAAGTAACTCGATGGAACGTAATAAAAAGTTATTTAGATGAATGTTTCAAAAGTATAAATGATAATTGGTGGTCAGCTGTCCGGAATGAACTTAGTGATTATGAGGTATTTAAAAGGACTTTTAAGTCAAAATACTGGTCAGATTCTGTACAGAACATGATTAGAGATAACATTACTAATGGGAGATTTAATTTTAATCAAGAGCAGTCACCAACTACTTACTTTTTGGGAAAGGTATGTTTAGCGCGTCATTTGGAACCACGGATACCAGAGGAGTGTTTGGTAAATAAATTGTCATACCATTTTGAAGAAGAGATAGTTCGTGCCAGACGCAGTGGACAAGTAAAGACCGTAGAAACGATGGAAACCTTGTTAGCCAGTTATGAAATGGAAGACTATTATCAAAGTCCTGACGGCAAGGTGAATATTACAACAATAGAAGGGAAGAGACAAATCAAGAGTCGCGTCCAGGAACAAATCGATTTAACAATAATAATTATCACCGAAGGGTGAATGACCAATTTATGAACAATCGTTATCGCAACAATTATTACCCAAGTAATCACTATACTAATCATGAGAATAACAGATACAGAACAGGCCGCAGGAATTGGGACAATGGGAGAGAGTATTGGAACAATAATCGTGCTAACAACGACCAACGAAATCAACCCAGTAATCGAAGTCGAGAGGAGGATCTTCCTAGACACCAAGAAACCCATAGAGATTTTAGACCCGATGATGGCAACCCAGGAACCACTGCGAGGGACGATCGTCCGCAGGATAGGATGGAAAACTAAGTACAGCAGTGGAAGTATCTAGTAACCCCTCGCTGCTGGGATTGGAAGGGTATGTACAAAAGCATAAGGAAAACAAACAAATTATAAAAATTACAAGGAACAATTATTTAAAGGACATACGAAATGATTTAACGGAAGAAGTGTTACCGTCAGAGAATAAAACTGACAGTCAAATTATATGCATTATGGCAGAATTGCAGGGAGTTATGACAGAGATAGTGATTGATACTGGCGCGAACGTGTCGCTACTGGACAAGGTAGAATATAACCGAATAAGGGAGAAGTATAAGAAAAAATATACCAACATTACCAGTTAACAACATGGTTATTATAGGTGCTACTGGCAGACCAAATAAAACAATACGGCAGCAAGTAATGATGGAAGTATCTAGTGAAGGTAAAACTATTCCTATGGTGTTTATGGTAGCTCAAGGACTACCATTTAAAGCAATGCTAGGGTGTGATACGCTGCGGCGCCACTCAGCTATTATTAATATGGGCAGAGGAAAAATAACCCTGTACCATGAAAATGGAGAATGGTCAAGTGAAATAGTGGATCATAAAAATGCCACTCACCAAAGACATTCTTTTACTTTAATGCGTGATGATGAAATGGAATATAGAGCACCTTTTGAGGAATTAACCTGTACTAAAGAGAATGAATGGAAGGAAAAATTGCAAGAGATTTATTTGTTTAAAACTGTCAATAATAATAATAGAGTAACACCTGAACAAAAGAATCAATTAATAAAGATTTATAACAGATATAAAAAGGTATTTTCGGATTTGCCAGGGAAAGCCAGGAATTTTATTTGTGAATTGTCATTTAAACAACCCATTAATTTTAACCGTAAATCATATCCTATACCCCAATCCCTAAAACCAGCAGTGAGAAGGGAAATACAGAGTATGATGGAACACGACATAATTGAATATAGTTCATCACCATACACCAGCCCTATAGTAGCTATAAAGAAGAAGGATGGTACAGTACGTTTATGTTTGGACGCCAGGGAAATAAATAAAAACATAATCAATGATAGAACCTCACCAGGGGAAATTGAAGAGTTAATGAAGAAATTTAAGAATTGCAGATATATGAGCATTTGGGATGCTGTTTGTGGATACTGGCAGGTGGAGTTACATCCCAACAGTAGGAATTATATTGCCTTTATATTTGAAGGTAGAAATTATCATTTTAAACGTCTTCCTTTTGGGTTAGTAAACTCTGTGGCGGTTTTTATTAAGTGCATGGACCAGGTTCTGGGTGAAGAAGTATTAGCCTTCACCACAGTATATGTAGACGATATATTAGTAACTTCAACCACATGGGAGGAACATTGCCGACGTGTGGAAACGGTGTTAAGCAAGTTAGAAAAGAGCAACATTACATTGAAATTGAATAAGTCAAAATTATTAACCGATCAATTACAATTCTTAGGGTTCGTACTCTCTGAAAATTGAATATCAACATCCCCTGAAAAGTGGAAGCTATTCAAAACTTCCCCAAACCTAAAAACATTAGACAGCTGCAATCATTCCTAGGAGTGTGCAACTATTACAGGAAATTCCAAAGGAATTATTCCCAATTAACAGCAAGATTTAAACACTTGCTGTCATCTAAACATAAATGGAAGTGGAAGGAGGAAGATGATGAGACATTCATTTTAATTAAAGAGAAATTTTTACAAAATATCATCCTGCACCATCCTGATTTTGATAAACCATTTTTTATAAATTGTGACGCCAGTGATGTGAGCCTGGGTGCTGAGCTATATCAGGAAGATCCAGAAGGAGACCACCAAGTAATAAGTTTTGCCAGTCGAGTCCTAAATCAATGTGAAAGAAATTACAGTGTCACGGAAAAGGAATTATTGAGTGTTGTATTTGCATGCAATAAATTCCGCACATATGTATTGGGTTATCCTTTAACAGTACGGTCCGACCACAAATCCATATCATTTATACAAAGATGCAAACTAAACCACGGTAGATTAACTCGTTGGATATTGGCTCTCCAGGAATACAACATAACATGGGAATATGTGCCAGGAAAACAGAACACTGTCGCCGATGCTCTATCTAGGGTAAACCTGGAAGATGGTACTTTTGAAATTGAAAGAGAGGATGTTGGAAAAATATACCTTATAATATCAGCTAGAGAAGAATTAGTAGAAGTGCTAACCAAAATTCAGGAAGAACAAGCAAAGGATCAGAGATTGTCCACTATACAATCCACTATACAAGAACGTCTCCGGAATAATGATACTATAATTATGCAATATTATCAAAATTATAAAGGATTAATCTTCATAAAGTCTCCTGCTGAAAAGAATAAATGGAAATTATACATTCCCAAATCTACAGAACCACTAATAATAAAAATTTACCATCAAATGTATGGACACATGGGTTCCATTAAGGTAGTGAAGGCACTAGAGGAGCATGTATATATTAAGGGTTTGAACAAGAATGTAAGGGAATTAATAAAACGATGTGGAATATGTCAAAGGGTTAAAGTAAACAATGAACGAAAGGAGGGAGCTTTAATAACTATTACTTCAGAAAGAAAATTGGAAAAAACATTTCTTGACATTTGTGGACCTTTCCCACGTAGTGGAGGCAGGCGCCGATATAAATATATTGTCATCATCTTGGACCATTTCACACGTTATACGAAGTTGTATCCCATCAGCAAGGCATCCACCAATGTTATCATCAAAGTCATCGCAGAAAAGTACATTATAGACGTGGGCACTCCATATTCCATAATAACGGACCATGGAACCCAGTTCAAGGGTCGAAGATGGAAGTTAGAGATGTCAAATCGAGGAATTAAAACATACAAAACTTCAATTTATCATCCTAGTAGTAATCCAGCAGAAAGGGTACTCAGAGAGGTAGGACGAGTACTTCGTACTTATTGTTATGACAATCACAGGAAATGGAATGAATTCTTACATGAAACCGAAACCTTTTTAAATATTGCTCATCACAAAACCATTGGTGTTACACCATACCAGATGATGTTTTCAAAACCACCACCTCGAGAAATTACCAATTTAATACCATTCCCTGAAGGACCTGAAGAAGAATTTGACCTTACCCATGTGTATAATAGGCTACTCCACAAACTGGAAACCCGAAGAAAAAAACAGGACGCTACCCGGAAAAACATTATTAAATACACCATCGGAGAAAAAATTTTGATAAGAAATCGTCAGCAACCAAGCAGTTTCGAAGGAATAGCAAAGAATTTGTTGCTATTATATGTTGGACCTTTTATAATAAGCCAGGACAATCAGAACAATACTTACGTGGTATTGGACCCCGCAAATAATAGGGTGAAAGGTACATACAACCAGTCTGAAATAAAAAAGTATTATGAATAGGAGAACCAATTGGTCAGATACGAGTTATGAGTTTATTTTTTTACTAAACTTTGTTAAGACAAAATAAACTTCTTTCGAAGGGGGGGTGTTATGTAACGTAACAGAGTTGAGGTCCCCAACGTTACATAAAAAATTGAATTAACTATGGTCAAGGACCATACCCCGAATTAAGGTTGCTCAGTAATTCATGCATCTGAGAAGTACCTCAAGTCAAAAGATGCAATAATTAACGTTGAATATAAAATACTATACCAATTAATGGTTAATATCATAAATTGTACTTGTGTTTTATACTGTAGCATGTTAGTGTTCACAGAATATTTATGTTATGTTTTGAGTATGGTAAGAGTGAACTAATGTTGTTTAATAGGAATACTTAATCAGTGATAATGTTTGTATTTATGTTCAATTTGTCTTTAGGCAATCAAGTATAGTTACCTGTGTTAGACATTATACTAAGTTTTAAGTATTGTCTAAAATGGAATAATGAAGTTGTTTTAATTAATGTTTGTAAACTTGGCCAGGAGGGCAATCAGTGTTTAATGTTTGACAAGTAGTTCTGATAATTATATTGTAAACTAATAAAGGGTTCCAGGACTAGTTAATTAATGTAATAAAGAAAAAACCAGGAAATTAAAATTAATGTAAATAACCATTAACCAATAATTAATTGTACAGTAGGTCAGGTAAAGAAAATTAAGTTAAAAAACCAAACAAAATAATAACAGTTGTAAGAAAACCTATAGGCCTAAATTTAATATTTGTGAAAGGAAATTAATACCTTTTTAAGAAGCCCAGTCCAATGAAACTATAGTAAAACATATACTGTTTAAGAAGGAAGGTTAGGTGAGAATTTTAGGTAATTTAGTATTATTCCAAGCATGGAGTATTTTATTGAAAAGGAGTAGTAATATTCTATAATTCTGGCTCTAGGATATCTAATTTCATCCAATGACATAAAAAGTGGTTGTTAAGGCAACTGAAATGTACATGAGTTGTTGATATTGAATCATTCATGCCGATTGTTACAAGCCATTGAGTTGAGATGGGCAGACACATTTAAAAAGAATGAATGATAAATTTTGAAGAAAAAATGAATCTAAATTAAAAAACCCTATTTGAAACTAATTCTATAATACTACTGATGAGTAATAAAACCAATTAGACTTCCAAATTATAACTGAATACATCTGAAAGAGTTGAAACTCCTCACTCCATTCACCAGAATAATTCCGCTGGATTCGGTATTAAACCGATTTCCCATGTAATCAGAAGACTAGTTGAGAGAAATAAAGGCCGAAACTAACGGAATTATTGAGAAGACATACGAAGACCTCGTTTTGCTGAGTTAACCATCACCTTCAAGAAAAGCTAGAATCCTATTCTCATTCCAATGTGACAGGCAACTATCAAGATCATAAGAGAAGAACGGCAGTTAGAAGAGTTCCTGAGAGCTTCCCTGTATTCTCCACCATCAATTTTATTAAGGGCCAGAACACTTTTTACTGGAGGAACGTGATTTAAGACGGTCATCTTCAACTGTTTACAGACGTCCACTGCCAGTCTGAGTTACGTCGACTCGGTAAAAAAACAACTTATTTTTAAATTCAATATATTTAGAGTTAATAAACTTATGTAATACTTGAGTAACCTTAATTTTGCATTTTACCTGGCCTTACTAATGGTTCAAAGAATCTTACGAACCCTGGGATAAGAATTATTTATTGTTATATTTAATTTGTATAAGTCAAAGGAACTTGATCAATTGACAATCGATATATCTTTGTATAATCGATTCGATAATATTATTATTTTTGAGATAACGGTTACTGTGAAACAACGTATAAAATTAATAAAGGATCTTTATTGTATGAAATAATGTTTTATGTTATTACAGAATAGGTACTATATGTTGTGGGTGGAATAATTTACAATAAAAGGTTGATTAAAATCCGATGAACGGCTAACCTAGAAGCAAGCTTATTACAGATAACAGTGCTAATTGTTAACAGCTGGTGGAACGGGAGATTGCCGAACTAGCATGTTTTCAGTACCAAATTTGAATAGAATTCTCTAATATCGAGGGACTAGGGTTGACAAGAATACACAATACATTCAGTCAATACACTATATATAAAGTTGATATTGCCTAACTATTGAATACTCAGTTAAACCTATATCGTAGTACGATTATAAGTTAAAAGAACATAACCATAACTATATTTATTTAATAATATATTATCAGGAAGTTTCATCGGTAACAACCTAATAGATACATTCATTAATGACACATTGATTAAAAACAGGTAACAACATTTAATTGTTACAAATTGCTACCTTCAACGTGTTGCTTGACGTTGATACACGGGAGTCTCATATAAGTAAATAAAACACATTAACACGTTTTATTTCAAATTGGCGCATACCAACGTGGAGCTTGGTCAAACCCCGAAACCTAAAATAAACTTTATTGATCCCGATTAACGTTTTATATCAATATATATATTTACAGGGCCTATGGGCAACCTTTATAGTTCATCAAAATACAATAACCCCCAAAAATTACTCAAAAGGCAATTGGCCATCATAATAAGAAAACACAATTTATAAATTTAAAATGCCTTGTGAACAGCCTGTATAGTTTTATGAAAATACAATAAGCACCAAAATTACTTACAAGGCAGTTAGCCATGATAACAAGAAAATACAATTTATAAATTTAAAATGCCTGTAAACAGCCTGTGTAGTTTTACCAAAATACAATAACCACCGAAATTACTTAAAAGGCAATTAGCCATAATAATAAGAAAATACAATTTATAAATTTAGAATGCCTGTAAACAGCCTGTATAGTTTTACCAAAATACAATAACCACCGAAATTACTTAAAAGGCAATTGGCCGTGATAATAAGAAAATACAATTTATAAATTTAAAGAAAATAACCTGGATTGGTCCGGCCGCTGACATGTTCCACACAGCATCCGAAAAGGCAATTAACCATTACAAAATTTAGGAAAAACCCCAACCCTTTTATGAAATATGAAAATGATATTGTGCGAAAAGTCCCGAGATTATAATCGATGCTAGACCAGCCGGTCCAGATCTACATGTTACATACTGCACCTACCTACTTAACTAACCTACCAGCCCCCCCAAACTTCTACAAACCCATTCAGTACCAAAGTAAAAAAAATGTATATCATAAAAAAAATTAATGAGCGCTGGTCACATGCCAGCGAACGGGCCTACAATTGCTCTCGAGACTAATTACACATCAAAGCAATGTTACATGAAAGTTAGCATGCAAAATTATGTCCAGCAGGGCACGCGCACAACTGAAATGGTTGTATGCTGTAGTAAGTCAATTAAGTAGAACTTGAGTTTTTGTAGATGGTTAACGCACGATATCTGTTGCTTTATACAGAGGCCAAATTTATCTAAATAGTGGATGAATATCACTTTGTTTATGCAGATGATTCCCAGGTGGACTTCTGCCTTGCTGTACTGTCAGTCGGTCATGATGAGGGTGGTTACCGTTGCATCCTTACTGTTTTTTTTTCTCCGGCAGGCGAGAAACAAGAGTCTGTGTGTGTGTTGTCAGTTCAGGACATGGTAGAGGATGGGATTTCTACCATGCTAGGGTCAAGTCTCCGTCGCTCCGGGAGCCCTAGGCATGAATAATAATTAATTCGCTGACAACTAAATCTTTCCCGAGCATAACACACACATGTACAACTGCCCACCCTTGTATTAACAAAATCAAACATGAATAAAACGCTTGCCACCATTGACCATTTACACTGAGTTCTTTATAATTAGGTGTAACTTTCTTAAATTAATGATTCACACGCAAGGCCTCAATGCCTCATTATTTGGTTTAATTTATAACGCTCCCCCACATGCGTATGCAAGGTTAACATTCTTCTACATGTTATAAATTTATAATGGACACGTGCTCTCACAATCACTTCATCACAGTTCCCCAGAATTACACAACTTTTACACCTCTTGTAACCTGGGCAATTACTATTACTAAATACATATTATAATGCGACACAATAGTAGCCCTATTCCAAAGCTTAAAACCGCTCAATTCAGTACGTAGAATCACCAATACTATCCAAATAAACCAAATAAAAATAAACAACCTGTAGTTACAGAAAAAAAGACTGTCCAATATAAATGATAAGAGAAAAAAAAAATACAATGCAAATAATAAAATAAATAATTAAAATGTATTATAGTAAGTATATAATATACATACAAACCTTTGTGTAGTTATGTAAACGTGAAGGAGTGGGGAATAAAGTTAGTGATCCCCTGATATTATGTAGTGATGTAGGCCTACAAGTGATATTCCCAAACTAAAAGTGTCAGTGAGGGGGAAACGGAAAAGGTATGGGTTAAGTACTTTTATGTTAAAAGAAAACCCAAGAACCATATTAATAGAGAGTTGTGATGGGAGTTTAGAATAAAGATAAGATGTTTATAAAGGTTTTGGCATAACCAGTTATGATTATGTTTTATGCCAGGGCTTATGACCGACATTCATAAACTATGTTATTAAAAATATTTAGAGCCTATGAACAGAATCAGAAGGTGATACATTAGGGACAGAAAACCCATGAACAATAAAATAATCATTGATTAGTTAAAGTTAGTAATGATTAAGATTAATGGGATGGCTGAAAAGTATGCCAGTCAACTAATGTTTGTGACTAATTGTAAAATACAATATTACACCATGTAGGCCATACCCAAAAACATAGCATGCCGGATGATTCTGTTCCTATCAAGTTATTGTTCCTATTAAGTCATTATTCTTATTAAATTATTGTTTTAACATTAAGTATATTATTTATCATTTTATAATTGTAAACTAGGCCATAGAAGCAATATATTAAATAATATGTTAAAGGATTTTATTGTAACCATTGTTCAAATAATGTTAAGGGTCCAGACTCGTTTAGTGAATAGTTAAAATCAGAAAAAGGGTTCATAATCAGAGATTCAGTAATAACAAATGTAAATTATAAAATATAACAAATTAGTAAATGTTGTCAGTAAACTAAAAGTGTAGGCCAAGAGTTAGAAATTTTGTAAGGTGGGAAACCACCCTTTATAATAAACAATTTATATAAGATAAGGTATCAAAATGTTCACAATTACATAAAGAAAAACATGATGTACTTTAAATTTTAGGAGACTTAAAGATAAAAAAGGAGTATTTTTCTTATAGGCAAATGAACATTTAAATCTTGTAAACTGACCATGTGACCTTATGAACTCTCTGTTTTGACCAATCACAGGCCAGTATTGTGAGTGCACGGAACCGTTGAATAGTAAGGCAGGGATATAGAATTATATTATTGTATTGTTAACTATTGCAGAGAGCAGATGAGCTCTAATGAAGAAATTTTTAATTAAATAATAGTAATGTTTTTGGACCGTTGGCGATGAAAAATTATAACTAATAGAAGCTATAAATACTGTGGAAGATTAGAACACGAAAATATTTAAATTAAAACAACAAATAAATGCAGAACCTTTGAAAATCCTGATTGCCTACCATGAACACACTTTCATAACGCCTGTGAGTGACGCCAACTTTAACTATTAACCACACTACAGGTACGATTACACAACACTACCGTAGGCACTATCTACACTTACAGAAAAACACCAGTGATCATTTATTGAAGAACAATCTTAAAAAACTAAAACTCTGAACACTGAAACATTTATTTTAAAATAATTTGTAACAGCACGTGGCCGAACGTTTTCGGCGGCCATCTTGCCGATAGAGTCTGGTTGCCATAGCAACTAATAATAACGAAATATAGTATTAAGATTTTAAAATTTTACTTACCTTTGTAATGTATTGTATTTTTGTATGTATTTTCTGAATTCAATGACAGTCTAAAAGAACTCTTAAACCCTGAGAATTAATATATTATTATAAATAATTTGTTATTTGAAACTTGTCAGTGTAAAAGTCGAATTGAGCACTAGAGTCGACCCGACCAATATTTGTTTCGACAAGTCGACTGTTCATTTTCTCTAAATAACTTAAACAAAAATAAACATTGTTATTTGGAATCAAAGGAGTTGTCATTGTAGATAATTTGAAGGTTTAGAGGACAATTACAGGTAATTCAACAGGAGAGTGAGCAGCGAACGGACCGAAGCATTTGGAAAAAGAACTCGAGGACACTATCGATTGCGGCAACAAGTCCGTATTTGACATAAGTGGAGTCAATTTGCTCTAATAAAACTCTTCAAAAATAAAAAACAAAAACCCACAAATAAACTGTGCAGTAACTGATGACGTCAACAACGTGGGGCTGAAATAACTATAAACCCGCAACCGTATTACACTCGTAATTACACTGTGCAGTAACAGATGGCGTCCAACTAGTGAGGCTCGAATTGGGGAAATTACCGATCCTAACGTAATTATTAACGATACAGGAAACCCGATTTCAGCTGGCGACTGTCAGAAAAAACAGAAATGCATACAAGAGGAGTGACGAAAAGGTTGGCAAAGGACCAAGAAATGGAAGAAGGTAGACAGGAAGAAGAGACTGAAACAGTACCGGACACCGAAATGGAACAACAGGCGGGTGACAAGGAGGAAGCCAGAGAGGGACCGGAGGAATAAATTCATGGAAATGATGAGCAGTATAAATGAGAAAATAGACAGACAGGAGGAAAAAATAAACAGTACTCATGAACGCTTAAAAAAAATCGAAGAAACAAATGAAAAAATAGACAGTATTAAAGAGAATAATAAACAGGCAAATGAGAATTTATTAAAACAAATGAAAGCAGAAATAAATAGTGTTAAGGAAAACACTGATGAAAATAATAAACGGATGAAGGAGTATTTAAGGAAAATGAATGAAGAAAATTTGAAACAAATTAATGAGAAGATCGAGGAATCTTACAATGAGTTAAGAGGAACCATTGATGAAAAAATTGAAAATATCAATAAAACACTTGGCAAAAGGGTAGAGAAATATAATGAAGAAAGGAAGCAACAAACAGCCGAAATAGTCGAAAGGGTGGAACAAAACAAAGAAACAATTGTACAGGTCAGGGCAGAATTAGACGCCAGAATAGACCAAGCAGATAACATCAACCAAGTTAGGATAGGAACACAAGAAAGATTGGAAGAACTACAAACTAACACCTCAGGAGAAATCGAACGGGTAAATGAGGAGATGAACCAGGTAAAGAACCAAACTAATGATAATATGGGAAGAATCGATAACATCCAGGAAGTACAGCTAAAAAAGCTGAGAGAAGATCTCGACAGAGTGAGCTATAGACCAGCCTGCAGCGTTCAATCCACAATGCAAGACCGCACATCAAGGAAAAGAGAACTAATAAAAACACAGGAAGAATGGGAGATGGTGAAGAATGGACTGGGTAATGTATTTAATCTCTCAATTACCAACCATACAGAAATAATGAATTATAAAAAATGTAGTAGAAGCTTGATAGAAACTTTCAGAAGGACTCACAATAAAACAGTGAGTAAAACTTCAGAAGGTCTATACTTAAATGGAATATACCAAAAATGGAAACGTATAATAAAATGACAGTGAGATCATCAATAATGAATATACCATTAAAGTATTCATTTAGTAAAATAGATAATAAAGCAATTCAAGTAGGCCATGAAACAAGTGAAGATTTAACAACAGAAAAATCAGAACACCAGGTAGCCAAGATCTATATCACCAGGACAGAAACAGTTCTGCATACCAGAGTAATCCGAGAAATAAGGGTAACTGAATTTATGGACCATGGATAAATTAAGCACCAACACACCATCGAGAAAAGGGACTGATTTTCTGAGAACCGACAACAGCAACAAACATTAAAAAAAAAAGAAGGAAAAATGATGATAAAAGTAATGACCAATGAAGATTTCAAGAAACATGAACAAACAACCAACCAAATCCTAAATTAAGTAAGGACAACTTACAGAATACTTTGGAGAATTTATTTTGAATCCATTAAGAAGAGAAGGACAGTTAATAACAGTAATGAGGTGATAATAATGAAAAAAGAAGTACTTAAAACAAATTAAATGAAGTGATGAACTTGAAGGAAAAAAATTGATGTTTGTAAATGAACAGAGTGATAATAACTATATTTGTAACTGCTAAAAAGGGATATTGAGACAGAAGATGAACAACGAAATAATGAATCAATAAACAACGAAAATTAACAACGAAATAAAATTAAATGGAAAGAAGAAGTATACAAAGGATTTTTACCAAAACTGAAAGTAAGGGGAACTGCTAGGATACAATTTATAATAATGAGAAGAAGTAAGAAGACAACATGATTCCGAGGGTATTTAAAGTAACGCAAGAGTTACCATTTTTGTAAGAGTGTAGAAAGCTACGGCACCACTCAATAATTATTATGATGGGCAGGGGCTAACGAGCACTGTACCATGCACGGGGTGAATGGTCGGGTGAGGAATAGGTCAGAATAGTACCACTCACAGCCGATATGCATTCAACGTGCCATTTCAAGTTAGGGAGGGATTGATAACCCCAATTAAGGAATTCATAGGAACAGAAAGAAAAGATGTAATGCTAAAAAATACGCCGAAATATATTAAATAAATAAAAATACTGCCAGGACTTACCTGTACCCGTCCTTGTACTCACCTGCTGCATAAATTTCATCAGAAGACCAAGGTCGCCACGATTATTTTTTATAGGTTAAAATATCGAAAACCTTTATACTCCACCTTAATAAAACAAGGGTAAAGCAGGTCAATTCTTTAGTAATTAAAATATTTAAAATTCGCCCCTGTTTCGGGTGTCGACTAAAGCAGTACGAGTTTAAAATAAATATTGAAAATCTAGAAATCTGTGTATACAACTGAAACTCTACTTGTTTAATGAAAAAATTTAAATTGGTATCACTTACCTTCTTATCGAATTATCAGGGTGTCGTCTGATATACTTAGGCAGAGAAAAACAGGCAACGCAATGACAAACACACATTGATGTGGTTAATTGACACTTTTTATTAACTTTTAATTTTTTAATATTAATTATTAAATTTTAACTCCCTCTTCATCAATTTCTTTTATATTACATCGTTAATAATTATTGGAATATCAGTTCAATTTTGATTTACTAGCGGTTCATTCGAAAAACTTTGCTTGAAAACATTGATACTTGTTATACATGAAATGAAAATAGTTGCGATACTTATGACTAAACACTTAACATTCTAACCATGGTATCTAAATTATGAAAGCGACCCATATTGCTCTCTCTCTCTCTCTCATACTATAAAATTCCCCATAATTTAGTTATAACCCCTTTTTTATAAATTTGCAAAAATAATTGAAATTAGATTTGAGTCGACTACTTAACCAGTGTCCTTCTGCTGACCACGTGTGGCGTCGCGCACGTATATGAATGTCCTGTTTATTTGTCACATTTTTCACTTTTGCTGTTCACTCCGCTAACTTCGTTTAAACTGTCGGATTTAACTGTTTATCTTCAAATTTACTGTTGCACTTTAGAATGTGTTAAAATGCAAAATTTAAGGTTCGCGAACTGCGAACCTTGCCCCGGCCGGGAACGGGTGATTTCGTTGACTGACCGCTACTGGTGCGTTGGTCAAAAAAACATTTCCGCCAGCTCGTGCTGTGATTGGCTGCGGCATCTTACATGGCTGGTTCCGGTGATCGACTTTGGTGTCGAGAGTACAGATAGCGGCACACGTGCGCACACGCACTGCCACATTCCATTGTAGTTGAGCGTTATTCACCAAGTTTTTGTTACTCCTCCCCAACGGAGGATACACGCATGTGCGCACAAGCTGACATTCCACGGTGTTATCGTTGTGCGCTAGGTACGGACCGGTACAGGATTGTATACAGGGTGTCCAAACAAGTGTTAGTGGTCTCGGTGGCCACAAAGGGTGTCCAAACCGATTATTTCCCAATAGTTGATATTAAATGAAATAAAAAACATACCTCCCTCAAAACTGTCCCATTACAATACCCCCCCAATGAGAGATCTTCTGCCGAAACAGAAGATATCTCATTGCCAAAACCCCTAAGAGGACCGGTGAGGAACTGGTGCCAACAACCCCCCTTTGTTCTTACACTTCATGGGTAAACGACCCCCCTGGCTCGGCGACTATGGACGCATCTGAACGAGATCACTGGACTTCTCTGTACGAGATCCCAACACTGAAATATCGAACAGACCCGTATCACAGCGTACCTCACCTTCTAACATGTTTCCCCAAAAAATCCAAATCCCTGGCTTATATCATGCCAGATCCTCAACCGATCTGTTCCCCCTTATATGCAAACTGGGTCGCCTTCAGCAATACTGGGCGCATACATGTACTTGTTAATTCCTACCTATCAAATTTTAAAAGTTTCAGTTAAATTAACATCAAAAAATTTTTTTTTTTTTTCAAAACAAAATTTAAATTCAAAAATTTACATTTTATAAAATTTTTTTTTTCAATAGGAAATTTATTTGAACTTATTTAAATTAATGATTAAACAAAATTGGCATCGCTTCCTTGCCAAAACTGGTTTAGTATAGAACACCACCCATCAGCTGACCAAAACTGGGTCAAGTCCAGATCCTTGACCTACATACGTTATGTACAAGTTACATCTGTGAATACATTAAACTCCTGTAAAATTCTGTCTTGCAACGCAAAAACATAATAAAATACAACATTTAAAATTAACAACATATTATTATAATTAGCAATTGGATTGACATTTAAATTATTCAAATAAACACTTTATACTTTTACATTTTCAAATTCTACTAAAATTTTCCTTGGGTTCAATCAAAATTTTACCTTTTTACTATGAACCTCTTTTCTTTGATAATCTCATCTCCATTACTTTGGGTGATTTAGTTATTTATACTAGCTTGAACAAATTGTAAATCATTCCTAAGTGATATTCTACAGCTGCTCAGCTGACATCCCTAGCTAATTGTAAACACATTTCAAAATTGAGCAAATTGCCTGAAATATATTTTTATCAATTCTTATATCTAACCTACTACAATAAAATAATACATTTAAAATTATAGCATGAACACCTTATATTGAGTGTCTGAGCATCTAATTACTTAAACAGAGCACAAGCATTTTTATTGGATCAAACTTCAAATTAGCAAAAACTTTATATGTCATAAAATTCAAATTCGTGGCTCATCTGAGCCACCTCCCAGCCACACACACTATTACAAGTTATGGAGGACTGTCTCGCCCTTTCACTTCGACAAAGACGGCATATTTTGGAGTAGTTTTACCTCTCTGTGTCTTTGCTTCCGCTATGACATTTGAACATTATCGAATATCAACATATTCTTGTTATATAATTACATACCCTTAATGCGGGTCTACCACCTGTCTTTGCTACCCCCAAGCGGGCAGAGTGGTAGCCGCTGTTCCATAGTTCCTGGAGATTTCCCCTAATTGTCTCCCCCCCATTGAATTTCTAATATATACCAATTTCAAGTCAGCTATGGTCAAGGGACTTGATATGACCATAGCTGGCCGCTAGCCAAATCCACGATTAGTGCTGGTAAGGCAGTAATCGCCCAAAAAGTCGGGGAAATCTAAACTTGCATTTCACTGCCTGTTACATCCATTATTACTATGTGCGACACGGTTGTTTAGCAGTGTGTAAATTTTAACTTACACGAAAAAAAAAGGTGTGCCGCACATTTTCACCATTTTGGCCTCCGATGGGGGTAACACTCTCTGTTACCCCCAACCCATTTCGCTATCTACGAGAGCACAGGCCACCCCCGCAATAGCAACTTACTCACTAATTAATTAACAATTGAAAACTAAACTTTCTACGATTGCAGTTCCACACTCCATTGTTCTATCACTTCATTGAGCACCAATCTACCCCCCAAAACTATCCCCACTTCTTGTATTGATAACAAGTTTTTTTTTTATTTAACACATTTTTTACGCAGACACCTTTGCCAGTCCAAACTTTTTCTCTATGACCAAAATAGGAACTACAACAATGGATTATCTCACAGATCTACCTTAAAAGTACAATACACTTTGTTTTCTGAAGGAAAACAACTTCTTGAAAAGTTAAGTATTTAAGTTACCTAATTTCGGTTGTTTCATTTTGAAAATTTCCAATTTCAATTTCTAGAACAACCTACTGTAGTTCGTGGAAAATACTATTTTTTTTTTTTTTTTAAACCTTTCCACGAAACTAGGGGTCCCCCTCCCCGTTCAATGATAATGTTAAATTTCTAGTTTACACCAATTTGCGGATTAGGACCATTGTTGGTTTCGCCCTTTGCAGGGCTATCGTCAACCATGGTCTGCCTCCAGAATGCCAAAAACCACGATCAGAGGTGGTGAATCTGTGACCGCCCGAAAATGGGGGAGGATCCCTTCTACTTTTAAAATACCATAATATGTATATAAATAATAATAAAAATTATAATAATAAAATATAAAAGGTCTGTCTATTTATGAAAATTTTAATATTTACAAATATATCTATCATCACTCAGCTAGATAATACTTTTTTAACTGGGTCACATTATAAGTTCCTTTTATTTCTCGAGTTTGCAAATCTACTAAAACATAAGCATTCTCCATTTTCACTTGGCTAACCTCATATGGACCGTCATACAATAGGAAGAATTTCTTAAAATTTCAACATTATTATTAACATTCATTTTTAACCTTTATGTTATTCCACAAATTAAACCATTTAACATTTATTTAGTCATTAATTGTGATTCAGTTGAAATTTCATCAAATAACTTAATTACCTTATAAACATTCAAACATATAACATTCAATCACAATATTTAAACACCTCAAATTATCTACTTCAATTGACTATTAAAACACAACATATTTCAATTATTACCATAAATTTACAAATCATTAATTATTATCTTCATATTTATCTTGATTATTTAATGAGAATGCAAAATATTAATAATATTATTATTGTTACCACAACATTTTTCTACTACACATACACCTAACATTTCATAATACACATAATTGAATTCACTACATTATATTTACAAATTATTCGTCAATAATTGTTCAAATGTTTCACACTTCATATGTCCAAATCTGCAACGTCGTTACCAAAATTTACAATATTTAACAAAGACTATACACTGATATTTTAGCTCAGCCTCCATCGTCATATATATATCTAATGTATTTGTAACATGCATCATTGTTATACACACTCAATTGGTTATTACTATTATTATAAAAATCATCCATTACCTTTATTCCATTCATTATGTCATTATAATTTATAGGGTTATTCCCTATTAATATTTCATACAACTTGTCAACATAAGTTATGATTGTCCAGTCTCCATCGGTAAATACATGCATGATCGTGTTAATTACTTTTGTCAAATCATTATATTCATTATTCTTCAAGTATACTTTTAAACTTTCTCTCCATTCGTCATACTTTCGATTCACATTATATAATTCTGTTATTTTATTAACATACCATTCACCACTTATATCTCTCTCACCACAATACCAAATCATACTTTCAACATCATTATTACAGACAGAGGGTACAACATTATATAACATCAATAAACAACTCAATTCATTTATCAATACGGGACTCTTTCCCTTCTTAAACAACACCTGTGAACTCCTTGGTTCAGAAAAATTAATAGGAAAATTTACCCTCTGCCCCACAGCTCTCTCTCTTTCCACTTTCTCTCTGACTCATAATAATTTCTCTTTAACTTATATAATTCTATTTCTCTATCTGCATACAACTCTCTATATAAACCTCTCTCACTCACATTAGTTAATATCTGATTAATGGTTACATTTAAGTCTTCTCTGACTTTAACTATTTCAAGCTCATGTTCTGCTTGTTTATTTTTTAAACTAGTTACATTAATTTTAATTGTATCAACTGGTTCACAGTTACTTCTGAATTCATCATTTATAGTCTTATTCTGTTCTTCTAACTTATTGTCTGTTTCTATTAATTTTTGGTCTTGTTTGTGTATTTCTGTTTTCGACTCTATGTTACGAGCATTTATTGCTGATTTGATTTCAGTCTTTAAATTATTTATGTCTGATATGATTTCAGCCTTCATTTCTGACATCTCCATTATTAACGCTAACTGATTAAATATATTTACATTATCGCTTATTTTTGCGTCTACTGTCTCAATCGTTAATTCGTGTGTTGTATTGTCTACGCTCTCGTTATTTGTCGATACTAAATCGTCTTGCGTAACATTTAAAATTGACCCCTCCACAATATCTTCACATAAATTTGCACTCTCGCTTTTCTCTGCCATTTTGATCAGGTTGTAAATTAATTTATTTTAATTTTTAATTCACAACGTCGCTGTTAAACGGGCGCCAACTAAAGCAGGTCAATTCTTTAGTAATTAAAATATTTAAAATTCGCCCCCGTTTCGGGCGTCGACTAAAGCAGTACGAGTTTAAAATAAATATTGAAAATCTAGAAATCTGTGTATACAACTGAAACTCTACTTGTTTAATGAAAAAATTTTAAATTGGTATCACTTACCTTCTTATCGAATTATCAGGGTGTCGTCTGATGTACTTAGGCAGAGAAAAACAGGCAACGCAATGACAAACACACATTGTTGTGGTTAATTGACACTTTTTATTAACTTTTAATTTTTTAATATTAATTATTAAATTTTAACTCCCTCTTCATCAATTTCTTTTATATTACATCGTTAATAATTATTGGAATATCAGTTCAATTTTGATTTACTAGCGGTTCATTCGAAAAACTTTGCTTGAAAACATTGATACTTGTTATACATGAAATGAAAATAGTTGCGATACTTATGACTAAACACTTAACATTCTAACCATGGTATCTAAATTATGAAAGCGACCCATATTGCTCTCTCTCTCTCTCTCTCTCATACTATAAAATTCCCCATAATTTAGTTATAACCCCTTTTTTATAAATTTGCAAAAATAATTGAAATTAGATTTGAGTCGACTACTTAACCAGCGTCCTTCTGCTGACCACGTGTGGCGTCGCGCACGTATATGAATGTCCTGTTTATTTGTCACATTTTTCACTTTTGCTGTTCACTCCGCTAACTTCGTTTAAACTGTCGGATTTAACTGTTTATCTTCAAATTTACTGTTACACTTTAGAATGTGTTAAAATGCAAAATTTAAGGTTCGCGAACTGCGAACCTTGCCCCGGCCGGGAACGGGTGATTTCGTCGACTGACCGCTACTGGTGCGTTGGTCAAAAAAACATTTCCACCAGCTCGTGCTGTAATTGGCTGCGGCATCTTACATGGCTGGTTCCGGTGATCGACTTTGGTGTCGAGAGTACAGATAGCGGCACACGTGCACACACGCACTGCCACATTCCATTGTAGTTGAGCGTTATTCACCAAGTTTTTGTTACTCCTCCCCAACGGAGGATACACGCATGTGCGCACAAGCTGACATTCCACGGTGTTATCGTTGTGCGCTAGGTACGGACCGGTACAGGATTGTATACAGGGTGTCCAAACAAGTGTTAGTGGTCTCGGTGGCCGCAAAGGGTGTCCAAACCGATTATTTCCCAATAGTTGATATTAAATGAAATAAAAAACATACCTCCCTCAAAACTGTCCAATTACAAGGGACAATTTAGCAATCTGACCA
Source organism: Magicicada septendecula (assembly GCA_034769895.1). Lineage (NCBI taxonomy): Eukaryota > Metazoa > Arthropoda > Insecta > Hemiptera > Cicadidae > Magicicada > Magicicada septendecula. Next base: position 388,027,885 of record CM068371.1, read on the forward strand.
CACCCATTAATAATTCACAAAATCCACGGAACGTTGAGACGAATCTTGCAGCACAGAAATGAGAAAGTGGTAATGACGAAATAACTTAGTCTAACACATTTTTATCTGGAAACTAAATAATTTTAATTACTTGAAAATCAGTTTAAATATTATGACAAGAACCCTACAGAACAAATGTGAAATATACATTTAGGTATTATATTTAAATATTAATTATAAAGCAGCCCATTCTGCCCATCCACGCATTCACACAGTATAATATATTCCCCTTATTTTTGCTCGAGTCTTAAAAGATTCAGTGATTGAAAATGAATAATAGTTCGTGAATAATAATAATTAAAATTGAATAATAATGGTGGGTTACGTAACGCTCGGAGTTCCGTTCGCCACGTGCTGATAAGTAGATGCATCTGAATGTTTGTCAGTCACGAACACTTTTAATTTTCTTCCTATGTCACTTCACTTATTACAATTCGTGATGTCGTTCCACTTATTTACGCCGATTGATCACTTTCCGTTAAAGCTTAAAGTTTTTTGGTGACCGCGAGTCTCGGCTTGCGTCCGGCCGCCGCCGCGGCCATATGTAGACTCACGTATTTCCTGTGGACGGATCTTCATGCCATACCGGCCGAACGGATTTCGTCGTCGCTCATGCTTGAGTTGTTGCAGTTTATCGACTCTGTTCATGATACATAGTGGTTTTTGCTGTGTTTTACGCCGATGATATTTAGGCGCTCCTGGCTTGATGTCACTAGGGAGGCGGTAACTTAGGTTTTCATATCCGCCGTTTCACTCAGTGAATGTGAATAGAATTGGGCTCCTGGCCATATTGGTTTTTGAAGTAGCGTCACCCCGAGCTTATACCTGTGTAGCGCGTGCGTGCGCGCTGTCACATTCAAACAAAATTCTGAGAAATGAGGCTTGCTGCATACCTCAACTGATTGCACAGGTTATATTGCGTTGCTGCTTCATTTCACTGTTCTATTTTCCACGTGTTCTGGTTTGTTGGAATAAAATTTACACACTACCTTTGTCAATCCCCGAAAATGAAATATTTTTAAAAATACAAATACCCACATTTTTGGACCGTTACAATACCCCCTCAATGAGAAGTCTTCTGTCCAAAACAGAAGAAATCTCATTGATAAAACCCCTAAGAGGACCGGTGAGGAACTGGTGCCAACAACCCCCCTTTGTTCTTACACTGCATGGGTAAACGACCCCCCTGGCTTAGCGACTATGGACGCATCTGAACGAGATCACTGGACTTCTCTGTAAGAGATCCCAACACCGAAAAATCGAACAGACACGCACCACCGCGCACCTCGCCTTCTATCGTGCTACCCCAACAATCCTCAATCCCTGGCTTAGATTATGCCAGATCCTCCACCGATATGTTTCCCCTCATATGCAAGCTGGGCTGCCTTTAGCAGATACTGGGCTCACACACACTCACATTACATACTGAAAATTGAAAAATTCTTTGAAAATCTAATTAGATTACAACTCACTGGTTGTTTTCATTTAAAATCAAATCACAAATTTTTTATCTATTTTGAATTATTCTCTTCATTGGTTTTTTCTGTTATTTAAAATAAATCAATTTAAACATTTCTTACAATTAAGAACATCCTTACCCTAACATGGATTACCTAGAGTCTAACAATACAATTCAACAAAATAATTCCATAATAATAAACATGGTTAGTACACAAACAATAAAATAATCAAAACTTAAAATGTCCATTATCTGGTAGGCGCAAAATCAAAAAAAAATTTTTTTTTTTTAAAGAAAATGTTAAATTCCAAAATTTCCCAAAAAAATCTTAAATTCCAAAAAATTTAACTTTCTTAAAATATTTTTCTTTTTTCCATATAGAAATTATTTACAGTTTGTTCAAATTAATTAAAACCAAAGTTGAATTAACTTCCCTACTAAACATGCGTAGTATGTATGTGACCTCACTATCAGCTGATCAAAACTAGGTCAAGTCCACAACCTTGACCCACATACGTTATGTACAAGTTCTATCTGAAAATACATTTAACATCTGTAACATTCTAGCTTGAAACACAAAACATAATAAAATAAAACATTTAAAATAACAAAATATTATTATAAATAATAATCAAATTGACATTTAAATTATTCAAAATAAACACCTTCTAACTTTACATTTCCAAATTCTATCAAAACTTTGTCACTGGTTTCAATTAAAAATATTTTATATTTTGATTATAAATCTCTTTCTTTATTTAACAATCTTATTCTCCATTAATGTGGGTGATTTAAATACTTATAACAATTTAATTTACCATTTGGTAGGCCTACATTTATAATCTCTATCCCCCCCTTTTGACTCTAATACTCATCAACTTTAACTAACATGACACCCATCTCTATCAAAACATCTATCCATCAATCTCTAAACCCAACTTACCCTGAAACTCAATTCACCACCTTCTCTCAATATATAAAAAAAATACTCTCTAACCCTTTGTACCTAGGATACGTGTGTTTCCCTCCCAAAAAGCTCATTTCCCTTATCTGGTCCCTGGATTCTACCTGAGGCGACCCCTTCCCCTTAAATCGGTCCCATCCCGTCCCAACCCTTGTGTTGCGGACTCCTACATTACACTACCCCCTATTACAATATTGCCACCCCCAAATCTCAATCTTATCACCTTACTTCAACTACAACAAAATAACATCATCAATTATGAACATCAATATATCACTCAGTACTCTACATATTTTCTCCATAACTACTGTGTCAACATCAATACTTCTCAGCTTCTATAACATTAACTCACAACAACATTACATTATTTTCATCTCTACTATTTCAACTTTAATTTCAACTTGGGCTGATCGACATGTCCCACAAAATATTCATCACCCACAAACTATCTTTTGTTATTTCTGACAATTCATTTAAAATCTTACTATATTAAATTACTTTTCTCATTATTTTCAATAGCATCTGTAATACATTAAAACATTACATTAAACATTAATTACCTGGAACATTTACAACCAATATAACAGTGACATTTTATTGTTGATCAGCTGACATTCTTAACAAAGTGAAAACACATCTCAAAATCTAGCAGATCACATGAAATATTGCAACGTTATTTATGAATTGAAACAAATTTAAATGTATTTTAATTTGTATAGCCCCACGTTCTTTGGGAGCCAAATTTATGCAACATTACAACATTGCAAAAGTTGCATAATATTATATTGTATGTGTACAAATTTTTGTACGTAAATTTAGGCATCTCGTGCCTCACGTCTAGGGCGACAAATTTATATAACGTGACAATTTGGGAAATTTAATTTAATTTAAATTTGTGGAGTCCTTCGATCTTGGAGCACCAAATTTAAACAACGTTACATATACATAAATAGGCGTGAACGGTCTGACGTTCAAGATTGACAAATTCTTTAAACATATAACATTTAAATAGGGGGTCAGGTGTATCTGCAATAAGAACTCTACGGAACTTGAAACAGAAATTAAAATTTATTTGATACTATATAAAAAAATATGTGCACATGGCACTGACTTCGATTTAAAAAACATTAGTTATTATTTGTTATAATGCCGTAAGGCTTAAGATATATACATCCTTACTAACTAAACATTCTATGCTACTAATTATTATATAAAAGAAAAATCTCATTTTAGACTACTCAGTCTATTAATATGTTTCAAAATCAACTTTTAAATCTTTTTTCTATATATGGTACGTACTCAAAAGATTAATAGTTATTACTTTTCAGTACTGTTTTCTCAAATACTAATTGTTTTTATTTATATTCTTTGTAATCATTTTATATCATATTAATTTGAGCTCTTGTTACGTTACTCGTATTTCTAATGATCTTTAACTCTACTATACAAGAAATATTACTCTTATTTTTAAATAAAATATTAATGTCTTTAACTGTCTTTGTATATTGTGTATGATTAAGATATGAATAAGTTGTCTATCACCTTATTGTCGTCAATCATACTCGATCATTTTTGTTCCATCGGTGTTCATCTTCGTCTCGCCTCCAGCGTCGGCTGTCTCTCTTCTCCTCTTGTCCAGCGTCGGCTGTCTCTCTTCTCCTCTTGTCCAGCGTCGGCTGTCTCTCACTCTCTCGTCCTCTCCTCTTGTCCAGCGTCGTATCGCTATGGAACTGCTTCTCTTGTCCAGCGTCGTATCGCTATAGAACTTTTTCTCTTGTCCAGCGTCGTATCGCTATAGAACTTCTTCTCTTGTCCAGCGTCGTATCGCTATGGAACTTCTTCAGTAGTGCTGTTATTAATTACAATGTTTGTCTTATAGCTTGGTTACGTATTTGTACATAACTGGCAATTTAAACTGTTTATAAAAATATTAATAAATATGCCATGCTGACGGGCATAAGCTCCCGCTGCATCGTGGATGATTCAAGAAAAAGAACCACTGAAGCTTGCGTGTCCTATTTATACCCATGTCTTGGTCGACACCCTTCAGTGATACAAAATCGACATGTTAGAAACTGTCTTTGGCGTCAGTTCCCCCACTCTTTGTCAAATTCACTATTTTTTATATTTCTGCGAATTGCAGAGTCCTGTAAGTATTTTTTTATACTTAAAACTAATTTTACAACACATGTTCATTGTAATTTTGGACATTGCAACTTAACCCTTTTGATTTGTACACAGTTATTTCACTTTTGCACTTGTACGGCATGTCACTTTCGCGTGGTTTTCGCACACAGTATTTATTAAATTTATTTACATTTTATGGTGCTTTTGGATTTTAATTCTTAATTCTAGTTTATGAATAATTACGGAAAAACAGTCATTGTGCAATTATTCATACTGGGGTGGCAAACTTGCCTGCAGAGACCTGCGTTCACACACACTAGCAAAATACTGGTGTACACACTTTCAGTTACATTTGTGTGTGTGTGCACGTTGATTCAGGTCGAAACACCTGTTCATATTTTTGTCTGAGTCAAGCTTGCAATCCATAACATGCTTATTTCTAATATATTATTAATTATTTACAGTTTATTAAGTAAATTTAAATTTTTATATTTCATGCTCAGTACATCACTTATTTGTACTGTCGCATTATTCCTCTGCTTGGTAACAAAAAAAATTTTTAATAAATTTATTTATTATAAATTTTTTTTTATCTATTTATTTATTATTATTATTTGCAAAAAAAATATAACAAATAATAAAGAATAATATTCGTCATTTCACCCTTAATAGGAGTGTATACAAGTGTCTTACCTCCCCTCTTTCGTACGCTCACTGCTCGCGACCTTGAATTAGGGTGGCTTTACAAACAGCTGATTTGACTGGTTTCAATGACCTCTGATTTATGTGTAGAACTTCTTAAATGACGTTGCGTGGAATTTACCAATTTCTTTCTTCTGTATCTCATCATATACAATGAAAGTGTTCTGTCCCACTCGCTGTCTTAACGCATACGGTCCATTATAAAGTCTGAAGAATTTCTTCACCGTATTATCACTCCTTTTTCCCACTGGATTTGCTTTGAGTAGTATACTTTCTCCCACGTTGAATTGTTGTAACTTGTGAGTTAGACTAAATCTCTCTATTCTCTTGTTACCTCTCTCTCTTATTCGTTGCTTTGCGTATTCAATTTTCACACTTATTGGTACAGGTACATTTTGGTTATTAGGTTTGTTTAGATATTTAGTCCAAAATCTGGTTGGCTTCTTATCTTCTTCTAATTCCATTGGAGTGTATCCTGTTGCTTCACTATAATTTTCGTTAATGGCTTTTTCAATAAATGGTAAATATTCTGCCCATTTATTGTGTTGATTATGGCAATATATTCGTAAATATTTACCTAATTCTTTGTTAACTCTCTCAGCAAGGTTTCCTTGAGGATGTCTTATGGATGTGAGTACTGGTTGTATTCCATTTTCCCTTAACGTCCTCTCCCATTTTTCACTTTGGAATTGCACACCTTGATCACTGAGTATCTTCTTCATTTTTCCATATAACGGAATATATTTTTGCAGTAGTATCTTTAGAACAACTTTGGTTGTGGGTCGCATAATTGGGTACAGTCGGACTGCCTTGGAAAACACATCGATACATACCAATATGTGCTTCACACCTCGACTTGATCGTGGTAATGGTCCCAGAAAATCCACTGCAATTAGCTCTCCTTTGTTTTCCTTCTGTATACTCTGCATTCCTACATATGTGTGTCAATTCAGTCCTTTCGCCGTTTGACACTCATACATTCTTACCTTCGCTTCTAAACCTCCTTAGCTCTTTTCTTAACATGACATTACTTTATCTAATACATTACTTATACAATACATTAACATTCATTACCTTTTATTACATTTCTTTAACATTACCTTTCTGATCGCTACAACTTTCTTGAAATACACTTCCGTAACAGAATACTCTTTTAGCTCGTAGTGTCGCATGGTCGGTTACAGAGGAACTGTCTTGGAAAACAACGATATTTTTCTCGAACTCCTTAATCCTAAGTAGTCTCTGCCCTTATGACTTTTCACTCTCGCTTTCTTCTGTGTCCTTGTATCTTCGATAAGTGTTCGCTTGATCAGCCGTTCTAATAATTATGGCAATTATTGCTCATCTTAATCATTTCTTCATATTTATAACATATCAATAACAACATTCCTTACCCTTTCTTAAATATTTCTCTACACATTTCATTCCTTACCATCACTAATACATTTCTTAATTAACCCTTTCAAATAATATTCCTTATAACATTTCTTAATTATACTCTCTTATATTATTATACATATTATTTCTTATTATTAATAATTAATAGTTATTATTTTTCTCATTTAAAAATAATTATTTATTACATTCGGGTATGAAGTTCAGTGTGTAGTTCGATCTTACACCCCTCTATATAACAATTGTATTGTCCATAGTCTACCGGACGTATATTGTTCCTTTGTAGCGTAGTCGCCGCGTTTACTATTATTCTTACCCTCGTATAAACAACGTCTGCGTTCCATTGTATTATTCCCTCGTTTGTGTGCGTACTCACCTTGTGAACGTTTGTTTGGATCGTAGAAGTCACCTGTTCATTGAGCAATGTTTTCATCTTGCCTCTCTTTCTCTCGTAACAAATGCTTCGCTCTTTCTCAATTCTCTCGTCCCTAGTTTGGTTGAGTGAACTTACCTGACCAGTTGTCGACGGTTTTTTCATACGTCGTTTACGATAATACTCACCATAATTCTCGTACTTGCAGATATAATTATCGTTACTATAATTATCGTGCGTATATCTAACATCATATTTACCACAATTTTGCGTAGTGTTTCATCTAGATAACTTACTACGTTTCTTGTTAGGCCTACAGTGATATTTATCTCCGTAAGTGTGGTGTCTTATGTGTTTCAAATGTGTCATCTTGTGTGATTTACTATTGTGTGTGTGCCTCACACTTGGAATATTGCTATTAATAAGGTATGTTTTATTAACCTTAATTTGCTTCTCCTCCTTAATGTTAATTACTTTTTTATAATTATCATTAGTAATTACACATGTATTTTTAACTACTATGGTTTGTTCACCTTCTACAGACGCTATGTGCGTATTTGTGTCTCTAATTTTCTCTTTTGCTATCCTTTCTTCTCTTAATTTTTCGGTCAGTTCTGTAAAAAATTCTGTTAACTCTTCTATTTGAGTTCTAATATTATTTTCTTTTACTTTTTCTGTTTGTTTGTTCTCTACTTCACCAAATACGGCTTGCATCATGGCTTCAAGTGCTTCTCCCATCCTCAAACTTCCTGATATTGCCATGGTGAATTATTATTAAAATATTTATTTAATAGTTATTATTTAACAATTATTATTGATAACCGTTCCCTACTTATTTATTTATTTCTGTATTTTTATTAATAGTTATTATTAATACTCATTACAGTTACACCTGTTACATAGACAACAATATTATTTGTGGTGGGCACCAGCTGTGTGATTACACAACAATTAACATTACATTCAGTTACTGTTTAATACAAATAATAATTACATATTATACATTTTTCATTTAACACTCTTTATACATTTTAGAGCAACCATTTAGCTATATAAAAAAAATTTTAATAGTCAAATGATGGGTATCGGGTCATACATTCATGATCTACAATTTATGTCACAAATTTTTTTGTACATAAATTTAGGCATGTTGGGCCCCACGTGCAGGGCGACATTTTATGCAACGTTATTTATGAATTGAAACAAATTTAAATGTATTTTAATTTGTATAGCCCAACGTTCTTTGGGAGCCAAATTTATGCAACATTACAACATTGCAAAAGTTGCATAATATTATATTGTATGTGTACAAATTTTTGTACGTAAATTTAGGCATCTCGTGCCTCACGTCTAGGGCGACAAATTTATATAACGTGACAATTTGGCAAATTTAATTTAATTTAAATTTGTGGAGTCCTTCGATCTTGGAGCACCAAATTTAAACAACGTTACATATACATAAATAGGCGTGAACGGTCTGACGTTCAAGATTGACAAATTCTTTAAACATATAACATTTAAATAGGGGGTCAGGTGTATCTGCAATAAGAACTCTACGGAACTTGAAACAGAAATTAAAATTTATTTGATACTATATAAAAAAATATGTGCACATGGCACTGACTTCGATTTAAAAAACATTAGTTATTATTTGTTATAATGCCGTAAGGCTTAAGATATATACATCCTTACTAACTAAACATTCTATGCTACTAAATATTATATAAAAGAAAAATCTCATTTTAGACTACTCAGTCTATTAATATGTTTCAAAATCAACTTTTAAATCTTTTTTCTATATATGGTACGTACTCAAAAGATTAATAGTTATTACTTTTCAGTACTGTTTTCTCAAATACTAATTGTTTTTATTTATATTCTTTGTAATCATTTTATATCATATTAATTTGAGCTCTTGTTACGTTACTCGTATTTGTAATGATTTTTAACTCTACTATACAAGAAATATTACTCTTATTTTTAAATAAAATATTAATGTCTTTAACTGTCTTTGTATATTGTGTATGATTAAGATATGAATAAGTTGTCTATCACCTTATTGTCGTCAATCATACTCGATCATTTTTGTTCCATCGGTGTTCATCTTCGTCTCGCCTCCAGCGTCGGCTGTCTCTCTTCTCCTCTTGTCCAGCGTCGGCTGTCTCTCTTCTCCTCTTGTCCAGCGTCGGCTGTCTCTCACTCTCTCGTCCTCTCCTCTTGTCCAGCGTCGTATCGCTATGGAACTGCTTCTCTTGTCCAGCGTCGTATCGCTATAGAACTTTTTCTCTTGTCCAGCGTCGTATCGCTATAGAACTTCTTCTCTTGTCCAGCGTCGTATCGCTATGGAACTTCTTCAGTAGTGCTGTTATTAATTACAATGTTTGTCTTATAGCTTGGTTACGTATTTGTACATAACTGGCAATTTAAACTGTTTATAAAAATATTAATAAATATGCCATGCTGACGGGCATAAGCTCCCGCTGCATCGTGGATGATTCAAGAAAAAGAACCACTGAAGCTTGCGTGTCCTATTTATACCCATGTCTTGGTCGACACCCTTCAGTGATACAAAATCGACATGTTAGAAACTGTCTTTGGCGTCAGTTCCCCCACTCTTTGTCAAATTCACTATTTTTTATATTTCTGCGAATTGCAGAGTCCTGTAAGTATTTTTTTATACTTATCTTATAACTAATTTTACAACACATGTTCATTGTAATTTTGGACATTGCAACTTAACCCTTTTGATTTGTACACAGTTATTTCACTTTTGCACTTGTACGGCATGTCACTTTCGCGTGGTTTTCGCACACAGTATTTATTAAATTTATTTACATTTTATGGTGCTTTTGGATTTTAATTCTTAATTCTAGTTTATGAATAATTACGGAAAAACAGTCATTGTGCAATTATTCATACTGGGGTGGCAAACTTGCCTGCAGAGACCTGCGTTCACACACACTAGCAAAATACTGGTGTACACACTTTCAGTTACATTTGTGTGTGTGTGCACGTTGATTCAGGTCGAAACACCTGTTCATATTTTTGTCTGAGTCAAGCTTGCAATCCATAACATGCTTATTTCTAATATATTATTAATTATTTACAGTTTATTAAGTAAATTTAAATTTTTATATTTCATGCTCAGTACATCACTTATTTGTACTGTCGCATTATTCCTCTGCTTGGTAACAAAAAAAATTTTTAATAAATTTATTTATTATAAATTTTTTTTTATCTATTTATTTATTATTATTATTTGCAAAAAAAATATAACAAATAATAAAGAATAATATTCGTCATTTCACCCTTAATAGGAGTGTATACAAGTGTCTTACCTCCCCTCTTTCGTACGCTCACTGCTCGCGACCTTGAATTAGGGTGGCTTTACAAACAGCTGATTTGACTGGTTTCAATGACCTCTGATTTATGTGTAGAACTTCTTAAATGACGTTGCGTGGAATTTACCAATTTCTTTCTTCTGTATCTCATCATATACAATGAAAGTGTTCTGTCCCACTCGCTGTCTTAACGCATACGGTCCATTATAAAGTCTGAAGAATTTCTTCACCGTATTATCACTCCTTTTTCCCACTGGATTTGCTTTGAGTAGTATACTTTCTCCCACGTTGAATTGTTGTAACTTGTGAGTTAGACTAAATCTCTCTATTCTCTTGTTACCTCTCTCTCTTATTCGTTGCTTTGCGTATTCAATTTTCACACTTATTGGTACAGGTACATTTTGGTTATTAGGTTTGTTTAGATATTTAGTCCAAAATCTGGTTGGCTTCTTATCTTCTTCTAATTCCATTGGAGTGTATCCTGTTGCTTCACTATAATTTTCGTTAATGGCTTTTTCAATAAATGGTAAATATTCTGCCCATTTATTGTGTTGATTATGGCAATATATTCGTAAATATTTACCTAATTCTTTGTTAACTCTCTCAGCAAGGTTTCCTTGAGGATGTCTTATGGATGTGAGTACTGGTTGTATTCCATTTTCCCTTAACGTCCTCTCCCATTTTTCACTTTGGAATTGCACACCTTGATCACTGAGTATCTTCTTCATTTTTCCATATAACGGAATATATTTTTGCAGTAGTATCTTTAGAACAACTTTGGTTGTGGGTCGCATAATTGGGTACAGTCGGACTGCCTTGGAAAACACATCGATACATACCAATATGTGCTTCACACCTCGACTTGATCGTGGTAATGGTCCCAGAAAATCCACTGCAATTAGCTCTCCTTTGTTTTCCTTCTGTATACTCTGCATTCCTACATATGTGTGTCAATTCAGTCCTTTCGCCGTTTGACACTCATACATTCTTACCTTCGCTTCTAAACCTCCTTAGCTCTTTTCTTAACATGACATTACTTTATCTAATACATTACTTATACAATACATTAACATTCATTACCTTTTATTACATTTCTTTAACATTACCTTTCTGATCGCTACAACTTTCTTGAAATACACTTCCGTAACAGAATACTCTTTTAGCTCGTAGTGTCGCATGGTCGGTTACAGAGGAACTGTCTTGGAAAACAACGATATTTTTCTCGAACTCCTTAATCCTAAGTAGTCTCTGCCCTTATGACTTTTCACTCTCGCTTTCTTCTGTGTCCTTGTATCTTCGATAAGTGTTCGCTTGATCAGCCGTTCTAATAATTATGGCAATTATTGCTCATCTTAATCATTTCTTCATATTTATAACATATCAATAACAACATTCCTTACCCTTTCTTAAATATTTCTCTACACATTTCATTCCTTACCATCACTAATACATTTCTTAATTAACCCTTTCAAATAATATTCCTTATAACATTTCTTAATTATACTCTCTTATATTATTATACATATTATTTCTTATTATTAATAATTAATAGTTATTATTTTTCTCATTTAAAAATAATTATTTATTACATTCGGGTATGAAGTTCAGTGTGTAGTTCGATCTTACACCCCTCTATATAACAATTGTATTGTCCATAGTCTACCGGACGTATATTGTTCCTTTGTAGCGTAGTCGCCGCGTTTACTATTATTCTTACCCTCGTATAAACAACGTCTGCGTTCCATTGTATTATTCCCTCGTTTGTGTGCGTACTCACCTTGTGAACGTTTGTTTGGATCGTAGAAGTCACCTGTTCATTGAGCAATGTTTTCATCTTGCCTCTCTTTCTCTCGTAACAAATGCTTCGCTCTTTCTCAATTCTCTCGTCCCTAGTTTGGTTGAGTGAACTTACCTGACCAGTTGTCGACGGTTTTTTCATACGTCGTTTACGATAATACTCACCATAATTCTCGTACTTGCAGATATAATTATCGTTACTATAATTATCGTGCGTATATCTAACATCATATTTACCACAATTTTGCGTAGTGTTTCATCTAGATAACTTACTACGTTTCTTGTTAGGCCTACAGTGATATTTATCTCCGTAAGTGTGGTGTCTTATGTGTTTCAAATGTGTCATCTTGTGTGATTTACTATTGTGTGTGTGCCTCACACTTGGAATATTGCTATTAATAAGGTATGTTTTATTAACCTTAATTTGCTTCTCCTCCTTAATGTTAATTACTTTTTTATAATTATCATTAGTAATTACACATGTATTTTTAACTACTATGGTTTGTTCACCTTCTACAGACGCTATGTGCGTATTTGTGTCTCTAATTTTCTCTTTTGCTATCCTTTCTTCTCTTAATTTTTCGGTCAGTTCTGTAAAAAATTCTGTTAACTCTTCTATTTGAGTTCTAATATTATTTTCTTTTACTTTTTCTGTTTGTTTGTTCTCTACTTCACCAAATACGGCTTGCATCATGGCTTCAAGTGCTTCTCCCATCCTCAAACTTCCTGATATTGCCATGGTGAATTATTATTAAAATATTTATTTAATAGTTATTATTTAACAATTATTATTGATAACCGTTCCCTACTTATTTATTTATTTCTGTATTTTTATTAATAGTTATTATTAATACTCATTACAGTTACACCTGTTACATAGACAACAATATTATTTGTGGTGGGCACCAGCTGTGTGATTACACAACAATTAACATTACATTCAGTTACTGTTTAATACAAATAATAATTACATATTATACATTTTTCATTTAACACTCTTTATACATTTTAGAGCAACCATTTAGCTATATAAAAAAAATTTTAATAGTCAAATGATGGGTATCGGGTCATACATTCATGATCTACAATTTATGTCACAAATTTTTTTGTACATAAATTTAGGCATGTTGGGCCCCACGTGCAGGGCGACATTTTATGCAACGTTATTTATGAATTGAAACAAATTTAAATGTATTTTAATTTGTATAGCCCAACGTTCTTTGGGAGCCAAATTTATGCAACATTACAACATTGCAAAAGTTGCATAATATTATATTGTATGTGTACAAATTTTTGTACGTAAATTTAGGCATCTCGTGCCTCACGTCTAGGGCGACAAATTTATATAACGTGACAATTTGGCAAATTTAATTTAATTTAAATTTGTGGAGTCCTTCGATCTTGGAGCACCAAATTTAAACAACGTTACATATACATAAATAGGCGTGAACGGTCTGACGTTCAAGATTGACAAATTCTTTAAACATATAACATTTAAATAGGGGGTCAGGTGTATCTGCAATAAGAACTCTACGGAACTTGAAACAGAAATTAAAATTTATTTGATACTATATAAAAAAATATGTGCACATGGCACTGACTTCGATTTAAAAAACATTAGTTATTATTTGTTATAATGCCGTAAGGCTTAAGATATATACATCCTTACTAACTAAACATTCTATGCTACTAAATATTATATAAAAGAAAAATCTCATTTTAGACTACTCAGTCTATTAATATGTTTCAAAATCAACTTTTAAATCTTTTTTCTATATATGGTACGTACTCAAAAGATTAATAGTTATTACTTTTCAGTACTGTTTTCTCAAATACTAATTGTTTTTATTTATATTCTTTGTAATCATTTTATATCATATTAATTTGAGCTCTTGTTACGTTACTCGTATTTGTAATGATTTTTAACTCTACTATACAAGAAATATTACTCTTATTTTTAAATAAAATATTAATGTCTTTAACTGTCTTTGTATATTGTGTATGATTAAGATATGAATAAGTTGTCTATCACCTTATTGTCGTCAATCATACTCGATCATTTTTGTTCCATCGGTGTTCATCTTCGTCTCGCCTCCAGCGTCGGCTGTCTCTCTTCTCCTCTTGTCCAGCGTCGGCTGTCTCTCTTCTCCTCTTGTCCAGCGTCGGCTGTCTCTCACTCTCTCGTCCTCTCCTCTTGTCCAGCGTCGTATCGCTATGGAACTGCTTCTCTTGTCCAGCGTCGTATCGCTATAGAACTTTTTCTCTTGTCCAGCGTCGTATCGCTATAGAACTTCTTCTCTTGTCCAGCGTCGTATCGCTATGGAACTTCTTCAGTAGTGCTGTTATTAATTACAATGTTTGTCTTATAGCTTGGTTACGTATTTGTACATAACTGGCAATTTAAACTGTTTATAAAAATATTAATAAATATGCCATGCTGACGGGCATAAGCTCCCGCTGCATCGTGGATGATTCAAGAAAAAGAACCACTGAAGCTTGCGTGTCCTATTTATACCCATGTCTTGGTCGACACCCTTCAGTGATACAAAATCGACATGTTAGAAACTGTCTTTGGCGTCAGTTCCCCCACTCTTTGTCAAATTCACTATTTTTTATATTTCTGCGAATTGCAGAGTCCTGTAAGTATTTTTTTATACTTATCTTATAACTAATTTTACAACACATGTTCATTGTAATTTTGGACATTGCAACTTAACCCTTTTGATTTGTACACAGTTATTTCACTTTTGCACTTGTACGGCATGTCACTTTCGCGTGGTTTTCGCACACAGTATTTATTAAATTTATTTACATTTTATGGTGCTTTTGGATTTTAATTCTTAATTCTAGTTTATGAATAATTACGGAAAAACAGTCATTGTGCAATTATTCATACTGGGGTGGCAAACTTGCCTGCAGAGACCTGCGTTCACACACACTAGCAAAATACTGGTGTACACACTTTCAGTTACATTTGTGTGTGTGTGCACGTTGATTCAGGTCGAAACACCTGTTCATATTTTTGTCTGAGTCAAGCTTGCAATCCATAACATGCTTATTTCTAATATATTATTAATTATTTACAGTTTATTAAGTAAATTTAAATTTTTATATTTCATGCTCAGTACATCACTTATTTGTACTGTCGCAATATATATATTTATCAATACTTACTTCTAACCTCCTTGTTTCCCCTTTTTCTGATTCTGGTAATTTTATGTTAACCGCCTGCCAGTCGGTTTAGTTATTTGCTTAGTTTAAAAAATACACAAATTATATAAAACATATACTTTCTATCAACTCTTATATCTAACCTACTACAATAAAATATTACATTTAAAACATAGAATGAACACCTTATCGTGAATGTATGAGCATCTAGTTATTTAACCGGAACACAAGCATTTTTATTAGATCAAAATCAGAGTTAGCAATTTTTATGTCATAAATTTAAATTCGTGGCTCATCTGAGCCACCCCCTGTCCCACACACAAAAATTTTCAAATGTATTATTAATAATTATTATATATCATCTTTCAGTTAGTATTAAATTTTTTAATTATCATTTTTATTTAACACAATTATTTCAAATCATCTCAATATTGAATTAAAATCTCTTTATCTGAGTTACACCTGTAAACATTTTTATTATACATGATTCGTACTATAAAATTTTTATACTTACTGGCAGGGTCGCCAGTGTAATGCTAAAAAATACGACGAAATATATTAAATAAATAAAAATACTGCCAGGACTTACCTGTACCCGTCCTTGTACTCACCTGCTGCATAAATTTCATAAGAAGACCAAGGTCGCCACGATTATTTTTTATAGGTTAAAATATCGAAAACCTTTATACTCCACCTTAATAAAACAAGGGACAATTTAGCAATCTGACCACACCCATTAATAATTCAGAAAATCCACAGAACGTTTAGACGAATCTTGCAGCACAGAAATGAGAAAGTGGTAATGACGAAATAACTTAGTCTAACACATTTTTATCTGGAAACTAAATAATTTTAATTACTTGAAAATCAGTTTAAATATTATGACAAGAACCCTACAGAACAAATGTGAAATATACATTTAGGTATTACATTTAAATATTAATTATAAAGCAGCCCATTCTGCCCATCCACGCATTCACACAGTATAATATATTCCCCTTATTTTTGCTCGAGTCTTAAAAGATTCAGTGATTGAAAATGAATAATAGTTCGTGAATAATAATAATTAAAATTGAATAATAATGGTGGGTTACGTAACGCTCGGAGTTCCGTTCGCCACGTGCTGATAAGTAGATGCATCTGAATGTTTGTCAGTCACGAACACTTTTAATTTTCTTCCTATGTCACTTCACTTATTACAATTCGTGATGTCGTTCCACTTATTTACGCCGATTGATCACTTTCCGTTAAAGCTTAAAGTTTTTTGGTGACCGCGAGTCTCGGCTTGCGTCCGGCCGCCGCCGCGGCCATATGTAGACTCACGTATTTCCTGTGGACGGATCTTCATGCCATACCAGCCGAACGGATTTCGTCGTCGCTCATGCTTGAGTTGTTGCAGTTTATCGACTCTGTTCATGATACATAGTGGTTTTTGCTGTGTTTTACGCCGACGATATTTAGGCGCTCCTGGCTTGATGTCACTAGGGAGGCGGTAACTTAGGTTTTCATATCCGCCGTTTCACTCAATGAATGTGAATAGAATTGGGCTCCTGGCCATGTTGGTTTTTGAAGTAGCGTCACCCCGAGCTTATACCTGTGTAGCGCGTGCGTGCGCGCTGTCACATTCAAACAAAATTCTGAGAAATGAGGCTTGCTGCATACCTCAACTGATTGCACAAGGTTATATTGCGTTGCGGCTTCGTTTCACTGTTCTATTTGCCACGTGTTCTGGTTTGTTGGAATAAAATTTACACAATACCTTTGTCAATCCCCGAAAATAAAATAAATTTAAAAATACAAATACCCACATTTTTGGACTGTTACAAAGAGACCCCAGAGAAAAGGAATAACCAGTTGGTAACTAAATAGCCTATATGAAGAAGATGAAAATAATTAATATATTTCATAGATTCGCCAAAGAAGAAAAGAAGTTATGTGTAACTTTTGAGATAATAACCAACTTAAAAGAAATTCATCACGACCCAATCCCTGAAGCCATAAGAAAATAATAATAATAAAGAAGGAAAAAGTGTTACAAATGAACCAGAGCATCAAGATTAACAGTTAATTTTCCATAGACCTTCAGCTAAGAAAAATAAACATGTTTTGGTGGGGGAGCATATGTAATGCGACACAATAGTAGCCCTATCCCAAAGCTTAAAACCGCTCAATTCAGTAGGTAGAATCACCAATACTATCCAAATAAACCAAATAAAAATAAACAACCTGTAGTTACAGAAAAAAAGACTGTCCAATATAAATGATAAGAGAAAAAAAAATACAATACAAATAATAAAATAAATACAGTAGAGTCTCGGTTATCCGCCCTTCGATTATCCGCCATCCCGTTATCCGCTGCCCAAGTGGCGTAAAAAAACGTAAACGTAAAAAATATTTTCTTTAATTACTGCAACGAAAATAGTGTGCCAATAGTTTGCGGGCGTGAGTGTACGTGCTCTCTTTGTGATTGTTCCTGACTGTACCGCAGGAATTTGGCCTACTGCCCATCACCTATTATAGCCTAGCTGTGACTCATGTGTCATTCACCCCACTCCACCCCCAACATCCAACGCTATCGCTCACATGCTCATCGCTTAGTAGACTGCAGTTTCTTGTTGTGTGCTGTAGTGAGCAGTGAGGCTATTTTTACGTGGTGTGTCCGTGAGTGACTAGTGCAGTTTTGGTGAAAGTGTCGTAGTGTAGTCTTGTTAATAGTGTTGCGATTATGGGTACAAAAGGAAGAAAATTGTTTTATCAATAAAAGACAAGCTTGAGGCATTAAAAAGACTGGATAAAGGGGAAACGCTGCAGAAGGTGGCTGACCACTACGGCGTCGGTCATCGCACAGTTTGATATTGGAAGAAGAGACGATTAGAATTAGAAAAATGGTGTTCCTCACGAGTTACTGAGACTGCTTTTAAAGATAGAAAAACTATGAAAAATAGTGATTATGAAAAAGTTAGCGAAGCGTTGTACATTTGGTTTACACAGTTCAGGGAGAAAGGGGTGCCTATTTTGGGACCTATCTTAAAAGAAAAGGCGTTACAGTTTCAAAAAGAATTTAACGAAGGTGATGCAGATTTTACAGCAAGCGTTGGCTGGCTTGGTAGATGGAAGAAGCGTTATGGAATCCGTCAGTTGAATATTTGTGGCGAGAAACTGTCATCAAACTTTCAAGAAATGGAGCAGTTTAAGAAAAAATTTCAAGACTTTTTTGAAACTGAAAGCTTAACAGGAGATCAAGTATTTAATTGTGATGAAACAGGCCTTAATTTCAAAATGTTACCGAGTAAGAGCCTTGCAGCTAGAACTGAAGCTGCAGCCCCTGGCTATAAACGTAGTAAAGAGAGAGTGACTATTTTAGCATGCAGTAATGCCACAGCAAACCATAAAATGGACCTGGCAATGATTGGAAAGTCCAAAAACCCTAGGGCTTTTAAAACCATTTCAAAACATGCTCTTCCAGTAAAATATTTCAATCAAAAAAGTGCATGGATGACTAGTAAAATTTTTAAGGAATGGTTTTTTAAAGAGTTTGTTCCTTCTACAGAGAAGTTTTTAAAAGACAACAACCTACCCAGAAAAGCAGTTTTACTGCTAGACAATGCCCCAACTCACCCTGATCCAGACGAACTTAGAGATGGGGACATAAAGGCTATGTTTTTGCCACCAAATGTGACTGCCATTTGTCAGCCTATGGACCAGGGTGTTTTGGAAACACTTAAACGAAACTATCAAAGAAAGCTTCTGTCAACAGTCATACAAGAAATTGAAGATGGGCAAAACTTGATTAAGAAGTTGAAAAGTATAAATTTGAAGGATGTCACTTATTGGGTCACAAGGGCCTGGGCCAACGTCTGGGCACAAACAATTGCGAAGTCATGGCATAAGCTGTTGGGCGAGGACGAAAATATGGCTGAAAGCATGCTGGATGAACTTCATGAAAGTATTTTGCCCTTGGTGTAACGTATCCCTGGATGTGAGGATGCATCGTTGGATGAAATAAGGAATTGGTTTTCAGGAGACGACCAATATGAAATAACTGACGAAGAAATTGTAACACTTGTTAATAGCGATGATGTTGTTGAAGATCAAGACTCTGAAACTGTTGAGCCCCAAAAGATCACACACAAAGCAGGGGTTAAAGTTCTTGAAGCAGCCATTCAGTACGTTGAGCAGCAAGAGGAAGCCAGGGTTGTCGACATAATGATGCTCCAAAGATGGCGAGACTTGGCAGCAAAGAAGCGGGAATCATCAGGGAGGCAGTCGAAGATCACTAATTTTTTTCACTCATCATGAACTGAACTCTCACTTCCCAACATTTCTGACAGTGTAAGTCAATTTTATTACGTACACATTAGTCTGATTCTATATTTATTTTTAGTAAATTTTTCTTGTTAAAATTTACTGAATTCTTAAACTTGAAGCGTGAAGTACTAAAGTAGGCGTAATTGTTGTCTTTTTTTGTAAGTGTTTAACTTTAATATTGTTGCTTGTTCTCTAAAATGTTTTACTATATACATTTTATGCAGTCTCCAGATCGCTATTATGATTAATTTAAGAATTTTACCTTATATAATCCACTAGGCGATCTCAGTTTTTCAAATACGACATGTTTCAGGGACTAAATCCCCATCCTCAGGTACCGTAAAATGCTATTCCCCTAATACATAGGGGTCGTCGGAAAGATTAAAACGTTTATACACATAAACACCACATGCACAAAACTCACTATGAATAAATTAACATATATACATAAACATATGAAAACGTTATAAGTGACTCGGTGCACCGGTCGACCTCTGATCGTCAACTAACATTTATTCGCGCTTCACTGCTTATCTTCAACGCGGTATCATATAATTTATTGGATTTAAACACCAGCTGATCGTTGAGTAACTGTTCTTCATTTATTTTGGAGGCCCTGTATATTTCAAACTCTTCTAGGGCGTTCAGGAGATGACCTTTATTACATATGTGTATCGGCTCCATGTTTTCTTTGAATCCGGTGTAACTATGGTTTTCGTTTATGAGGTGGAGTGCGTAATTTGATGAGGTGGTTTGGGGATTCTTTTTTGGTAGGTGTTCTTTAAACCTCTCGATAAATTTTCTCCCCGTCTGTCCGATATAGAACTTATTGCACTCACTGCACTGGATTCTATACACTCCTGAACATTCCTCCGATGTTATTGGAGCACGTGGCTTAAGTATATTTTTTAGATTATTCATGGTCTTGAATGAAACATTTATACATAATTTTTTTAATTCATTTTTTATTACATTGGGGAGTAAGTTCGTATATAATGCTGAGACGTATTGTGTTTTATTTTTAGCCTTATTATTGTCATCATTTATTTTCCGTAATTGTTTACGTATTATTTTATCTACAATTTCTATTTTATATCCATTTCTCAAAGCTATGTGTTTTATGACGTTAGATTCGTCCTTATAATCTTCCGTGTTCATTGGTACGTTTACTAGTCTAAAAAACTCATTAAACGCCGCCATTTTTTGTGTGTATGGATGATTCGATTTAGCATTTATAACTATGTCCGTTGTGGTAGGCTTTCGGTATATTTTAAAACCGAGATGGTTGTTTCTTTTTAACACCGATACATCGAGGAAGTTCAAGCTATTATAAGTTTCCATTTCCATGGTAAATTTAATGTTACGGTTAATGTCGTTAATAAACTTAAAAAACATATCCACCTGTCTATGAGTGCCATTAAATACTATGAAGGTATTGTCTACGTAACGTGTATAAGAAACTATTTTATCATGGAACTGGTTGTAGTTAGACAATAGAAATTTATTCTCATAGTAGTTCATGTATATTTCTGCCAAAAGTCCGCTTAGAGGTGAACCCATTGCCAACCCTTCCTTTTGGTTAAAATACTTATTGTCATGAGTGTAATAATTTTGTTAATTATTACACTGTTAAACATTAGTGTTAATGTTTCCAAAACCGGAATATTTGTATATAAATTAACAATGTCCATCGAGACAAACTTATAGCTAGGTAGAATCTCCATATCTTTAATTTTATTTATGAATTCAAAGGTGTTTTTTACATTGTGGACATTTTCTATTTTTATGCTGTTCTTAATAATTTGTTGTAGTTTTTTGGCTATTTTATAACTTGGGGCGGTCGTATAGTTAATCAAAGGTCGTATGGGAATGTTTTGTTTGTGCAATTTTGTCCCATAAATTCAGGTGCCTTAGGTTTGATTTGTTTTACGTTCCGTCTGGTTAGTGTGTCAAGTAAATTTACACATGTATTTATAGCTAAATTTATGGTTTTAGTGTGTTTTTCGGTCGGGTCATTATTTAACATTGTTATATTATTATCTTGAATGAAGTCGTAACATTTACGTATATAATCTGTTTTTTCCATAATAACCACTGTGTTTCCTTTGTCTGCTTTTGTAAGTATAGCGTTGTTATTTATTATTTTTTGTTTGATATTTTTAGCAATTTTTAACTCTTTCTTAGTTATTCTAAAGTTAGAATAACACACTAAAAAATGACGAAATGTAAAAGGTTACAAAAAAAAAAAATTATAAGTCAAGAATGAAGAAATTAACGGGAGATTCTTAAAACAATTTGACGGAAGTTAGAAAAATGCCTAACGGAAAAAGGTAGACAAAGTTCCCGTGAAGAGCGGTAGCAGCTAGAACCAATAGGAGGGGCGATGACATAAGGGGAGGGGCCTAAAGTATAAAAGCCTACAACGTACAGTTGATAGACGTTGTTTAAGACCTGAAGATGTCAGTAATTATGAAAAGCTTAGTCGAACAATAAAAAATTATAGTAGTTAGCAAATTCATAAAAGAAATAGTAATGTTTTGTGGACCGTTGGCAATGAAAAATTATAACTAATAGAAGCTGTAAATACTGTGGAAGATTAGAAGACGATAATATTTAAATTAAAACAACAAATAAATGCAGAACCTTTGAAAATCCTGATTGCCTACCATGAACATACTTTTATAACGCCTGTGAGTGACGCCAACTTTAACTATTAACAACACTACAGGTACAATTACACAACACTACCGTAGACACTATCTACACTTACAGAAAAATACCAGTGATCATTTATTGAAGAATAATCTTAAAAAACTAAAACTCTGAACACTGAAACATTTATTTTAAAATAATTTGTAACAGCACGTGGCCGAACATTTTCAGTGGCCATCTTGCCGATAGAGTCTGGTTGCCATAGCAACTAATAATAACGAAATATAGTATTAAGATTTTAAAATGTTACTTACCTTTGTAATGTATTGTATTTTTTTATGTATTTTCTGAATTCAATGACAGTCTAAAAGAACCCTTAAACCCTGAGAATTAATATATTGCTACGACAGCACAGAACAATCTACGCGTTTATCGAATATGCCAGAAGGATCTCGATGTAAGCGTGTGGTGTACGTGCTACTAGACGCATTTTGCAAGAATTTTCTTGACTGTGCCGGGCTTCGCTCGGGTGCTCGGACTGTGTCAAGGCCGTAGTAATTACGTATTTCACGAGAGATAAGACGCAGTTTGGAAGCTTCTGGCGTGTGAGCGTGACTATAAATACATTGGGTAGCGGCCTTAGTTTTCAGTTCCATGCGAGATATTGGTTAGTGCGGTTCGAGAGTATTAGTGCGATATATTTCCAGAGCGGTTCGAGTTATTACTGTGTACGTTCAAGTAGTTATTATTGAAGTGTTGCGTTTTATAATCAGACGGTATAATTGTAATACAATTGAGTTTTAATATTTGTGGACATTTTATTACGTGTGTACAATTTTCATTTGATTTGTTGTAGAGACTGCGTTGTTAATTACGAACTATTTTTACTGTAACAATTAAAGGTGTGATTAGTGACTTAATTGGTGTCTTGTACTTATTTTGTTTCCACTGTACCTACGACGATCGAGTAGACCGTCGTAACAATATTATTATAAATAATTTGTTATTTGAAACTTGTCAGTGTAAAAGTCGAATTGCTAGAGTCGACCCGACCAATATTTGTTTCGACAAGTCGACTGTTCATTTTCTATAAATAACTTAAACAAAAATAAACATTGTTATTTGGAATCAAAGGAGTTGTCATTGTAGATAATTTGAAGGTTTACAGGACAATTACAGGTAATTCAACAGGAGAGTGAGCAGCGAACGGACCGAAGCATTTGGAAAAAGAACGGGGCGCTCGAGAACACTATCGATTGCGGCAACAAGTCCGTATTTGACATAAGTGGAGTCAATTTGGTCTAATAAAACTCTTCAAAAACCTACAAATAAACTGTGCAGTAACTGATGACGTCAACAACGTGGGGCTGAAGTAACTATAAACCCGCAACCGTATTACACTTGTAATTACACTGTTAAGTAACAATATGTATAAGGCTGTTTCAGTGGTTAAATAAATCAAGATATATGACAATGAACATACTTTAGATCACACGCACACAAGCCATGCCTATAAAACATTATCTGTTCACATCTATGCCAATTATTGTTTAAATTAGAACTTTTTACAAGCAAATGAATAATATATATTGTTACAACACAAATAAGCCACCCCAATACCAGGGATAAAAAAGATGAATCAACAATATAAAAAGTAATTTGTATAATATAAAATGTTTAAACTAATGAAAATATAATGACAATGACGCGACAAACGACGACATGACCTAACCCAAGTGATTGACCAAATAAAAGGAAACAAAAGGAGAAGGGGAAAACCAAAATAAAATGAAACAAAATAAGATGAAGGAGAAGAAGAAGGAAAATGGAAATGAAACAAACCAAGTATAAAGGGAAATAAAATGAAATCAAATGATAAGACACAAACAAATAATCTAGAATAAAAGAAGGAGAAATGGTACACTCAATTATAATATTGGAAAAGAAACCAATAACTAACCAATGTAAAAAATAAGTATTATTATCGATTGAATGATAAATGTAAATGATAATGGTAAAACCCGATAAATAAAAGTGCACTAACCCAAGAATTAGAGTTATATGTAATAAAGAACTCTATAAAGACATGAACTTATTAATAGTATAAATAATATTTGTAAAGAGAGAGATAGTGAGATGGTGAGAAAATAAAATAAACTAAGTGATAAACAGAAAGTAATGGTAGGGATTACCCACTAATAAACACTTAAAATAAAAATTTAAGAAGTGCAAAAGTGAAAGTGTAAATACATAAACAAGTGTAATAAATAAATACATATATACGAACGTGTGACATGTGTCAACGATATAAGGACACGCAAAATAGAAATTTGTTCGGTGGTACACGCCCGATTATACCAAAGGATAAGGGTGAGTTATGTAGCAGAGATTTTTATGGACCTTTACCGACTTCGGTAGGAGGAATCAAGTATATTTTCGTCATCATTGATAACTTCACTAAATATGTAAAACTGTATACTTTGCGAAGGGCAACGACCACAGCAACACTGAAAAGGGTACGTCAGTATTGTGAAGAAGTCGGCACACCCAGAGTTTTGTTAACGGATAACGGTACGCATTCACAGCTAAACATTGGATTAGCAGTTTGGAAAGTTTAAACATTCAGCCCAGATACACTGCAATACGTAAACCTTGTTCGAACTTAGCAGAGCGCGTTAACCGGCAACTTGGTAACTTATTCAGAATTTTTATCAATAACCAACAACATACAAAGTGGTCACGGTATGTGAAAACCATTGAAAGTTGTCTTAATGAATCATACCACGAAACGATTGAGATTACACCATATGAAGCTCATCTGGGAAAGAAACCGATACGAATATGGGAGAAGTATCTCGACGCTGACATCACGAAGGACAATCAAGAAAATAATACGGAAATATTTGTAAAAATACGTACCAAAAGAGAAAAACATGCCAAGCGGATGAACGAATCGAATAAAACAACAAAATTTGAGATAGGCGACTTAGTATTAATCAGGACGTATACACAATCAGACGCAACTCAAGAACGTATAGAGAAGTTTTGTGAATTATTCAGTGGACCGTTCAAGATAAGCCAAATATTGGGCGAATCAACGTACGTATTAGTGGACTGCAGAGACGAAAGCAAGATACGAGGAAAATTTAATATACGCCAACTGAAGAAGTATATTACTAAAAGGGACTGAGGAAGAAACGGAAGGACCGATATAATGAAGATAGCGGAGGTGGTGACTACGCCATATGGTAAACAAGAAGTATACCATAACGTATGAAATAGTCAAGGAGGTCGAATGGATGGAATCACGTCATGGAATAGGTTGATGACACGGCCATATCATTCAGACTACCTTAACTTAGCTAAAAAAAAAAAATGTATTGCCAAAATAAATGATTAATACATTATTATGACGTATCAATATAAGATATGTGTTAGAAAGAAAGTTGATAGATTTATGTACAGAATATAATAAACGTGACAAACAAAATAAAATGTAAGTTGTAAAAGCAATAAATACTTAAATAATGACACGTAAACATTACTAATAAATTATAGGTCATAAGATGATTTTTTTTAGAATTATTTCATGTATCGTATAGTGATATACGGAGTTAAAGGCAACAATTGTATTGAATTAAACTTGTTTGTATAGATAGAAAATAACGTGATAAAATTTTTCAATATTGATTACAATATGAAAGTATGAGGATGTATTGAATTATTGTACAATTACAATTAATGTACAATGTCAATAATATAAGAAAATTAACTAGCGTGTAAATTTTGTTTTGATTGTTTGAAGGGAGAGTAGGTAGTGGATATTCGTAATTTTAGCTCATAATATCGATTGAACTAATATGAATGTTAAGATGTTTATTAATATGTTAATGTGAAGATATGTTTTGCATTATGTTCATAGTATGTAAGTACGAATATTAATGTAAGATGAATTCATATACCCAGAATGGTCAGAGATAGGGTGAATAGTGACAGTACAGGGGGTGACAAGCGAAAGTGGGTCAGTGAGTACAACAGTGAAAGTACTAAACCTTTTGTTGTGAAGGATGAACATGGGGAGTCAGGCAGACACAGGGCTAGTTTCGTTCGTCGGATTAGGAGATCATCACGCCGAATCGAAACTGGGGACACTGTAACACTAGATTTTTTTTTTGAAAAAATTGTGATTGTTGTGAACACACAGGGGCAGGTGTTGGCTGTCACAGCATTGATGAATGTGTACGCTAGCAGCAACAGTCGTTCAAAGAAATGGGTTGACAGACAACTGATATACGCCTTGCTCTACAGGAACAATAAGTATAGCCGTAGCGAATTGGGTGAAGCGTGTTACTTTGTTTCGAACGGACGCATAACGAATTGACCAGCACAGAGTTTACTTAGAAATACTTTGTACATAGTCGATAGTATTGTTGTCGATACGACAACACTGCTTAAAAGGGTAGACGAGAACTCAAGGGATGAAGCAATTGAGAAGAAGACGAAACAAAGAAATAACGAGGTCACACACAGCTGGAATCCAAGTAACTCTTGAAAGGAAATAAAAGCATGTTTAGCAGAGAAGGTGTAGCGAGGAGATACTGGTACAATACCACGATTCGACATGCTGGAAGTAGAGAAGTGTCAGGAGAGATAATTTATTGCTCGGACAGAAAGTCTACTGAAAGGATTGATCGACAGGTGAGAATATTGCTTTTTCATGGAATCGAGTAGGAGGAGAGTTTAACCAGAGTTTGGGGATGACTGCGTGAACTAGTGACGACCAATAGGAAGCCGAGGATTGACAAGGGTTGGACATCTAGACTACATCTCCATGGTGATGAAATCAGAGAACGAATCATCTGAAGGTGGTGGAAACGACTCAAGACGTTGGGTGGAGTTTTATCCGGAATTCGAGATGTTGGGAGAAGAATTATCTGGAACTTAGAACCAGAAGCCAATAAGACACAGCTAGAGGGGTTGGACATAAAAATATGAAGTAGCTTGGTGGGAACAAAGATTATAAAAGATAGTGTTCGCCAAGAGGAGAGGAGTTCTATTTTATTTTTCGTAAAGGTGTAAAGTCTTATCAACAGAGTTCTATTTTATTTTCAGTAGAGACTTGAAGTCGTCTTAACAGAGTTCTATTAACGGAGTTCTTTCTTATTTTCGTAAAGGCGTGGAGTCTTCTTAAGAGAGTCGTGAAATCATTTTCTTATTGTGACAGTCGTTTAAATAGATTATTCTTAAATAAGAATCTACTAAAAGTTGTAATTCAGTGTTACGAATACAAATAGACTTAGAACATTAACTAACAATGTATTATACGGACGTTTTGTTTTAAACATAAACAATCTACAAGTGTATCGTTCGGTATAATATTAACCGATGAAGTGTGGTGACATAAACGATTTGTAAACGAATTCAAAGTGATATGTGTATATAATCAAGGACAATGTTCGCGAAACTTGTATGAACTATATATAAAGTGTATAAGGTTAATCAATATAATTATCTTAAATGTGGAACTGTGAATTAATAAGTGAAATTACAAAAGACTCGTAGTATGCAAATCTGATCTTTACGCGAGAATTTGGCGATGTAATGACATAGGAGTGCGGGACAGACGTGGAAAGTGGGAACGACATGTTCGGATCAACAACATTTCAAACAACAAGTGACAACGGCAGCGCAGGAACGAGGATGGGAAATTCAGAGTTTAGTCAACGCACTATGGATACTCTATACCAAGTAAAATTTTATATATTATGTTAACGTAGAAAAACCACTGACCTGTAACTTAAAAAGAATCCCGCTTGAGTAACTGTAACTTAAAAAGTATCCCTACTTGAGAAAAACATAAACTTAAATAAACAAAATTCAATCTAATAAACATATTAATTAAAGCGGACCATAAATCTGGGGTATGAATACATTAAAAGTAACAATAAATGTGTATAATTAGAAGTAGTAATGATGTGGATTTTATGATGTGTACTTTATGTATGTGTTTTATTTCAGGATATATCCCAATTAAGGAGGAATTGTTTATTTTATGTACCATTTACAGGAATATGTGTATTTCGTGTGTGTAATGTTAGATGATAAGAGCATGAATATAATAAACATGTTTTGAGAACCCAGATCCGCATAACTTTGTATTATTTGATACACCTTTTGATAATTAATAAACAGCCATATAATTGCTCACTTTTAATCAAAAGAATATGCATATAACAGCATAACTAATTTACATTTTCACAGTCTGTAATTAATAAATTTGTCAATTAATTAATTAAATATATTAATTATCCTATCAATTAAATATAATGCATAAATTCGCATTATATAACATGGCGCCCAATGTGGGGCTCGAGTAATTTGGTTCAATAGTTAATTTAAATTAAATTCGCTAAAGGCTGAGTGCAGGCAGTGGTGTAGTATATAAGTAAGTTAAGAATAGTGTACATTAGTGAAAGTAGTTAGTTTGAATGATAACACGGAGTAGAGCGAGAATGGCGGACAATTCCGACAGTATCGAATTTGAAATTAATAACCAGTTAGGTATAGTACGATTAGAGGAAGACACACCAATTACCCATGACAGTAGTACCGAGGTCGAAATGATCAGGGTGCGGGCACAAATGTCACAACCTCGAGAGAATGAATTTCAGATGCTGATGGATTTCATCAAACAACAATTCGAGAGACAAGATGAGAAATCAGATAAACACAGACGAAATTAACGAGAAATTAGATAAACAAGATGAAAAATTAGATAAACAAAACGAGAAATTAGATAAACACAGAGACGAGATTAACGAGAAATCAGATAAACAGAGGGAAGAAATTAACAAGAGATTAGATAAACAAGCAGAACAATTCGGACAGCTAAAGAACGAACTACGGGAATACAACGAGAAATGGGAGAAAAAATTTAATGAACTACAAGAGAAAACGGAGAGTGCAGTGAAGGAGCTGAGTAATGAACTCAAAGGACAGACTGCGGAGAATAAAAGATTACGTGAAGTAGATCGTCAAGAATGGCAAGGGGCAATCACTAACACCTTGACGAGAATGGAGAAGATGGACAGTAAAGTCGACTCACACATCAAAGACGCTGGTAAGAAGAATGAAGAATTGAAGAAAGAAATACAAAAGAGTTTGCAACTACATCATAAGGAACATGGAGAGATGATTAACACACTCAAACAGAAAATTGTGGAAGTAGATGGGAGACAGCGATCTACAGAAGAAACGGACAGAAAGAGAGTCACGCGACTGGAAGAATTGAAAGGTCATTGGCTAAAATGAAAGAAAATCAAGAGAGATTGCAACGGCAATTAGCAGGCGTCGAAGGTATTCCGGGAAATCGTATAAACGGAACGCCACATAACGAATTAAAATACAATGGAGGCAACAGATACCCCATGGAGTTTTTAAAAGAATTATCCGAACTTCAAGAGCAGCACTACCTGAGCGATAACACAAAATGGATTGGGAGATGTTTAGAAGCTGACGCAGAGATCTGGTGGAGGGTAATCCGCAGCCAGG
This sequence comes from Magicicada septendecula, assembly GCA_034769895.1. Lineage (NCBI taxonomy): Eukaryota > Metazoa > Arthropoda > Insecta > Hemiptera > Cicadidae > Magicicada > Magicicada septendecula. Next base: position 388,057,764 of record CM068371.1, read on the forward strand.
TCAGTTACTTCGAGGAATTTAAGGAAGCATTCATCCAGAAGTATTGGGGGCAAGAAAAGCAAGACACAATACGTGATAATTTGGAATTCGGCCGATACAACTGGCATGGTGGACTTAATCCAGTGCAATATATGGAGAGGCTCTTGCTGGAAAGTAGACAATTAACACCGGCCATCACTGATCGACAACTGATTAAAAAATTAGCCCGTCATTTTGGACGTGAATTTGAAGTTGTAATGGTACAATCATGGTACATTTTATAATTACCTTAAATATGGTAAATAAAACCATAAATATTGTATTTTCTTAGTTTGGTCATAATCAAACAAACATTAAATAACCGATATGAATTTATAGTGAGTGGACTGTATAATGTTTGCCAGGATTTGGACCGATTCATAGCAAAAAACCGTGAAGCATCACAAAAACAATATGTAATTTGTTGCGATAACAGTGACGATCCTTAATTACGTCAGCGGCCGAGAATGTGTTTACATCCACAACACGATGCTGTCAACAACTTAACAAAGAACGAGTGACATAGATTCACCCCACCTCGGAAATATGTAACAAAGACTCGATGTCATTTCATCAGCAACAGTGATCGTAGCCGGCCGGCCTACCGTTTATGAACGGCAGATCGTTCACTAATAAGTGAATTTTAACTTTTAAACCACTGTAAGTGGTTAATAAACTATATAAATATCTAAAACATGTGGTGAAGAACGTTAAAAGTTCGGCATTGTGTAGGCGTCATCGGCCGATGGATCGTCCCAAATAGATCAGCGTATAGAATCGGTCCGAGGAGTTACGTGGGTCGACACGACGGTGCGCCGTAAACCACAGTAAAACTATACCGATTGTGCTAATCTGGACGATTCTAGCAGTGCGAGGAGGCCTACACGACTTTGGTGAGAACGTTCCATCAACACAAATATACGTATTTATTTTCACATCAACTTTATTTGAAATGACCAAATAACAAATAAATTCAAGTATTCAAAATTTCAATTTTTTTTGAAAATGAGCTCATAACATAATAACAAATTGTACCAGGGTGAGAGAGAGAGAGAAAGTGTGTGTGCGTGAGTAATTTCTGAGTGCTGGGTTGTGCGCACCAATATATATAAAGATATGTATATCTCTATTCACATGTATATCTCTAATACTACGAAATAACACATTTTCTATTACATGTTATGATTTTGGAGGGTGAATTTATTTTTCAAAACGCCCATGGCGTAATATGTGGGTCTAATCGTGTTTTCAATATGTATTAAAATACAAGTTCAATAATAATAAAAATACTTTATATATGGTATTTTGTGTATGTTTTATTTCAGGTAATTTATTGCACAAAACTGGTTCGTGTTGCACGACCTCTGGCCCGAAACATAAATTTATGTAATGTTATTTTGTACAAACATGGCGCCCGATGATATTTACTAGTACATACAAATTTTAATGATAAAGAATTAAATGATAAAAAGTAATAAATTACAAAGTAGTCGTAGTGACACAAACATTTGTGTCAAATGTAGTCGTAGTCAATGCTATACAAACATTTGAATCGTTAATAGTAGAATATTCAAACATTCAAAATCGCCGGAACAGAGAGTTTGGTTACGCACCGAATCAGGAGAAAGTGATTTCAAGAGGGGTTGACACAACACCGAATAACACAGTTACACAGAACAAAGGATATTCGCCGAGACAAGGGTGGGTAGAGAAAGACGGTAAAAGGCAATTTGTCAAACCAGTCGACCGACATGCAATAAATACGGTTGAATTTACAAATAACAAGGCAACGACCTCGTCCGCAGGAAGGACGGAGGGTGAAATAAATAAACAAATTAAATAAATTTGTCAATTAATTAATTAAATATATTAATTATCCTATCAATTAAATGTAATGCATAAATTCGCATTATAAGGCGCTACCCAAGACCACCATCAAACGAACAAAAAAATAATAACTCCCAGAGCGATAACCAGCATCCAAGGGAAGAGAACGCTGAAAATGTACAACGGGTTAATAATATTGAAGGAGTCAGATCCGGAAGCGATAACGAGAGAAGAGACACACCATCTGGAAGTAACCAACCAGAAGAAGAAAATTATGACTGGATACCTTTCAGCAACAATCCTGCAGAGAATTTCAGAATAGCGTACAATAAACGCAACCCACCAGAACTCTGGATTCCCTCAAGAAGCACTGGAAACCAATCCAACACACCTCAAGGAGGGAGACAAGAAATAGATGAAGAAGAGGAAACGGCCGACCGATGGAACGCATAACCATAATAAACAAACAAAAAATTACCAAATTCAAAAGATGTAAGATCAGCTTACAACAATATTTCGATGACATATGAGGTATGATATAAAAAATAAAATAAAGGAATAAGTTACAAAAATTCCTACAAAGTAAGATCACCTTACAATAAAGTATAAATAACATATAAAGTAAAAAAGAAAAAAAATATATATATAAAAATGAAGGAATCAGTTACAAAAATTCCTAAAATAGTAAGAACAACAAACTTACAAAAATTATTCAGAATAATATTTAAAATAAAACAAAATAAACAAAAATGGAATCAAGCAAGAACTGCTAAGACAAATACTTAAAATTATAATGAATTCAGAATATTCAAAGAAAAAAAATGAACTGGTATAAGAAAACAAAAAATAGTATAAAGCAAATATACAACAAATGGCTAAAGCAAAATAATGGTAACCAACCAAGAAAAAGAAAAAAAGATGTCTAAGATAATTAAAATGATCACAAAAAGAAAAGAAAAACAAACTCTTAACTAAAAATGAACTTTTTCATGTGAAAACTTACTGATAAAGTATATTCAGTAAGTTTTCACATGAAAAAGTTCATTTTTAGTTAAGTGTTAGTGCTGTGAAAGAAGAGATGAATAAGCAAGACAACTATAAAAACAAACTAATGAAAAGTTAGAAATTATGAAATTAACAACTAAATAAATAAAAAACAATCAACTGTATGAGTAAATAACAGTATATAGCAAAGGCACAGCGGAAGGAAGAATGAGTAAAAGGTTAAAATGATCGAAAAAACCACGAAGTGGACAATACCAAAAAATATTATTATTAAGGTAAGTCACAAGATGACAAAAAAGGTATTTACGATTGACTGAGAATAGGTCCAGCAATCAAAATAACTGAGCAGAGATGATGTTCCTCTGGTCTCAGAAAAATGGGTAGCAATGGAAGAAACCAGCTACTAAAAAGTTAGGGAAAAAATTATATAAAAGGGAGAACACACTAATGGAAATAAGTAAAAACAGATCTAAATAAAAAGGAGTGGAACAAGTAAGAAGAGAAACAAGAAGGAAGAAATAAACAAGAAAGAACAGGACAAAATTATATATAACTGATAATTTCATAAAAAACTATGCTAGTGTTTTACCAAAATGATCAATTTTGAAGGAGAGGCATTATGTTACAACACAAATAAGCCACTCCAATACCAGGGATAAAAAAGATGAATCAACAATATAAAAAGTAATTCGTATAATATAAAATGTTTAAACTAATGAAAATATAATGACAATGACGCGACAAACGACGACATGACCTAACCCAAGTGATTGACCAAATAAAAGGAACAAAAGGAGAAGGGGAAAACCAAAATAAAATGAAACAAAATAAGATGAAGGAGAAGAAGAAGGAAAATGGAAATGAAACAAACCAAGTATAAAGGGAAATAAAATGAAATCAAATGATAAGACACAAACAAATAATCTAGAATAAAAGAAGGAGAAATGGTACACTCAATTATAATATTGGAAAAGAAACCAATAACTAACCAATGTAAAAAATAAGTATTATTATCGATTGAATGATAAATGTAAATGATAATGATAAAACCCGATAAATAAAAGTACACTAACCCAAGAATTAGAGTTATATGTAATAAAGAAATCTATAAAGACATGAACTTATTAATAGTATAAATAATATTTGTAAAGAGAGAGATGGTGAGAAAATAAAATAAACTAAGTGACAAAGAGAAAGTAATGGTAGGGATTACCCACTAATAAACACTTAAAATAAAAATTTAAGAAGTGCAAAAGTGAAAGTGTAAAACCCCAAAATAATTAGAAAATCTAGTGATAGATAAAAAACGCTTAGTAAATCAGTGATAAACACTAAATTGTTTAAAAGTGAATATTATTAGTAAATAAGAATATTGTAAATGATAGAATTAGAAAATATAGTGATAGATAAAAAAGACTTAATAAATCAGTGATAAACACTAAACGATTTAATGGTGAACAAATAAGAGTTTGGTTAATAATAGTATTAGATAAAAAACACTTAATAATCTGTAATGAACACTGAAGATTAATGGTGAACATTATTATTAAAAAAAAAAGAATCTTGTTATCAATAAAATTAAGTTTAATTGTAAGGGAGGGATACAATAATATTCAAAAGAGGGAATCCCATGGAAGGTAAACAGTTAGTGTTACCATGGATTGAAGATAGAGATTATTTAAGAAATAAGAAATTAAAAACAAAATCAATAAACACCCCATGTTATAAGTGATAAGTAAGTTCAAATGGAGTGATGAGGTTTATCACCCAAACAATAATAAATAATGAGATGAATTGTAAACAAACATTACCTAATAACTGTTAAAAAATTGTTCAATTAAATTTATGAATAGGATATGGCTGAAGGAATTGTACAGACCATAGGCCTAGATGTTATGTTTTATGCGATAAAGAATAGTAAGTAATAGCCATATTGTTAACAAGGGCAAAATAGATAAATAAGAAGGTAAATCAATACAGATCTAATAACACTGGAAAATCAGTTAGGAAATAATTAACAAGCCAGGATGTAGAAAATAATAGTAACATACAATTAGCATAAAAACAAATCCAAAACACATCAACCAATAAACAAATCAATTATAATCACAAAACAAAACACATTAGGGTAAAATAAGATGTAATTTGTATAAGATCAGTAAATATAATCAATGGCTACTTAGGCCTATGAAATGCCTAACTGTCAAAAACAAATAACTACAAATTGTAAAAAATCAACAAGGAAATTAGCAAATCCAAGGCAAGTAATTAGCCAAGGATAATTGATGAATCATATTAAAAGAAAAATGTTAGAATAAGGACTTAAAATAAAAAAGAAATGTAATTAACAAATATTAACATAATTGTACAAGCATTAATACTTTAGAGAACCCAGCCTTATGGGATGTCAAAATAATCTTTGAAAGGAAATACAAACAGTAGTGATAATATTTAATACATAGGAAGGAAGATGGAAGAATAAAAGCAATCAGAAGATATACAGTAATTTTAAATAAAAATTCAAAATTGATAATGGTTATAAAGTCATGATCAACCAATCAGAATTTATTTGTAACCATGATAACAGACCGTTGGTTACGATTTTTCCATTAAATCATAGGATTCAATAAGTGACGTTCTTCCAGAATAGACGCCAGGCCGTGAATGACCAAAATTTTAATTTAAAATGTATAAATGTAATCAGAATTGAAAAAGATGAACAAGTAAGAAGCAGGCGAGGAACGAGAACATTTAACTGATGCCAAGGACCAATTTAAATAAAATTTAAATGAATAAATTGCTACAACTAACATGAAAAAGATGCCAGAAATCCCAGATCATTCAAAATTGATGACTATTCCATTTCATATGAACGACTGTTTACATCAAGTCTTCTGATTTGATAAGTATCATTAAATATTGTAAGGAAACTAGATCCCTACCGTTAAAATTAAATGTATTTGATTTTAATTTAAAGTTAAGTTAAAATTCGATTATAGCGAATCTCGTGTTACAACTTGAATTCTTTTTAAAATATTTGCAGTAATAATCTTTAGTAATAATTGATAAATATTGTTTATTTAGTAAAGTTTGATAATTATAGTGAATAATAAGTTAATCGCTGGTCGGTGGATGAATGTAGCCGTAGCGTCGATCTTGCAGCGGAACTCCTCTTCTCGGTTAAGTGTCGTCAGTGTAGGTAACGTTAAGTCTTGTCTGGACAAACAATTTATAATAATATACACTTTCACGTACCTGTTCGTGATACTGGAAGTTCTGAAGTTCACTTACCAAAAATATAAGCTGTCAAGATGCGCTTAATACCAGCTTGCTTTTTCAACAAGGTTATATCACTCCTTGTGTATGATAAGCGCGCCACATGGGTTTATTTTAGGAAAATTCCCATGAAAAACCAATTAATAAAATTTAGAATTGATAAATTCACTTTAAATTTTGTTTAAATGCTTGATGTTTTCACTACAATTTAAATCTAATATAGTAGAATCTCTACTCTGAGTTATCTCCCTGTACTCAATGTTAATTATCAATTAACTATATGAAATAATTATGATCAAGGTTTATGCTGAATAAAATCTGGGTTTATTTTGCCCTTTGAAAATAAAATCAACAATTAAAGTACAATTGATACATTAATATAAATCTGAAATTACTTGGTCCGTTTACAATACGGTCTAGCTCAGTTAGAACAATAAACTCTTATACCTATTAACAATTTGACTTTTTAATTATATAATATACCTCACGGGTAGGCTCTTTGAAATACAATAAAGAACTATCCTATGCCTTGACAGACGTTAATAATAACAATTAATAATTTGGCCTCTTTTTAAAACTCGTAACTATTTTTCAGGTGAGCGTTTGTTACGCTGACTTATTTACTAACAAATATTTTTAACCCTTAGTACTAATACAACATCTTACATTGGATTGACAAATCCGCTAAGTAAATTGAAATGGTGTATACGATTGAAAGTTTAGTTGTTCTTGCGTCAGTACAGTTTTGTGGTAAATAATGATCAGTGCAAGCAGATAAATAAAATGAATTGTCACAGTGTTACCTTTTTTCTTTTAATTGAATAGATTAAAATTTATTAAAAACACTCCAGTGATCGGATTATAATGACCACTGGTTAATTACACTTCACACGAACTATGAACGGAGAGTCGGCCCTCTTCTGACTAACTCTGGGCTATGTTAAATACTGATTATAAAACTCTCTCTCTCGTTCTAAAATCACGCACAAATTAAAATATTCACTTTCCTTTCGAAGCACTTCCTTGTAGTAAATTGCAGTATCGTTGAATGTCTTGAAGAAAATTTTAAACGGTTTACTATTGTTGTACTAATTTCAGTTATTAAAAAATATTGCGGTGACGAGTGACAACTGTCTCGCTCAAGGTGATGACAAAAAGTGTAACGAATTCTCTCCGTTTTTGATTATATACCCCCTCGCTTCATAGGGCTTAGGCGGTAAGATCGTTTAATAATCTCTCTTCTGATTGGTTCTGATAACCATTACAAAATGACGTATTGTTTTTTAACCGTCGTCCGGCGAACGTTGTTGACAACTGCCGTTGTTGTTGGTTTTACCCAACCAATTTCTTACTTTTTAACAATAAATGACGCTAACGCGCACTACGCACTTATTATAGTTTCGATCGCGAGGTTATTACCATCAAATTAAAGTTTAGTTTATGGGCTTCAATTTGATGTGGCTTAACACAGGTTTTAACCTCGTTTTCTTTGACAATGCTCATAAAGATTGTTTAGAAACATGGTTTCTCACTGTCGTCTGCTAGCGATGCATAATGCGAGCATTCCCTATCTTTTGACATTTAGTGTTTCACATTGCGTTTTCTTTATAACGTCTTTGTTTGAACACTAACACATCTGTGATTATACTTAATAGCTATTTATAACTGTACAATATTAAATCTTAACATAATTAAGGCGATACATTATTATCGAAAATCCTTATTCCTAATTACATTTCGTTTGGCCTACTTAATTTAATGTTATCCATTAACAATTGAGTGGTGGTATTTCACATTATCTTTAGTTATATTGATTGTTCAGTAAATCTTATGTTCACTAGGAGTCCTTTTTCCTCATTAATTTACTGACAAACGTTTGTTTAGGCATGGTCTAGACATGTTTTTAGCATATGTTTATGCTTTAATAATTGTTACTAGTTACATTTTATATAATAAGGAAGTTACTCGTCCATATAAGGTTTCCTTTTATAACTACTTTTACTCACTAATATTACATCTGGGTTTGTAATGCTAGTTTTAATACACATTGTGGCCATAGCTAATCTAGTCATAGGCTTTGTCATTTACTGGTCATGGTTCCTTTATTTTCAGCGAAAATGCTGTTACTGATATTACATTATTTTCGTCATTATTTAATTGGTTTATCTGACACATGACATTACATTCATGTTGATAACTGGCTTGTTTGACAGCTTATAGTGAACTTGGCATATCCATTAGTTAGAGTCAGTCATAGTATTTGTTGTAGTGTCATGCAGTGTATTCCTCACTGCTTCTTGGGATCCTTCTTCTTCTTTCTTCTTTGTTGGTCCTTCTCTTCTTTGCTACTTTCATCATAAATTATTCACTTTTATTATTTCAGTGTACGTATTTACCCTTCTGGTGAATGTCTAGGTTATGTAACATTTTGTGGTGTTACAATATTACCCAAATTTCAGAAATAAACTCACTTTAAATATTTCTCACAGTCATCTGAACTCTCACTATAAACTGAATATAATTTCTTTCAAAGATTAAGTAAAAAAATAAGACACTGAAAATTTATTAACTAAGACAATAACCTGTTGTTAAATTGGGAACTTTTGAAACACACTTTACTACACTGCAGAAACAAATTATAGCTACACATTATATTATTTAAGTACAAATAATGTAAGGTAGTGTACTTTTTATTGTAATCATTATTAATATTTTTCTTGTAATCACAAAAACCCCAGACTTTGTACGAAAATGACTGTAAACAAACAACACAGTCACCATATTTGACTGGATAATTCGCTCAAATCGATCTTCGCCAAACCCTAGAGATATTAGACTCATATTAATTGTCGGTGCAAAATTGTTGAATAACCAAGTATAATTTTAATGTCATACTAAATAATTACTAATCACAAATTAAAGAAACTAGTACAAAGTGTAACCATTGTTTTTATTTCATAGGGAAGAGTATTGTATAGCAGATACCAGCGAGAATGACGGCAAGCGCTCACGCCACAAACTCGACGAACTACCTGCTTGATTAAGTAGGTCGAACGAAGGCGGGAATAAATTTGAATGCTCCAGGCCGTCATAGCTAAGATCACTAAACCATATTATTTATTAATTTAATTGTTTTGAGTAAACAATTTGGCGCCACCTGGGATTATTAAACACCTATGAAACAACAGGTAAGGTTTCCACTCGCGTTGTACTGGTACTTGAAGGATCGCTACGGACATCGTTAGCGCAAAACATAGAAGTAACGACACCAGTGTGAGGCGAACACACCAAATATATACACTTTTACAGAGACGACTTCATTTACGCGTTACAAATTGGCGACCAACTAGTGAGGCTAGAATTGAAGACTAGCGGCGATTACGGGAAAATATGCAACATTCTATGATTACAAGATATAAAGCTAAGCAGGGAACTGAAGATAACAAGGAAGAAGAAATGGAAATGATGGAAGAAATAATCGAGGAAACGATCGAAGAGGATACCCAAAGGGACCAACCGGAAAACCCAACCCCAGACAAAGAAATGGAACAACAGGCAGGTGACAAGGGAGAAGTTAGAGGAGACCCTAACATACTAAAATTAATGGAATTAATGAATAGTATGAATGAAACTTCAAAGAAAACTAATGAAAAAATAGACCAAATCCAGGAAGATAATAAGAAAATACATGAAAAATTGGACAGAAACAATGAAGAATTAAACAAAAAACTAGATGAAAAAATAGACAGAATGAAGGGAGAAATAAGGGAAGATATTGAGACACTGAACAACAAAATTGAAGGAAATAATGAAACATTGAAGCAGCAGATAAACGAGAAAATGGAGGAACACAGTAATACTTTGCGGAAGAACCAAGAAGCTCTACAACAGTAATTGATGGAGGACATCCAAAAAAGTAATGAAGAATTGAAGGAAGAATTGAGGGGACAATTGAAGGAGGACCATGAGAAGAACAAAGAAGAGTTAAAATGTCAATTAGAACAACAGTTAGAGGGATACTGTGAAGATATCAAAAAGAAAGTCTCACAAACTAATGAGAAAATAAGAACAACCAGGGAAACAGTAGCGAAAGCCCAAGAAGAAATGTTAAGCAAAATTAAAGCAGTCGAAAATGACAGCAAGAACAGAGTAGAAGAACTCCAAATAACAACAACAGTAGAATGCCAAAGAAATAAACAGGAGGTGCTCAAGAAGCTGGAGGAAAGGCACAAGGAAATACAAACTGATATAAGCAAACGGGTGGAAAGAGTATACACCACCATCAACAAAGTGGACGGCCAGACCCAAGAGAACAAAGAGAAGATACAAGGAATCAGTCAAAGGGAAAGGCAGATGCAGGAAGAGCTGGACGCACTGAGGGAGAAACCATGTCACAATACCCACATTATCACCAGCGAGAACAGAGAAATAATAAACTTTCGGAGTTACAGGCGTAATCCCATGGAATTCCTAAAGAGAGTGGAAGAACTCATCGAAAAGAACAGGGAAACAAGATGGACGACGGTAAGGAGCCTCATTGACGAAATGTTCAAAGACACTCACGACAATTGGTGGACGGCCACTCGACCGGAGATCAACTGTACCCAGGAATTTAAGGCACAATTCCGAGAAAAATACTGGTCTGAATCCACCCAAAACGTATTAAGGAACGACATCAGCGATGGGAGGTATGAACCGCAAGCGGGACACACCCTAACGTCTTACTTTTTAGGGAAGGTATGCTTGGCGAGGAATCTAGAACCAAGAATACCTGAGGAATCGTTAGTGATACAGCTGGGTTACCAATACAAGGACGCAGTACAAAAGGCCAGGAGACAGGGTCAGATAAAAACCATTCAAGGTATGGCAAATTTGTTGGAGGACCATGAAAATGATAAACAATATCGACGCAACCGAATGGTCAACTTGAAATATAACCGTGGGGAGGAGAACCAAAACCCACCAAATTACAATCCGTCCTATAACAAACACCACTACAGCAACCCGAACCTGAACGATAATAACTATCAATATAGGGGTAACCGCCCAAATTATAATCAGGGCAATCCACCATTTAATGGAAACTATCAAAATAATAACAATTACAGGGGCAATGGACCAAACCAGCGTCCAAACGGCCACCCCAACAATAGTAATTATTACGGGAACAACAATAACCAAAATAACCCGAATAATAATAATAGGGGAAACGGAGATAACCGTAATCGTAACAATCAGCCCAAAGTACATACACTTTATACGAGAGAGCACTCGAAACAATCAGGGGAGGCGCTACCCGAGACCACCATCAAACGAACGAAACAATAATAACGCCCAGAGCGATAACCAGCATCCAAGGGAAGAGAACGCTGAAAATGTACAACGGGTTAATAATATTGAAGGAGTCAGATCCGGAAGCGGTAACCAGAGAAGAGACACACCATCCGGAAGTAACCACCCAGAAGAAGAAAATTATGACTGGATACCTTTCAGCAACAATCCTGCAGAGAATTTCAGAATAGCGTATAATAAACGCAACCCACCAGAACTCTGGATTCCCTCAAGAAGCACTGGAAACCAATCCAACACACCTCAAGGAGGGAGACAAGAAATAGATGAAGAAGAGGAAACGGCCGACTGATGGAACGCATAACCATAATAAACAAACAAAAAATTACCAAATTCAAAAGATGTAAGATCAGCTTACAACAATATTTCGATGACATATGAGGTATGATATAAAAAATAAAATAAAGGAATAAGTTACAAAAATTCCTACAAAGTAAGATCACCTTACAATAAAGTATAAATAACATATAAAGTAAAAAAGAAAAAAAATATATATATATATGAATGAAGGAATCAGTTACAAAAATTCCTAAAATAGTAAGCACAACAAACTTACAAAAATTATTCAGGTGGCCCAGGAAAGAAATTTGGGTCTGGGCGAACTTCGCCTTTTCAGGGTTGACAGTGAGGCCAGCACTCCTCAACCTGCACATCACCTCGTTCAGATGACCCAAATGCTCCTCAAAACCCTTGCTGTACACCAGCAAAAGATAATTAAAGATGTATTTAAACTTGACATCGTGAAAGACAGTGTCAAGTAAACGGGTGAGAGTTTGGGCCCCTACCGCTAGACCCATGGGAACCCTAGTATATTGATAGAGGTTCCACGGAACACAGAATGCCGTGTAGGGCCTACTTTATTTTGTCAGCGGGATCTGGTGATATGCAGAGTTGAGGTCAATGATGGTAAAATACCTCGCCTCACTGAACCAATCGAAGGCGGAATGAAGGTCAGGAAGTGGGACCGAATCTACCTCAATGTTGGCGTTGAGTTTGCAGTAGTCGATCACCATCCGATGTTTACCTCCAGGCTTGGGCAGTAGGAACGCTGGACTGGCATAACTGGAACTGGAAGTTTCAATCACCCCCTGGTCTAATAATTCTTGAACCTTCTCCCTCAGGATGTTCATCTTTGGAGGGGCAAATTTATAAGGGTGGAAGTGCACCACCTTGGAGTCTGTTAGGCGGATCTTATACTCCAAGAGATGTGTGACCCAAGGGCCGGAGTTAACACAGTGGGGAACTGCTCACACAACTGATCTAATGCGGACCGCTGGGACTGGGAGAGGTGGTCTCTAGATGTGTCGGGGCACTCAACCTCTTGGATATCTTCCCTAGTCCCCTGATATCCAAGGAAAGAGATTACAACTCCCCGATTAAATTTAAAATAACATTGGTGCCCTTTGATGTCAATGATGAGACCACTTTTACAGATGAAATCGGCACCAATAATGCACTCAACTCCCAGAGCAGGAGAAACCAGAAAACTCCACACCCAAGAAAATCCCTCAATCTTAAATTTAAAGGCAACTACCCAAGAAATGGGCAGAATTTCCAGGGATGCAGTCCAGCACACCACGGAAGACCGTTCCGACCTTTTAATTAAACCCTGTCTTTCAAGGTCCTCGCACACTCTGGATGATATGATTGATCTTGCTGATCCGGAGTCAACTAATGCTCTGAGTTGACTCCTTTTCAACTCCAACAGCAAGAAGGTGTATAGTTACGTTATTTTTGAATTTATAAATACGATATATCTCACAAATGTGGTTATGTATACAAAACTAGGACGCCATCTATGCAATTAACTAAGTCATGGGCCAGAAGTTCGTTACGCGAAGTTATAGGAAACGGAAATTGCTTGAAATAACAAAACAGCTGTTCTAATTGTTACCAATGAAATACCCCTTTTTATTCTTTACTTTGTTACATAACATTTTTTAAAACCAACTGTAACCCTTCCAAAAACATAATGTGTAATAATAACTTTGATTAAGTTTAATGATTATATGTTTAAATGATTATACAATAATAACATGTATATATTTATATTTATATATTGGTGCTCAACCCAGCACTTAGAATAATTACGCACGCACACAACCACTCACCCTTTCATTATCATGGTACAACTTATTTAAATTTTGGAGCTCCTTAAATTTTGATTGAAATTTTGAATAATTTGTTAAATGATTGATTTCTACAATAACATATATTGGGAAATAAAGGATTCAAAATATATAAGGAACGCTCTCACCAATTTCCGTGTTGGCTTCCTCGCACTGCCAGTCTCGTTCGTATATCGGCACAATCGGTGTATTTTACTGCGCTTGACGGGACACCTTTGGTTAACCCACGTAACCCACCGTCGTGGGACCGATTCTATACGTCGATCTTGTTTACGAACGACTTAATCGGTCGAGGACGCCTACACCAAACCGAACTATTACTTTCCTTAATACATTTTGATATTATACTGTTTATTAACCACCTACAGTGGTCTAAAAAGTTAAAATTCACTCGTAAGTGAATGGGCGGCCGGCCGGCTCAAATCAGAGCTGCAGATGAAATGACGGCAATTTCTGGTTGAAATCTGCGGAAGTGGGGTGTATTGACGTCACATTCCTTTGTCTAAATTGTTGACATCGCTGTTTGTAGTTGTCAACACATTCTCCGCCTCTGACGTAACGAAGGCTTGGCTCTGCTTATCTCAATAACTGCACACTGTTTTTGTGATGTGACACCGTTTTTTGTCATGAATTAGTTCAAATCCTGGCAAATACTGTAATATAGTCCACTCACTGTAGATTCGATATCGGGTGTTTGAGGTTGGGTTGGGTATGTCAAAAAATAGGAAAATACAATATTTATGATCTCGTTACCATATTTTATGTAATTATACAATGTACCATGATTGTACCATCACAAAACCCCCTCAATGAAAGATGGTGTGACGAAGCACACAAACTTTCATTGACACTTTCATACTTCCTAAAGGGATCAGTCAGGACAAGTCGCCACAACCCCCTTACAATTTTATATAAAAAAATAATCACTCACCCTTGGTCTGGTGATGAGGACCGTACCTAGATGACCTTACTGGACTTCTCCTGCGAGATCCCAACACCATAAGGCCACTTAGGCTCTTAACGCCCCTGCTCTGACGAGTTAGCCAGCTCAGGACCGCTGTCACATCCCAAACACTGAAACAATTTATAAAAAATATTAATATAGTGGCTTATTGAATCACTCCATCCTCAACTGATCTGGTTCCCCTTAGCTAAGTGCTGGTTTGTGCCAATAAGCACTGGGTTGGCTTACTATTTATAAAATTATAAATTATATTAAATAAAATTAGAAAGTATAAAAATAATAAATCTCAAGGATTAAAAAGAATATGAAAAAGGATTAAAATTGAATGAAATATAATTGAAAATATAAAATATATATAATATAAAATATAATTATATATCTCCCAAACTTGGAGAAAACAAATCAAGAAATTTAATAAATCGATTTATTTATTTATAACCCTTAAAATAAACTTTTATTATGATTATTAGTATTATTATTATTATTATTATTAACAGTTAATCATCTGGCTGATAAATATTATTAACAACGCCATTTAAAAATTTTTTTTTTTTTCTCTTCCTACACATATTATAAAATCATGTTAAAAAGTTTTCAAATAAATACATAATACATTAATAATTAACACTGATATATTAATAATACAGTTAATACATTTTAACTACTCAATCATATTCAATCATATCTTAATAAATAATTAAGATATATCAAAATTGAAATATCATTTAAAAATGTTAATTCTTTAGTTACATTAATAAATTTGTAGACACTTTCCAAGTCCAAAACATCACTTTTCTAACACTCCAGGAAAACAATGGATCTTCTGATATGCTTAGTTACATAAAAAAATATAACTCCTTACTGAGTTAACCTCTTAAGTTACACAATTTTCAAAATTTATTCTATAAAATTTTAGAATAAAACAAGATTCAAGGGATCAATGCCAAAATATAGCTATTTTTTTTTTTTTTTTTTTTTTTTTTTATATATATCCCAAGAATTAGGGGTCCCCCTCCCCATTCAATAATAAGATTAAATTTTCAAATTTCTACCAATTTTGTGTGGAGGAAGACCATCGTTGCTTTTACTTCCTTACGTCAGTTCCGCCAACCATGGTCCGCCTCCCAAACTCCAAAATCCACGATCAGAGGTGGTGAATCTGTGATCGCCCGAAAATGGGGGAGAGTCCCTTCTGTAAATCAATAACTAAATTAATACTCATATACTCCAAATATAAAACATCAATATAAAATAACTAAGTCGACCAGTACAACTTTAAATTTGTAGCATTGTGTGTTCCTACTATCTCTCCAGTTACGTTGTTCTGTAATACCGCACTTAACTTTGCGGTTAGGTAGGCGTAGTTCCTCTGAAATTTCCTATAAAAGTTGCACAGCCCAAGAAAACTCTGAAGTTGTTTGATGTTTCGCGGTTCAGGGAAACGCATAATAGATTCGACCTTGTCCGGGTTTGCGGAAATTCCTTCCGATGTAATAATGAATCCTAAAAAATTAATCTTCGTTTGTAGAAATTTGGACTTATCCCAATTTACGGTTAATCCTCCCGCTTCTAATTTTCCTAAAACATATTTTAAATGTTCTAAATGGTCTTCAAATGTACGTGAAGCTATTAAAATATCATCTACATAAACTGTGAGAAAATCTAAATCTTTTGGTCTCAAAATTCTATCCAAACATTTAATGAAACTAGCTACGCTGGTATTTAGCCCAAATGGTAGTCGCTTAAACTGATAATTTTTTCCATTAAACAAAAATGCTGTGTATTGCCTACTTACCTCTGCTAATGGTACCTGCCAATATCCAGCAGTCAGATCTAATGATGTCATAAATCGTACGCCACTAAACTTTTGAAAGATCTCATTTATAGATTCTGGTGATTCTCGGTCTGGTATAATAATTTGATTAATTTTCCTTGCGTCTAGGCATAATCTTACTCCTCCTTCCTTCTTGATTACCACCACTAACGGATTTGAGTAGTGAGACACTGACCTCTCGATGATCCCATTTTCTAACATCTTGTCCAACTCTTCTTGCCCCGCTCGTCTTTTAGAGTAAGGCACTGGATAACTCCGCTGCATGAATGGTGTGTGTTCCTTTATCTGTAACATACATTCATAATTTTTTGCCCTTCCTGGAATATCGGCAAACACTCCCTTAAACTGCTCTATTACCTGCCATAACGCTATACGTTGGCCACTCCTTATCACCTCACCCCCACTACAGAATTCATCCGCCCTTATCTCCCATACTTCATTATTAATATTACTCATTTCATTATCAACATCTTCTAAATACTCACCCTCTATACAAAAATTTACTTTAGTATCTAAGTGGATTCTCAACTACTTGTTTCTGTAACAATTTCACACCAGTGGTTCTAACTTTATTTATCACATTTTCAAAATTAATTTTCACAGACCGATCACCCCCATCTAACTCCACCACTTTTTCTTTAAAATTTATTACAGCTTTATTTCTTTGTAAAAAATCATTTCCCAAAATGATGTCTAAACTTAACCCCTTGACTACCAAAAATGTATTATCAAAATTCATATCTCCAATTGAGAAGCTTAAATGTATCTGTTTTGTCACCCTTTTACTACGTACCCCCGTGACTCCTATTACTGTAACCCCTGCTACGGGTAAAACTGGAATATTCTTATTCAATTCTTTCAATTCACTTAAAATATTCTCGGCTATTACTGAAATTTCGCTCCCTGTATCGACAAGTGTTTTAAAGTTTCTATTATCTATTGTTACCTGTATTTCCGTGAGTCCAGCTCTCACCTCCAATGTCGTGTTACACTCCTCCTCCAATAAATCTGCAACGATGTCTGCTTTTATTACGTTGGATTGTAAGTTCTCGATGGGTCGGACCTCATGAGTT
Source organism: Magicicada septendecula (assembly GCA_034769895.1). NCBI lineage: Eukaryota > Metazoa > Arthropoda > Insecta > Hemiptera > Cicadidae > Magicicada > Magicicada septendecula. Next base: position 388,075,239 of record CM068371.1, read on the forward strand.
TCCCTGAACAGTGGTCGGGTCCTACTTACCACTGTTGACTTCAGTTTTCCGGCTGTGTCCTATTATGACTTGTTGATGGCACAGGGTGTCCGCGTGTTGGTCCCTGATGGTGGTATGGTGCTCCTCTGTTACTCGGGGCTCCTCTGTTCGCAGGTATGAATTGCTTTACTTGGTTATTTCTTGGTGCTTTACAGAAATAACAATGCTGCATGTGACCCCGATTCTCCTTCCTGCAACTAGAACAACTCCAACCGCCTGGTGTCTGTAAATCATTTCTAACATTATATTTATTGCCAGTATGATTAAAATAAGGCCTTGGCCGATTAAACTCATTGTTATTATTGTTATGGTTATACGTATTTGGTTGTATAGGGCGTCTACCCATTTCACGATCATTTATACTTTGTAGTATATCTAATACCCTTTCCAGTTCATCAAGATTTTCTATTTCTTTAGTCATCAGAGTGACCTGCACTTCTCTAGGTAAGTGCTTACTAACATACCTAACAAATGACTTAAATGGTATAGGAGGCTCTAAATATTTAGCTTCGTTGTACAATTTTGTTACATAAATAGTAATGTTATTATTACTAACGTTACGTCCCATGAAATTACCCGTTCCCATAATACGGCTTCTTAAAGTCTCCTGCTCTTCTTCTGTCCAATATTTACCCTTAAAAGCTTTTTCAAAAGTATTATAGCAATCCCATTCTAACCTATGAGCTTCAGCCCATATGACTGAGTTACCCTTGAAACATTTAATAATTTTATTTAATTTCACTTCCCAGCTACTACTACTAAAATGATTATAATCCCTAGTCTGATTAAGGAATCGCATGGGATGTATTACTCTGTTTTCATGGCTAAAATTCTCTAGTTCTATTTCATTATAGAAATCTCTAGGTACTACTACTCTATCAGTTATGCTTGAAACATTTTTATTTATTTCTCCCCATAATTCGTTTTTTACACTGGTCAAATTATTTGCAATCATATCATATTTATCATGCACATCCATACTATTTTGTACAGTTAAGTCATCAATTTCTTTAATCTTACTTTGTAACAAATTAAATCTACTCTTGGTATTTTTCTCATGTTCAGTCATAGTACTATCTATAGCTTCTAAATTTTTAGTAATATCTATCACGTTTATTTCAATGTTTTCTAAATGATTTTGCAACACATTGGTTTTAACTTCTACTTGACTTTCTACAAAATGTAAACATTTCTTTTGTATTTCTGTACTGCTTGTCTCTAATTGACTTTTAATCGTTTTATTTACTGTGCCATAAACTAGATCGATTTTCGTGTCTAAATCATTTATGGTACTACTGAACTTGTCATCAACAATGGCTAGTGTATTTTTCTGTATGTTATCACAACGTGTTTCTACTGTGTTAATTCGCTCATCAAATTGACAATTTTGTCTTTTAATTTCATCTTTCATCTCATGGAAATTAATTTTAAAACTACTTTGAATTTCTTTAATTTCGTTATTCTGCTCATCTAGTTTTTTATCTAGTTTTAATAACAATTGTATCATTGCATTAGTTTCATCCTGCTTACTATCTAAACTAGTTGAAATGGATGTATTGACTTTCGTTATTCCTACAGATACAGGCGTATGCGCCTCGTCAATCTGACTAGTTTGAGGTGTTTGTACATCCATCTCGCCAGTCAAATTTACATTAGTTGTACCTATTTCTAACGTAATATTGTCATTAGTACTCATTTTGGCAATTGTGTAATGCACGCATGCATACAATTGTATAACCTAATTGTGGGGTTATGTTTACGAATTATAAAATTTTGTCTGTTACCTCAAGCAATTTTTTTTTCTTCCGTGTTCTTTCTAGGCGTATCCCATGTAATAATATACATACATAATATTACATAAGGTCCCTGTTATTACGGGCGACATCTGTATAGTTACGTTATTTTTGAATTTATAAATACGATATATCTCACAAATGTGGTTATGTATACAAAACTAGGACGCCATCTATGCAATTAACTAAGTCATGGGCCAGAAGTTTATTACGCGAAGTTATAGGAAACGGAAATTGCTTGAAATAACAAAACAGCTGTTCTAATTGTTACCAATGAAATACCCCTTTTTATTCTTTACTTTGTTACATAACATTTTTTAAAACCAACTGTAACCCTTCCAAAAACATAATGTGTAATAATAACTTTGATTAAGTTTAATGATTATATGTTTAAATGATTATACAATAATAACATGTATATATTTATATTTATATATTGGTGCTCAACCCAGCACTTAGAATAATTACGCACGCACACAACCACTCACCCTTTCATTATCATGGTACAACTTATTTAAATTTTGGAGCTCCTTAAATTTTGATTGAAATTTTGAATAATTTGTTAAATGATTGATTTCTACAATAACATATATTGGGAAATAAAGGATTCAGAATATATAAGGAACGCTCTCACCAATTTCCGTGTTGGCTTCCTCGCACTGCCAGTCTCGTTCGTATATCGGCACAATCGGTGTATTTTACTGCGCTTGACGGGACACCTTTGGTTAACCCACGTAACCCACCGTCGTGGGACCGATTCTATACGTCGATCTTGTTTACGAACGACTTAATCGGTCGAGGACGCCTACACCAAACCGAACTATTACTTTCCTTAATACATTTTGATATTATACTGTTTATTAACCACCTACAGTGGTCTAAAAAGTTAAAATTCACTCGTAAGTGAATGGGCGGCCGGCCGGCTCAAATCAGAGCTGCAGATGAAATGACGGCAATTTCTGGTTGAAATCTGCGGAAGTGGGGTGTATTGACGTCACATTCCTTTGTCTAAATTGTTGACATCGCTGTTTGTAGTTGTCAACACATTCTCCGCCTCTGACGTAACGAAGGCTTGGCTCTGCTTATCTCAATAACTGCACACTGTTTTTGTGATGTGACACCGTTTTTTGTCATGAATTAGTTCAAATCCTGGCAAATACTGTAATATAGTCCACTCACTGTAGATTCGATATCGGGTGTTTGAGGTTGGGTTGGGTATGTCAAAAAATAGGAAAATACAATATTTATGATCTCGTTACCATATTTTATGTAATTATACAATGTACCATGATTGTACCATCACAAAGGGGCTTAAGTGGCTTAGAGAGGGTTTGGAGGACCTGGATGCCCGAAGAGCTGGGACCTACAAATGGCCTGGAGGCGCGTACTTTAGAAGACCTCCGACATATCTTCTCCTTGTTGCCCAGTTTCTGAATGACCTTGGGCGCCTTGGGGAGGGGCGTTGGACTCGACCCGACCCCGGTAAAAAATGTATGTGGCCCAATCTACCACACTTAAAGCAAGTCACATTCGGGGAGAGACGACACCTCTTGTTACAGGAGTTCCCAATTTCAAAGGCTTCAGCACCGTGTGGTGATGGAACAATTCGTCGTCCATGCGTCTCGTACCTTGATTCATCTTTTGCAGCTCAATCCCGGGACTCGTCAATCGCCTGGAACGTTCTGGCAATCACACACAACCGGTCCAGGTCCGCAAAACAATGTGGACGGTCCGCGAACACCAAATGGGATCTCTCTTGGGGAGTCACCCCTTCCAGAATTACTTGTATAATGTCCCTCTCGGGCAACCCCAACCTTAAAATCCGGGCACTTTTGCGTATACTATGCACAAAGTCCGCCAACGCCTCTTCGTTGGCCTGTACGCGATAGAACAGCTTAAGTCGCAACTGGTCACGTCGTCGACCGAGTATGAATGAGTCCAACACCTCCCCATGGAGAGAGTAAATACTGCCGCCACGACGCAGAGTGTTGGTGACCAGCCCAGCCAGTGAACCCCGGCAATTCGGATATATAAGGGACAAGAGGACATCATCGGACAGTCCCGGGAAATCCGCTAACTGCAGGACAATGTCCAAGAAAAGCAACAACTTGCCCTCATCTTCTCCATCCACCACCGGAAGTTTCCGGAGAACGCCGGAAATAGGGTTGGGCAGTCTCTGGTAACATGCCTCCGCCAGAATTACACAATTCACACCGCAACACTTAACACAATCATAGGTTACAGAAGCAGAAAAACTTGATTTCCTTCAAGTGACCCCGGGCTCCCTAACATTGCGAAGACTCGACCAACTATCCCGAACTAGCTCCCGTTAACACCACACAAGAGGACAAATACCTAATATCTGACACTAACACAATACATAAAAATCAACAACACCTAACACCTATCACAACATGTCAAATTTCACAAATACATACGCAACAACCACCAAAGACCAACATTGCCATTCCAAAAAAAAAAATTTTCAAACAATTAACTATCCATCAGTATGCCCTACAATACCGACTCCCGATCTGGCAATACCGCATCCCGCCAAACCAACACGATATTATTTTAATATCAATTAATAATAATGTCTATTCAACATCACAACGCCCCAGATCTCCGGTAATTCAAAAGTCTCAAACGACCCCAAAAATATTTCAACTAATGTGCATGCATGGCTCGTGGCGGCACCCAGTTTACAATATATACAAATTCAAAACAGGCTGACAAATTATACACCAACAATAATAATCACTATCCAAATCTTAACCTAAACATTGAACATAACACAAAACATAGACATGTATGATGGTGCCTTGCTTCGAAGTCCCTCTTAAATTCTCTAAGTTTTTTTTTTAGAAAAAAAGGGTTACTTAATATTTAAGACTAGGCTGAGGGCCTAGAAGGAAGCATAAAGTGTGCTGGGTCCAATGAGACGGAACTTGCAATGAATACTCTTTGTTAACAAGCAAGATAACAACCTTTATTGGGGCCTAGACAATTACACATAATTTAACATACACGATACATATAAATCACAGATACAATTTTATATATATATATATATAATTACATATATATATATATTTACAGGGCCTAAGGGCAACCTGTATAGTTTCATCAAAATACAATAACCAACCAAAAATTACTCAAAAGGCAATTGGCCATCATAATAAGAAAACACAATTTATAAATTTAAAATGCCTTGTGAACAGCCTGTATAGTTTTATGAAAATACAAAAAGCACCAAAATTACTTAAAAGGCAATTGGCCATGATAATAAGAAAATACAATTTATAAATTTAAAATGCCTGTAAAAAGCCTGTTTAGTTTTACCAAAATACAATAACCAGTGAAATTACTTAAAAGTCAATTGGCTGTGATAATAAGAAAATACAATTTATAAATTTAAAGAAAATAACCTGGATTGGTCCGGCCGCTGACATGTTCCACACAGCATCCGAAAAGGCAATTAACCATTACAAAATTTAGGAAAAACCCCCAACCCTTTTATAAAATACGAAAATGATATTGTGCTAAAAGACCCGAGATTATAATCGATGCTAGACCAGCCGGTCCAGATCTACATGTTACATACTGCACCTACCTACTTAACTAACCTACCAGCCCCCCCCCCCCAAACTTCTACAAACCCATTCAGTACTAAGGTAAAAAAAATGTATAGCATAAAAAAAATTAATGAGTGCTGGTCACATTCCAGCGAACGGGCCTACAATTGCTCTCGAGACTAATTACACATCAAAGCAATGTTACATGAAAGTTAGCATGCAAAATTATGTCCAGCAGGGCACGCGCACAACTGAAATGGTTTTATACTGTAGTAAGTCAATTAAGTAGAACTTGAGTTTTTGTAGATGGTTAACGCACGATATCTGTTGCTTTATACAGAGGCCAAATTTATCTAAATAGTGGATGAATATCACCTTGTTTATGCAGATGATTCCCAGGTGGACTTCTGCCTTGCTGTACTGTCAGTCGGTCATGATGAGGGTGGTTACCGTTGCATCCTTACTGTTTTTTTTTCCTCCGGCAGGCGAGAAACGAGAGTCTGTGTGTGTGTGTGTGTGTCGTCAGTTCAGGACATGGTAGAGGATGAGATTTCTACCATGCTAGGGTCAAGTCTCCGTCACTCCGGGAGCCCTAGGCATGAATAATAATTAATTCGCTGACAACTAAATCTTTTCCGAGCATAACACACACATGTACAACTGCCCACCCTTGTATTAACAAAATCAAACATGAATCAAACGCTTGCCACCATTGACCATTTACACTGAGTTCTTTATAAATAGGTGTAACTTTCTTTCTTAAATTAATGATTCACACACAAGGCCTCAATGCCTCATTATTTGGTTTAATTTATAACACTCCCCCACATGCGTATGCAAGGTTAACGTTCTTCGACATGTTATAAATTTATAATGGACACGTGCTCTCACAATCACTTCATTACAGTTTCCCAGAATTACACAACTTTTACACCCCTTTTAACCTGAGCAATTACTATTACCAAATACATATGTATAAGGCTGTCTCAGTGGTTAAATAAATCAAGATATATGACAATGAACATACTTTAGGTCACATGCACATGAGCCATGCCTATCAAACATTATCCGTTCACATCTATACCAATTATTGTTTAAATTAGTACTTTTTTCAAGCAAATGAATAATATATATTGTAATCTATAATCAATGATTACTTATTGTGTAGTTACTTATAGGTGACTCCCGTGTATCAACGTTAAATTATTTATAAAATCATGTATTAATGGGTTGATATTATTCGGTTATTGACCATGGACCTGTGTTAAGTAGTTATTAAGTGTTTTACCAGAGAAAAAACGCTATATTACAGTTATTATAGTGAATAATTCAGTAATTTTCTCCAACCCTAGTCGGTATGTATTATTTAAATTGGAAAGAGAGTAGCGCAGAGAGTAAGTTAGTTCTCTATTCTCCCGTATTCACCAGCTGTCTGCAAACGAGCACTGTTATTGGCGATTGACCCGTTATTATAGGTTAAGTCGTTCCACTAAATGCTTTTATCACTTTCTTTCTCTGTAAAATACACCCTATTCGAAATACAATAATTATTCTACAATAACAGAAAATCGTCAAATACAAGAAGGATTTTTTATTTTATATTATTTTATAATTCCAACAGTTGCTTTCTCCTGCTATTAATGCATCATATCGATCACACAATACAGAATCGATTTGTTATTGAACTCGTGTTTAGATGTTACAATTTAATTATAATTTTCAGTTTGTCTTTTATCTCAGGGTACATGTAGTTCTTTTAACTATTAGTAAGGTCAGGTAATGCAAATTGAGGTTACTAGGTATAACAATTTAATTTAAAATCTTATTATATAAAGTATTAACATAAGCAGGTTTTTTTACCAATTGTTTACAAGATACTCGTTAAGGCAGTGTTCCACTAACGATGACAGATAGCCGAGTGATGAAGAATGGCTTGAGTATATCCACCTCCAGCTTCTCAATAAAAGTTGGTGTTAGTGTCCCAGGATGTAATGGAAAGTTCAGTTCTTGATCTTCGCTGATTTTTTGTTTCTGGTGGTCACAGGTCCCGATGGAATTAGTGTAGTATTAAGTTCTTGCTCTGTTGTTAAAGGTGAGGTTTGGTAGGTAAATTTAATTCTCTTTATTTTTTGTTTTATGGTATTTATTCACTTTGACTTCTCCAGGTCTGGGTTATCTTCATTTATTTATGGTTTACATTATTACTCATTTGCTGGTAGGTTTAGTTAATTTATTCTTTAGATTTTTATTTGAATTTTGTTGATAGGTATTTTATATTCTCGAAGTGATAGTCTCGGAAGTCGTCCCATCCGTCTTTTTAATCAGTTATTATATATTAATTTGGATTGATAATAATTTTATTCATTAGGTTTCTTGGTTTTTTCGAGATTTATAACGACTGAACTGTCCTCGTTCATATATAACAATTGAATGTAAAATCAACAAGATATCTTGCATTTTGTTGCCCTAACAACCATCTTCCTCTTATGTTATTGGATAATATTTGTTATCCTAGAGCCGTAATTAGGGAATATTCTTTCACTTATTTAATAAAATACTCCCTTATTATAATTACATTAAATCACATAAAACTTTCACTTAATCTGCCTTATTAAACCATATACATTGTAACGAAACAGAGTTGAAGTCCCCAACGTTACATAAAAAATTGAATTAACTATGGTCAAGGACCATACCCCGAATTAAGGTTGCTCAGTAATCAGTACATCTGAGATGTACCTCAAGTCAAAAGATATAATAGATAACTTTGAGTATAAAATGCTATACCAATTGATGGTTAATATAATAAATTGTACTTGTGTTTTATACTGTAGCATGTTAATGTTCACAGAATATTTATGTTATGTTTTGAGTATCTTGGATTTCGTTGTCCATGACGTGTCCGTTACTTAACTGAATATCACTATAATATTGACGACTCGGAACACTAAGTTTTTTGTAAGTAAAAACGTAAAGTTTTACCTTACAGCCTAAACCGGCTTTCACCTATAGAAGGCTTCATCAGAGGCTGTCGTAAGTAGCGCTGTTCGTCTTGTTGTTGGCGACGAGATAGTTTTTCGAAAGATCGAAGCTGTGTGTGTGTGGTGAGATGTGTTCGAATAATGCGTGCGATTTGAATTGTGTCTGTTCGTTTAGGATGTCGTTTTTATTTGTTTTTGTGTGTTTGTATATTTCTAATTGTTCTAGAGTGTCTGGTAAGAGTGAACTAATGTTGTTTAATAGGAATACTCAATCAGTGATAATGTTTGTATTTATGTTAAATTTGTCTTTACATAATCAAGTATAGTTACCTGTGTTAGGCATTATACTAAGTTTTAAGTATTTGCTAAAATCGAATAATGAAGTTGTTTTAATTAATGTTTGTGAACTTGGCCAGGATGGCAATAAGTGGTCAAAGTTTGACAAGTAGTTCTGATAATTATATTGTAAACTAATGAAGGGTTCCAAGACGAGTTAATTAAGGTAATAAAATAAAAACCAGGAAGTTAAAATTAATGTAAATAACCATTAACCAATAATTAATTGTACAGTAGGTCAGGTAAAAGAAAATTAAGTTAAAAAACCAAACAATGTTATAACAGTTGTAAGAAAACCTATAGGCCTAAATTTAATATTTGTGAAAGGAAATTAATACCTTTTTAAGAAGCCCAGTCCAATGAAACTATAGTAAAACATATACTGTTTAAGAAGGAAGGTTAGGTGAGAATTTTAGGTAATTTAGGCCATGCTATTCCAAGCATGGAGTATTTTATTGAAAAAGAGTAGTAATATTCTATAATTCTGGCTCTAGGATATCTAATTTCATCCAATGACATAAAAAGTGGTTGTTAAGGCAACTGAAATGTACATGAGTTGTTGATATTGAATCATTCGTTCCGATTGTTACAAGCTATTGAGTTGAGATGGTCAGACACATTTAAAAGAAAGAATGATAAAATTTGAACAAAATATGAATCTAAATTAAAAAACCCTATTTGAAACCTAATTCTATCATACTACTGAAGAGTAATAAAACCAATTAGACTTCCAAATTATAACAGAATACCTTTAAAAGAGTTGAAAACTCCTCACTTCATTCACCAGAATAATTCCGCTGGATTCGGTATTAAACCGATTTCCCATGCAATCAGAAGACTAGTTGAGAGAAGTAAAGGCCAAAACTAACGGAATTATTGAGAAGACATACGAAGACCTCGTTTTGCAGAGTTAACCTTCACTTGCAAGAAGAAGCTAGAATACTATTTTCATTCCACCGTGACCGACAACTATCAAGATCGTAGGAGAAGAACGGCAGTTAGAAGAGTTCCTGAGAGCTTCCCTGGATACTACACCATCAATTTTATTAAGGGCCAGAACAATTTTTCCTGGATGAACGTAACTTAAGCCGATCATCTTCACTGTTTACAGACGCCCAATGCCAGTTTGAATTTTGTCAACTCGGTAAAAAACAACCTATTTTTTAATTTAATATATTTAGAGTTAATAATTTTTTTGTAATACTTGAGTAACCTTAATTTTGCATTTTACCTGGCCTTACTAATGGTTCAAAGAATCTTACGAACCGTGGGATAAGAAATATTTATTGTTATATTTAATTTGTATAAGTCAAAGGAACTTGATCAATTGATAATCGATATATCTTTGTATAATCGATTCGACAATATTATTATTTTTGAGATAACGGTTACTGTGAACTAACGTATAAAATTAATAAAGGATCTTTATTGTATGAGATATTGTTTTATGTTATTACAGAGTGGGTGCTATATGTTGTGGGTGGAATAATTTACAATAAAAGGTTGATTAAAATCCGATGAACGGCTAACCTAGAAGCAAGCTTATTACAGATAACAGTGCTAATTGTTAACAGCTGGTGGAACGGGAGATTGCCGAACTAGCATGTTTTCAGTACCAAATTTGAATAGAATTCTCTAATATCGAGGGACTAGGGTTGACAAGAATACTCAATACATTCAGTCAATACACTATATATATCGTTGATATTGCCCAACTACTGAATACTAAGTTAAACCTATATCGTAGTATGATTATAAGTTAAAAGAACATAATCATAACTATATTTACCTAATAATATATTTTCAGGAGGTTTCATCTGTAACAGCCTAATAGATACATTCATTAATGACACATTGATTAAAAACAGGTAACAACATTTTAATTGTTACAAATTGCCACCTTCAACGTATTACTTGACGTTGATACACGGAAGTCTCACATAAGTAAATAAAACACGATAAACGTTTTGTTTCAAATTGGTGAACCCAACAGTGGGGCTTTCACACATCCTCGAATATAATTAAACACACCAGAGATCTTGGTTTATTTCAAATTGACGCTCACAACGTGGGACATCATCATCTTATAATAACACCGTCTAACGTTATATTTCAAATTGACGACTCCAACGTGGGCTGAATTAAGAAGGACTCCCTCGTAAACGTTTTATTTCAAATTGCTGTCTTCAACATGGGGCTAAAATAAGAAGGACTCCATTATAACAGTTTTATTTCAACATTTTACTACATTTTCTTCTTAATCAACTTATTTTAACAGGTATTGTTTTTCTTTTACAAAATATTAAATTTAGGCCTATTGGTTTTATTACATGTGTTATAATTTTTTGTTTTTAATTTAATTTTTCTGACCTGACCTACTGTACAAAGAGTCACTGGCTTATGGCCAATTATTCTAATTTTAAATTCCTGAATTCAGTTTATTATTATTATTTAGTTTATCACTGAACCCTTCATTGGCTTTTAACATAATTATAATGACCACTTGACAATTTATTAACAATTATTGTCTTCCTGGCCAAGTTTACAAATATTATTTTAAGACATCTTCGTAAATTATTTAAAGTAAATACACTTAACATGATACCATACATAATAAATACATTTGTATTTAATTACTTAAATACAAGTTTAACATGAATGAAATGAGTACCCATTACTTAGTACTTCCTTAAAGCAATGGCTTCACACCTGCTACGTACAAAACACAAAATAAATATCATGTAAACACAATATCATGATAAAGCACAATAACAGGTACATCTTTATAAAACATTAAATATTAATTAAACAGTCTATTATATTCAAACTCATCCACAGTAAACTCATCACATTAGACACAGTGTTTATAGTTTACATCTTACACTGATCACTCCATATTTTATATTTAGATACATTTTACTATTTTATTACCTAGTAACCTTACTAGGTGTCATCAATACATTTTTTAGGTGAGATTGACCCTCTTGTACTTAATTATGGCATACCTTGGGCATTGTTTTCAGTTATTTTGACAAAGTTTTTATGTAACGTCGGGGACCTTAACTTTGTTACGTTACATAATACTCCCCCCCCGAAAGAAGTTTATTTTGGCTGAATATAGTTTAGTTGAAATAAACTTATAGTTCATCTATGGGAATGTTTTCTTCTTACTCGTAGTATTTTTTTATTTCAGTTTGGTTATAAGTACCCTTCACCTTATTACTTATTGGGTCAGTCACCACGTATGTGTTGTTTTGATTGTCCTGGCTTATTACAAAAGGTCCAACATATAATAACAATAATTTTTTAGCTATTCCTTCAGAACTGCTCGGTTGTTGCCGGTTTCTTATTAAAATTTTTTTACCGACGGTGTATTTGATGATATTTTTCTGGGTTGCATTCTGTTTTTTCCTTCTAGTTTCCAGCTTGTGGAGTAATCTATTATATACATAGGTAAGGTTAAGTTCTTCTTCTGGTCCTTCAGGGAATTGTATCAATTTAGTAATTTCTCGAGGTGGTAGTTTTGAAAACATCATTTGGTATGGTGTAACACCAATAGTTTCGTGATGAGCAATATTTAAAAAGGTTTCTGTTTCATTTATGAATTCACTCCATTTTTTATGGTTGTCATAACAATAAGTACGGAGGACTCGCCCTACCTCTCTGAGTACCCTCTCTGCCGGATTACTGCTAGGATGGCAAATAGAAGTTTTGTAGGTTTTGATTCCTTGATTTGCCATTTCTAATTTCCATTTTCGACCTTTGAACTGGGTTCCATGATCCGTTATTATAGAACATGGAGTTCCCACATCTATGAGGTACCTTTCTGTAATCACCTTAACAATAACATTGGTGGATGCTTTACTGATAGGATACAGTTTAGTGTAATGTGTGAAATGGTCTAGGATGATTACAATATACTTATATCGGTGCCTGCCTCCACTGCGTGGGAAAGGCCCACAAATGTCAAGAAATGTTTTTTCTAATTTCCTCTCTGAAGTAATTGTTATTAAAGCCCCTTCCTTTTGCTCATTGTTTACCTTGACTCTTTGACATATCCCACATCTTTTTATTAATTCCCTTACCTTTTTGTTTAAACCCTTAGTATACACATGCTCCTCCAGTGCCTTTACTATTTTGATAGGACCCATGTGTCCATACATTTGATGGTAGTTATTTATTATTAACGACTCCGTTAATTTGGGAATATACAATTTCCACTTATTTTTCACAACAGGGGATTTTATGAACATTAAACTGTTATAGTTTTGATAATATTGGACAATTATGGCATCGTCATTGATGAGGCATTCCCGTATGGTGGATAATCTCTGATCCCTTGACTGTTCTTCCCGAATTTTGTTTAATACTTGTACTAGTTCTTCTTTGGCTATTATTACATGATATATTCTTCCAACATCCTCCCTTTCAATTTCAAAAGTACCATTCTCCAGGTTCACTCTAGATAGAGCATCAGCTACAGTGTTTTGTTTACCCGGTACGTATTCCCATGTTATGTTATACTCTTGGAGAGCCAATATCCAACGAGTTAGTCTCCCATGGCTTAATTTACACCTTTGTATGAATGATATGGACTTATGTTCGGACCGTACTGTTAAGGGATAACCTAATATGTACGTGCGGAATTTACCGCATGCAAATACCACACTCAATAATTCCTTTTCCGTGACACTGTAATTTCGTTCACATTGATTTAATACCCTGCTGGCAAAGCTTATTACTTGGTGATCTCCTTCTCGATCTTCCTGGTACAGTTCAGCACCAAGACTTACATCACTGGTGTCACAATTTATAAAAAATTTCTTATCAAAATCAGGATGATGCAGAATGATGTTCTGTAAAAATTTTTCTTTAATTAAGATGAATGTCTCATCATCTTCCTCCTTCCACTTCCATTTATGTTTGGATGACAGTAGGTGTTTAAACCTCGTTGTTAATTGGGAATAATTCCTTTGGAATTTTCGGTAGTAGTTGCACACTCCTAGAAATGATTGCAACTGTCGAATGTTTTTTGGTCTGGGGAAGTTTTGAATAGCTTCCACTTTTTCAGGGGATGTGGATATTCCATTTTCAGAGAGTATGAAACCGAGGAATTGTAATTGATTGGTTAATAATTTTGACTTATTCAATTTCAGAGTAATGTTGCTTCTTTCTAATTTGCTTAATACCATTTCCACACGTTGGCAATGTTCCTCCCATGTGGTTGAAGTTACCAATATATCATCTACGTACACTGCTGTGAAGTCTAACACTTCCTTACCTAGGACCTGGTCCATGCATTTAATAAAAACCGCCACAGAGTTTACTAGTCCAAAAGGAAGACGTTTAAAATGGTAATTTCTACCCTCAAATATAAAGGCGACGTAATTTCTACTGTTGGGATGCAACTCCACCTGCCAGTATCCACAAACGGCATCCCAAATGCTCATATACTTACAATCCTTAAATTTCTTCATAACTCCTCAGTTTCCCCTGGTGAGGTCCTATCATTAATTATATTTTTATTTATCTCCCGGGCATCTAAACATAAGCGTACGGTACCGTCCTTTTTCTTTATGGCTACTATAGGGCTGGTGTATGGTGATGAGCTATACTCAATTATGTCCTGTTCTATCATACTCTGTATTTCCCTTCTCACTGCTGGTTTTAGGGATTGGGGTATAGGATATGATTTCCTGTTAAAATTGATGGGTTGTTTAAATGACAATTCACAAATAAAATTCTTAGCCTTTCCTGGCAAATCCGAAAATACTTTTTTATATCTGTTATAGATTTTTACTAACTGATTTTTTTGTTCAGGTGTCACTCCATTAGTATTGGCAGTTTTAAACAAATAAATTTCTTGTAATTTTTCTTTCCATTCATCCTCCTTAACACAGGCTAATTCCTCAAAAGGTGTTCTATATTCCGTTCCGTCATCACGCATTACAGGAAAAGAATGTCGGTGGTGAGTGGCATTTTTATGATCCACTATTTCACTTGACCATTCCCCATTTTCATGGTACAGGGTTATTTTTCCTCTGCCCATATCAGTAATAGCTGAGTGGCGCCGCAGCGTATCACACCCTAGCATTGCTTTAAATGGTAATCCTTGAGCTACCATAAACACCATAGGAATAGTTTTACCTTCGCTAGATACTTCCATCATTACTTGTTGCCGTATTGTTTTATTTGGTCTGCCAGTAGCACCTATTATTACCATGTTATTGACTGGTAATGTTGGTATATTTTTCTTATACATCTCCTTTATTCGGTTATATTCTACTTTGTCCAGAAGTGACACGTTCGCTCCGGTGTCAATCACCATATCTGTCATAACTCCTTGCAATTCTGCCATTATATATATAATTTGATTGTCAGTTTTATTTTCTGACGGTAACCCTTCTTCAGTTAAATCCACTCGTATATATTTTAAATAATTGTTCCCCGTAATGGTGATAATTTGGTTATTGTCTTTTTTTGTGCTTGTATACCCTTTCAATCCCAGCAGTGAGGGGTTACTTGATACTTCCACTGCTGTATTTAGTTTTCCACCCTATCCTGCGGACGATCGTCTCTAGCAGGGTTTCCTAGGTTGCCATCATCTGGTCTGAATTCTCTATGATTTTCTTGGTTCCTAGGTAGGTCCTCCTCTCGACTTCGATTACTATTTTGAAATCGTCGGTCGTTGTTCCCTCGGTTACTATTCCAATAGTCTCTCCAGTTATCAAAATTCCTGCGGCCTGTGCTGTATCGGTTATTATTAGAGTTATTATAATGATTGTTTTGGTAATGATTATTGCAGTAGCGATTATTCATATAATGGTCATTAACATTTCGGTTATAATTATTGTTGTTATACCTATTCATTCCCTGACGCGACTCTTGATTTTGCTCCTCTCTCCTATTGTTTGAATAGTCACTTTGTCTTTGAGACCTCTGATAATAGTCTTCCATTTCATAGCTGGCTAACAAGGTTTCCATTGCTCCTACTGTCTTCACTTGTCCACTGCTTCTGGCACGAACTATTTCTTCTTCGAAATGGTAAGATAGCTTATTCACTAAACATTCCTCTGGTATTCGCGGTTCTAAATGACGCGCCAAACACACCTTTCCCAAAAAGTAGGTAGTTGGGGACTGCTCTTGATTAATGTTGGTAATGTTGTCCCTAATCATGTTCTGTATGGAATCCGACCAGTATTTTGACCTAAAAGCCTTCTTAAACTCTTCATAATTACTTGTTTCATTTCGAACCGCTGACCACCAATTATCATTTATGCTTTTAAAACAGTCATCCAACAAATTTTTGATTATGTTCCATCGGGTCACTTTAATTCTACCAAACCATTCATCTATTGTCTCTAAAAATTTTATGGGGTTTCCTCTATAAATTTTGAAATTGATGTTTTCTTTTTGCTCAGGGGCTATGTGATGTGCCAGGTACATTGGTCGATTTTGTAAATTTTCTATTGACTCGTTGATATTAATCAACTCCTGATTCTGTATGTTTTCAACGGTCCCTTTATTTTGATCCACTTGGGTTTTTATTTGCGTTATTTCATTGTTAACTATCTCAATTCTCCCAGCTATATTAATTTGTATCTCATCTAATTTTTCTTGTGTTTCCGCTTGTACCTCCGTTACACTAATTTTGTTATTAATTTCCATGTTATTTATTCAGGTAGACACCTCTTCCTTGAACCCTATAAGTTCATCTTTCGTTTGGTCGACTCTTTGACCGATTGTTTCGTTAATATTCTTTATTTTCTCATCTGTATTATCGTTAATTTTGTCTATCCTATCGTTTATACTTTCACTTATACGATTTATTTTCTCATGTATTTCTCTAAACTCTTCTTTAGTCCTTTCATTGGAACTGTCGATTTTCTCATTTATTTGTCTAAAATCGGCCTTCAATTGTTCATTATTTTCATTTATAGTTTGCCTTAAGGTTTCACTAGTACTTTCCTTAATACTGTCTATTTTTTCATTGATTAGTTGGTTGTTCTCATTAGTTTCCTCTTTATTCTTGTCAAACATCTCGTTCATTAGTTTGATTAAGTTCTCACCCAAAATTTCGTGTTGTTTCCTTGAATTTTCATTTATACTGTCTATTTTATTTTCTAGCTTTTCTGAATTTTCATTTATACTGTCTATTTTATTTTCTAGCTTTTCTGAATTTTCATTTATAGTGTCTATTTTATTTTCTAGCTTTTCTGAATTTTCCTTTATACTGTCTATTTTCTCATTAGTTTGTCTATTTTGTTCCTTCATGCTACTCATTAATTCCATTAATTTTCCCAATTTAGTCCTCCTCTGGCTTCCTCTTTATCGCCCGCTTGTTGTTCCATTTTGGTGTCTGTAACTATCTCTGCTTCTTCTTCCCGTCTATCTTCTTCCGTTTCTTGGTCTTTCGCCATCCTTTTAGAAACACCTCTCGTATGGATTCCTGTGCATCTAATAGTTGCCTGCTCCAGTTAAGTAATAGCGATATAGTCGATTTTTTACTTAACTAAAGCCCACTCGTTGAGCGCCAATTTGTAATCTATAATCAATGATTACTTATTGTGTAGTTACTTATAGGTGACTCCCATGTATCAACGTTAAATTATTTATAAAAATCATGTATTAATGGGTTGATATTATTCGGTTATTGACCATGGACCTGTGTTAAGTAGTTATTAAGTGTTTTACCAGAGAAAAAACACTATATTACAGTTATTATAGTGAATAATTCAGTAATTTTCTCCAACCCTAGTCAGTATGTATTATTTAAATTGGAAAGAGAGTAGCGCAGAGAGTAAGTTAGTTCTCTATTCTCCCTTAGATGCTAATTACCTATTAATAAATTTTTTATTCTATGATAATATAATAGATTGACTTCCACATACCTGGAAGGTTTCGTTTTATTTCGGGCCAGGATCCTTTCGTACGAATGCAGATACAAACGTGTTTCATGGGTTCTTGAAATAATTAACTCTACACATCTTTAAGAAGAGAATTATTAATTTTAATGTTCAATTGTTGGAATTACTGTTTACATGAAAAATAGCTTTACATGGAGTTACGTATTGTGTAACTCGTGCACCTGGTTTGTACAAGAACTTACTAACTATAGCTTACCTTATCGTTTCACAAAACACAAAAGCAAATATAACATACAAAAGAAACAGCCCAGCTTTGCTTGTACATGCTCTCATTCACAATTTAAAATACCCTTAACATTTTATTATTAATAAAACTTCCCCCACGGCAGCCACGCGGTCTTCACGCACAGTCATCTTTCTATGAAATGTTATAATGTTGAGGTCCGAAATAACACTCGGTTAGTTTCTACCGCACGGATGTATTATCGTCACATACTTTTCTTCACTGATATTTGAATTTAAAGTGAAAATAATAGAAAAACTTTTGCGTGTAGCCTAATTCGTTCCTAGCCGGCAGGCTTCAGTAGTGGAACTCCGCTGCAAACTTTTTGTTTGTACACTGTTACTTTTTAATGACTATTTCACACTTTCTAAGATAGGCCAAATTTGTTTTAACGGCCTATCTTGTAAACCCGAGGCCCCTGTTTTAAATTCACAATTCTATTGTCTGCTGCTGCTTACTCTCTGATACCAAACTGCACACTCTGATGACACACTGTAGACTGTGTCACAAAGCTGCTGCTATGTGATTACGCAATGCGTCTGGCAGTTGTTTTGTCTGACTGCATGTGTGTTGCATTGCTGTACTGGAGGCTCCTTACAGGTGAAAGTCTGGCAATTTGGAAAGTGCTTAAACTGATGATTTGAATTAATATGAAATTAAACTGGGGTGGCTCACAATTCCGTACCGTCACAATACCCCCCCAATAAGAGGTTGAAGGCCAAGGCGTTCAAACTCTTATTGCCTAAACCTAAGAGGATCAGTGAGGATATGGCGCCGCAACCCCCCTGAACTCTCTACTAAATCATGGGTTCTTACCCCCCTAGTCTGGCGACTGCGACAGCACCCATCCGATCTTACTGGACTTCTCTGTTCGAGATCCCAACACCGAAAAACCGAACAGATACCCGTCCCAGTATCGCCTGACTTTTAAAACATTCAATAAAAAAATCAACAAACGGCCTTCCATCACTCCATATCCCACATCTGATTTGTTTCCTCTTAACCGTACTGGTTCATTGACAACGTACTGGCTCATTTTATATTATAGACCCTAAAGAATAATATTAATAAAACAATATTGGTTTACAATGATACACATAAATTCCAGTTAAATTGAATAATATTCCCCATACAATGTTGCCCATCCAAAATAACACCTTAATTACACAAAAGGACATTAACTCCATTTATACTTAGCTACTATAAATTTTTTTTTTTTTTTTTATATATATATATATATATACCCCCCTTTTAATCCCTTAACCCCTGATACCCGTTACATTTTAATGTGGTCTGCACGAGGCTTCTTGGCCCTTTTTCAGCCTCATCCTCGCCGTAACCCACATCTCCCTCGTGACCTGTAACTGGGTCACCGCCCATCCACACTCACTATTGCCCCCCCTAGACTGTAGCGTCTAGTTGCTTTCACAAGGACTGATGCGGAAGGGGTGGACATTTTTTTTTTATTCCACCCCCATCCTTGCTTCGGCGTTACAATAAAATTCGGTATACATATAACCTACTATTCTTTTTTATATTATACACCCCTAATGGACTACCACCCCTATCTGGGTGAAAATAGCCCTGTTCCAAAATTTGGTAGATTCCCCAAAAAATAACCCCCCTACTAAGTCTAACAGACCACCGGATTGACAAAATAAAACAAACCACAAGCCGGTTATATCAAGTAAAATTTATGATTTGCCACAATTAACTACTTTCACGGTCATGGTCCGGTGAGGCCATGACCGCACTTAGGTGGGGAATCTACAGTTAAAACATAAAATATAGATTGGCCTTGATACAAGTTACTTGGACAGCAGTATATACATCTTATTTTCCAAACGCCGCTTCAGCTCAAACATTTCCTTCAGTTTTCGATTTTAAATGAATATTTTAATAAGTTAAATCCTTATTTACATCAATTAGTATTTACTTTATAATTCCAATTTGAATTTAAATGAAAATAAAGTTAAGTTCATTGTTAAAAATCATCGTTTCTATTAATTTTATTACTAAATTAATTTAATTGTATTTAATTTACTTTAATTAATTCAATTAATCTCAAAAGTTACAGTAATTGCCTCATTATTATTTGGTCTGTAAAAATATTTGATTTCAATTCTTTTATGTCACAATAGGGTTTTACTCAAGATACTGATTCAGCAGACTACAACATTTTTTGTTATTGTCACCAAGCATGACTACAGACATTAGTCTCAACATACCACACCTGTTTATATAAACACTAGTCTGCAAGACTCACATCGTCTAAACATTCTGGTTACATCATATACTAACACCTGTACTTTTCAGTTTTTTATAAATTTTTTAGATAACATATTTATCAATGGCTATTTCTTACCGTTCAACCAAATATACTTTTAATTCACCTTTCAATTATTATTTCTCTTTTAATTACAATTTCTATTTAATGCTATTATCTCAATTCATATTATTGAATCAACATTTTTTTCACACCTGTAAGCATTTTATTCTATCTGATTAGTATTATGAACTTTATACTTACAATCCACTTATTGACATGAATACAAAATACACACCACACACACACACACCAATATCTCCGTGTAACCTCTGAAACATTTAACAACAATGTTATTTCATACAAACAATTTAACCATCTATTATCGAATTCCAAATCTCGTAAACCATTCAACTCAAAAAATTTCAATTATATAACTTTTAAATCAATCAGAATATTTTAAACATTTCAAATTGTTTCAATTAAATTCATTATTAAAATATAAATTCCATTATTATTGTTTGCCATTATACAAATGAGCCAATTACTGTTTCTGAACTTAATGTTATTATTTCTTTAAATTGCAAAATATTAATCTTATTATTACAACAATTAATTACCTACATACACTGTTCACTTAACCCTTTACAACACATACAATTGAATTCACTACATATTTATTTACAAATCTACTTCATTATTTATTCAGTTATCATATTTCAATGTTCAAATCAGCTAAGTCAACATCCTTAAAACAAAAATTTAACTGTCTTTTATTGTTTTATGGTCTAGCCTCCATCGTCAAAAAGGTATCTTACATATTTATAGCATAAATGATTTTTATTTACATCCAATTTATTATTATTATTCTTATCATAAACCATTACCTCTATGTCATTCATTTTCCCTTTTATTATTCCATAAGACTTGTCACTATTATTTGTTTTTATCCAGCCTCCGTGAATATTTGTTGTTACACCCAGGTAATTTATTTTCTCATCATATTCCTCCACTACAAGTACACTAATTCTTCCTACAGGTACACATTTATCATCAATATAATCATTGTCTACTACTACACAAGGTATGTCTACATTATTTATCATAACTCTCTTAATATCCATCTTCTCTATCAGCTCTACATAACCTCTATTTATCTTGAACCACTCTAACTCTTTCTCTCTCTCATAATCACTTTCATCACAATACCTATCACAACACCACTGACCTACTTCACTCCATGCAAAGGGCACAACAAACTTACTATACCACTTCCTGGCTTTTCCAGGTTTACAAAAAATTAGGGGACTGCTTGAAGACACCTTGTCTTCCACATAATTACCGGAGGAAACTCTGTCCTCAAAAATCATTACTAGCGGAGTCCTTACTCCACTTATATCACGGGGAAAATTTGCCCTTTGCCACCCTAACCTTTCATCACACTCTCTCTCAATTTCATCAACACTCGCTAACATTTTGTTATTAAATTCTACTTCACCACAAACTTCATCATCACTATTTGTTTTCATCACATCATTCTTAAATAGCTCGTTTTCAACTATTTTATCACTATTATTTATTAATTCATTTTTACAACTGTAACTTACCTTGTTAGTTATTTCTTCGCTATTATCAAAGACACCACTTACCTGTGTTAACTCAACTTCTGTACTCTCTTTTAACTGACCTCTATTCTCCTCCCGCTTCTCGTCTGGTTTATCGATAGCATTTTTTATTGTATTACAACCCTTACTCATTATTTCCTCCCTTTCATCCACTAGTTTATCCATCCTATCAAAACCCTTGTTTATAACACCCCTTAGTTCATCAAAATGTTTGTTCATCATTTCAAAACCCTTAACCATCTCTGTTTTTATAAGGTTCAACATATACGTCTTATATTCAGATTCACTCATATTATCCCTACTTACCTTATTATCTGCCACCTGATCGACTTTCTTTTTGTTAACTTGGTCTGTCTCTCTACCTTTATTTATCACCACCACACTATCATCATTATCACTAGGCCTATTTACTGCCTTATTTTCTACCCCTATTACTTCAACTATCTTACCTTTATCATTTGTTATCTTACCCCACTCCTCGTCGGTCATTTCACCTACTTCACCCATATTTATACTCGTACTTCAAAATTTATTTATAAACCCAACATTTACGCTACCAAAACATAACCTAATTTTTACAACGTAATTATATACGATTAATTTTACAAATACGCCGTTACCAAATCCTACTTTCTGTGCTTTAAAACAGGTCTAGTTCCTATAATATTTATACGAACATCCTGGCAGGGGCGTCGCTTGTAAAGGTATCTCCTTCTACCCTTTATAATTACATATAATACACTCATCAAAAAATACTCACCGCTGCCAGAATTTTACTTACCGTCATGGTCCCCGTAAAACTTACCTTTAAAAATTACCCAAGGTCGCCACGATATTTTCTGGTTTAATATCGAAACCATTCTACACACTTGCCCTTATAAAAATCCCGCTATCTGACTATAATACAACTCAGAAAAATCCCAAAGAACGTTAGACGAGGTTTTCAGCACAGAAAACTAGGAAATGGTTATGGCGTAATGACTTACTCTAACACATACTTTATATTAAATAAAATCTGAATTTATTTTAAGGTGAAATTTTATGAATTAATAAAATAAACATTTCTTAATCAACTAGCTTCTAACAAACTATTATGAACCAGTACTACATTTTTTCCCTTAGAGATCTCGTTTGAAATTTAACACTTTATACATAACAAAGGAAATTACTAAAAATGGTGTTTGATTTTATTCAATTGATTATGTTCTTAAGTTTGCTACTCATCTGGTCAATGCAATCCACAATTTCCGCCACCACGTGTTACGCACTTTTTGTTTGTAGAACACTCCGAAAACTGATTTTATACTGTTTAACTTGGATTATTTTCTCAATCACAAATGTTAAGGCTGTTTCACAAATGACAGCACTATTCTTTCCAATCGGTCAGCTTACATTGTTCGCAAGCACATTTTTTTGGCAAACTGCGCGTTAACACTTTACTTGATAGGCCGATTAGATTATTTTCGGCCTATCTTGCGCCCGAGGCCACTGTTTAATTTTACATTACAACTTTACTGTCTGATGCTGGCTGTCTGTTGTTCACTCTCTACTGACACACAGCAGACTGTGTCACAAGGCTGCTGCTATGTGATTGTGCAATGCGTCTGGCAATTGTTTTGACTGACTGTGTGTATGTTGCATTGCTGTACTGGAGGCTCCTTACAGGTGAAGTCTGGCAATTTAAAAGTGATTGAACGGGTGATCTATGTTAATATAAAATTAAACTGTGGTAGCTCCCATATATGAAGTGAATTGTACACTTTTAACAAAATCAAAACCAAGATTAATAAAAAATAAAAACCTTCCAATTTGACCCATTACATCCCGTATTCACCAGCTGTCTGCAAACGAGCGCTGTTATTGGCGATTGACCCGTTATTATAGGTTAAGTCGTTCCACTAAATGCTTTTATCACTTTCTTTCTCTGTAAAATACACCCTATTCGAAATACAATAATTATTCTACAATAACAGAAAATCGTCAAATACAAGAAGGATTCTTTATTTTATATTATTTTATAATTCCAACAGTTGCTTTCTCCTGCTATTAATGCATCATATCGATCACACAATACAGAATCGATTTGTTATTGAACTCGTGTTTAGATGTTACAATTTAATTATAATTTTCAGTTTGTCTTTTATCTCAGGGTACATGTAGTTCTTTTAACTATTAGTAAGGTCAGGTAATGCAAATTGAGGTTACTAGGTATAACAATTTAATTTAAAATCTTATTATATAAAGTATTAACATAAGCAGGTTTTTTTACCAATCGTTTACAAGATACTCGTGTAACTTCCTTCTTTTTGCGATATTTTATTTATTCAAATTAAAACTCCCACTTACCTTGAATCTTCGATCTGGCCGGATCGCGTAGTGTGGACGAACCCATTTCGTTCGACGAACTCTGACAGTACATAAAACGAAATAAAGCCTTGAAAGAATTTAACTCTCAATTTTATGGAAGAGAAATTATTTTTCTTTTATTGATCAGAAATATTGAATTTATAGATCTTTGTTTTACATGTTGTGCAACACTTGCACCTTGCTTGTAACTGAACTTACTGACTATGGCTTACCTTATCATTTATAAAGACACAAACACAATTATACCCACCAACAGCCCAGCATTGCTCACTCCCTCAACCACACAGAAAATTTATTTATCCCTTAACATTTTAATAATACTGATAAATTTCCCCCCACGCCGGTCACGCGGTCTTCGTGCGCACTCATTGTTCAGTAATACTTCTTTTATTGTCCGAAAGAAAAAAAAACTCTTGATTAAGGTCCCCTCGATGGATTGACCGCGGTCACATGAAAAGTTGCTGTAGTTACACCTTTTTTACTGTTAAATCAAAAATTTTTATGACGAGCCTACTTTGCTCGTCCCGGCACCGAGGAGTTCAGTTAGTAGACTGGGGACGAAAGCGTAGCAGGTATAGCTGATGTGATCTCATACTTTCTACGGAAAGCACTGCCTGGATCTTCGTCGCCGAAGCTTCGTCCCATGCTATAAATGTAGTTTTTTGGAGTTAATATAGCATACGATCTCAGCTAGGCATTGGCTAACGTCATTAAAGTGGGCAGTCCTTAGCAGCATTTCCTGAGGACCGCTGATGAGACGATGAATAAATTCGTTCTCTAGCCATCTTGGTTTTTTGGTTGAACGCGTCCCCCGAGCGCCTGCTTGAGTAGGGGCGCGCGTGCGTTGCTACACATATACAGAGTTCTGAGAAATTCGAAGGGGGTACAGATTCCTTTGTCGACTTACACAACATAAACTGCGTCTCTGCTTTGTTACACCACTGTTTCTCAACACGTGTTCTGTTGTAATGGAATAAAATTTACAATATGTTTTAGAAAACCCCTGAAATGAAATAAAATAAAAACACCCAGATTTTTGACACGTTACAATACCCCCTCGATGAGAATTCTGCTGTCCACAACAGAAGAAATCTCATCGATAAACCCCGAAGAGGACCGGTGAGGAACTGGTGCCAACAACCCCCTTGTTCTTAATCCGCATGGGTACACGACCCCCCCGGCTCAGCGACTATGGACTCATCTGAACGAGATCCCTGGACTTCTCCGTAAGAGATCCCAACACCGAGAAATCGAACAGCTAAATACCACAGCACACCTCGCCTTTTAACATGCTACCCCCCCAAAATCCTCACTCCCTGGCTTAAATTATACCAGATCCTCCACCGATATGTTTCCCCTTGCATGCAAGCTGGGCTGCCTTTAGCAAATACTGGGCTCACACACACTCACATTACATATATTGTACCTTGAAAAATTCTTTAAAATTTACGAAAATTAAAAAAAACTCAAAATTCAAAATAATATACTTTCTTAAAAAAATTCTCTTCCATTTTTTTTTTTTTTTTTTTTTTTTTTTAAATGACTTAATTTAGATATTTCTCCTAATCAAAACATATCCTTACTCTAACAGGTGAACCACTTATAGTCTAACAATACAATGCAATACAAAATAAATCAATAAAATAAGCATGGTTAACGCACAAATAATCAATACTTAAAATATTCATTCGCTGGCAGGCGAAAAATCTTTTTTTTTTTTTTTTTTTCAAAAATTAAGATTTCCAAAAAAATTTTAAAATTCAAAAAAAATTTAATTTTATTTAAATGTTTCCTTTATATATATAATTGGTTTAAAATTTGTTTGAATTGATCAAATAAACAAATTAAATTGACTTCCTACTACACAAGCTTAGTGGGTGTATGACCTCATCAGCTGATCGAAACTAGGTCAAGTCCAAGACCCTTGACCTACATCTGTTATGTATGCTTTCTGAAAATACATTCAACATCTGTAACAATCTAATTTGAAACACAAAACATAATAAAATAAAACATTTAAAATTAACAAAATACTATCATAAACAATAAGCCAATTGCCATTTAAATTATTCAAAATAAACAATTCTTAATTTTACATTATTTTCAAATTCTATCAAAATTTTGTCACTGGTTGTAAATTAAAATTTTATATGTTCAACTATAACTTTCTTCATTTAACAATCTCATTCCCTATTACTGTGGGTGATTTAAATTATCTATTCTCATTTAATTTACTACTTGATCTGTCTGCATATATAATCTTTCTCACTCTGACTCTAACAACTAACACCTTCAACTACCCTGACACCCATCTCTATCAAAATATCTATCCCAACAAACACTCTCTAACCCCAACTTATCATTAAACTCAATTTGCCACCTTCTCTCTCTCTCTCTCTCTCTCTATATATATATATATATATATATATATAAAATACTCTCTAACCCTTTGTACAGAGGATATGTGTCTCCCCCCCCAGAAAACTCAATTCCCTTATTTGGCCCCTGGATTCTACCTAAGGCGGCCCCTCCTCACTAAATCGGTACTAAATCCCGTCCCAACTTATCATTATGTTGGACTCCCACATTACACTACCCCCTACTACAAAATTGCCATCCCCAAAATCTCAATCTCATTACCTCACTACAACTACAACAAAATAACATCATTAATTATAAACAACAACATATCATTCAAAACTCTACAATTATTTTCCGTAACTACTGTGTCAACATCAATACTTCACAAAACTACATTACTTCAAAACAATATTACATTATATCATCTCTACTATTTCAACGTCAACTTTGACTTCAATTTGGACAGATCTATATATCCCACACAATATTTATCATCCAAAAACTATCTTTATTAACTTTCACAAATTGTTACTGTATTTCTCAATTTATCAAATTATTTTTATCATTACTTTAAAATATCTGTAATACATTAAAACATTACCTTGGACATTAATTACTTGAAACATTTATACCCAATATACCAGTGACCTGTTATTGCTGATCAGCTGATCTCCCTAACACTGTGAAAACACATCTCATACTTGAACAAATTATATGAAATATATATATATTTATTTATCAGTATCTCTCACCTCCTTGTTTCCCATTTCTCTGATTCTGATCATTCATATTAACCGCCTGCCAGACGATTTAATTATTGGCTTAGAAAAAAAATATACACACATAATGAAAACACATATTCTTATCAATGCTTATCTCTAACCTACGACAATAAAATAATACATTTAAAAGCATGTAATGAACACCTTATATTGAATGTCTGAGCAGATAGTTATTTAAATAGAACACAAGCATTTTTATCAGATCAAACTTTGAATTTAGCAACATTTTTATGTTGTAAAATTTAAATTCGTGACTCATTTGAGTCACCTCCCAGCCACACACACTATTTCAAATTATGGAGGACTGTATCGCCCTTTTCGCTTTCACAAAGACGGCATATTTTGGAGTAGTTTTACCTCTCCGTGTCTTTGCTTCCGCTATTACATTTTAAAGGTTATGAACATCAACATGTTCTGGTCTATAATTACGTGCCCTTAATGCGGGTCTACCCCCTGTCTTTGCTGCCCCCAAGCGGGCAGAGTGGCAGCCGCTGTTCCATAGTTCCGGGAGATTTCCCCTAATGTTCGCCCCCCATTGAATTTCTAATATATACCAATTTCAAGTCAGCTATGGTCAAGGGACTTGATATGACCATAGCTGGCCGCTAGCCAAATCCACGATTAGTGCTGGTAAGGCAGTAATCGCCCGAAAAGTCGGGGAAATCTAACTTGCATTTCACTGCCTGTTACATTCATCACTAGTATGTGCGACACGGTCGTCTATCAGTGTGTAAATTTTATTTTACACGAAAAAGGTGTGCCGCACATTTTCGCCATTTTGGCCTCCGATGGAGGTAACACTCTCTGTTACCCCCAACCCATTTCGCTATCTACGGGGGCACAGGCCACCCCCGCAATAGCAACTTAATAACTAACTAAAAAATCAAATATACAACATTATAGTATGAGACCGTCATTCATCACTAATCCTTTGACTCACTTACATAATTCATAATTTTCAACTATTATCTTCCTTTAAAATTTTCAAAATTTATTATTAATAATTAGTATATACCATTTTTTCTTTATTATTAAATTTTTTTAATTATCATATTTATTAAACACAATTATTTCAAATAATCTCACTATTGAATTAAAATCTTAGTTACCTCTGTAAACATTTTTATTATACATTATTCATATTGTAAAAGTTCTATACTTACAATCCATTTAACATGATATACACACTCACCATACCACCTTATTTTCACCTCATCTCTGAAACATTTTACACAAAAATATTAGTTTAAATTAAATAATTTATCATTCATTACCAAATTCCCATCTCGTAAAATAAATTAAATTCATTAAAAAAATTTAATTAATTAACATTTAAATAAGCAATCAAAATATTTAAGCATATCAAATTGGTTTAATTTAATTAATTACTGAAAATATAAATTATATAGTTATCGAAACAATTCCAATTAATCAATTACTGTTTTCACAATTCATTCTATTTATTTATTTAAATTGTAAAATATTTATATTATTATTACAACAATCATCATACGTACACACATTATTTACTTAACATTCCACCATGCACACAAATAAATTCACTACATTATTATTTACAAACTTTAGTTAATAACTGTTCAGTTTTTTCCGCACTTCATTGTCCCAATCTGCCATGTCAAAAACCATAAAACAAAATGTTTAAAACTGTCTTTTATTGTTTTATCGTTTAACCTCCATCGTCCCAAATAAGTCTTGTTTTTATATAGCATTGTTCAATTTCACTACCACACAAATGACTGTTTTGTGTGTTGTAACCACAAGAACTAAATTCAATCAGCTTACCAAAACACTCATTAAACCAGTCTACCTTAGGTATTTGTGTTACATCTCCATCGGTAAATACATTCATGATCGGGTTAATTACTTTTGTCAAATCATTATAATCATGGTTACTCAAATATACTTTTAAACTTTCCTTCCATTCATCATACTTTCTATTTAAGTGATATAATTCTGTTACTTTCTCCACATACACTTCTCTGTTTAACTCTCTCTCATCACAATACCAAATCATACTTTCAACATCATTATTACAGACAGAGGGTACAAATTCAATTAAACCTTTCCTGATTTCTCCAGGAAAAACAAAAAACTTTAAAAAACAATTATCTGTAGCACACTTGTCTACACAATATATACGTGAAGGTCTTCCTTCACCCCCCATTCTACCTCGTAAAAAATTTACCCTCTGTTTCATACCCATAATATAACTCTCTTTACACTCTCTCTCCAACTCATTAACACACATTAACATCTCATAATCACATCCTACAAACTCCTCAGTATTCTCAGATATTACATTTTCAATTACATTATTACTCTCATTATTTTCAACAACATCATTATTATTTATTAATTCTTTATCTAATACAACCTTGCCATTACAACTTTCGTTTGTATTACTCTTACTCTGTTCTACTTTATTCAAATTATTTCTTGTCATTTCATTGGCATTTTCAAGACATTCATTCTTGTCTTGTATATTATTTATTAACTCATCAAATTTTACATTTATATTCTGCTGCAATTGAACATTCTGTTGTTCACATTTTCTTCTCTGTTCGTCTAATTTATTGTTAAAATCACTTTTCATCTTATTTAAAATTATTTCGTTATTATCAAAGCGTTTATCATTATCATCAAAACGTTTATTTAACATGTCAAATTTATTGTCCATTTTTCGTAGGAAACTCATTATATCAGTTTCCTCTGATTGTTTATTTTTTTTATTGGTTGACACTGGGGTCAACTGAATCCCAGAGTCAATACTTGTTTCGCTTACTTGTGTTTGAGACGCAATCGGGGTTGAATGAACGATTATATTACCGCCGACAGCTGTTTCTGTAACAGCGCTCGGCTCCACTGTCCGCATATCACTTTCATTCAGCGATTGCGACTCAAGGTCACTTTCACTCATAATTGAATTTATTACACTACTTTGCTCTGTGTTCTCAGACATTCTTATTTGATCTATTTTTTCTTATGTAACAACTGCCAGTGATTGGTCTTTTTTCAAAACTGATGTTTTAACATATACAAAATCAATTTTGCTTTCGCAACCGTATTTCGCTATGTACTGTCAAATGTAAGCCGGCGTAATACAACTCTTTTCTGTTATATTACATCCTGGTCACGGCACCAATTGTAACTTCCTTCTTTTTGCGATATTTTATTTATTCAAATTAAAACTCCCACTTACCTTGAATCTTCGATCTGGCCGGATCGCGTAGTGTGGACGAACCCATTTCGTTCGACGAACTCTGACAGTACATAAAACGAAATAAGGCCTTGAAAGAATTTAACTCTCAATTTTATGGAAGAGAAATTATTTTTCTTTTATTGATCAGAAATATTGAATTTATAGATCTTTGTTTTACATGTTGTGCAACTCTTGCACCTTGCTTGTAACTGAACTTACTGACTATGGCTTACCTTATCATTTATAAAGACACAAACACAATTATACCCACCAACAGCCCAGCATTGCTCACTCCCTCAACCACACAGAAAATTTATTTATCCCTTAACATTTTAATAATACTGATAAATTTCCCCCCACGCCGGTCACGCGGTCTTCGTGCGCACTCATTGTTCAGTAATACTTCTTTTATTGTCCGAAAGAAAAAAAAAACTCTTGATTAAGGTCCCCTCGATGGATTGACTGCGGTCACATGAAAAGTTGCTGTAGTTACACCTTTTTTACTGTTAAATCAAAAATTTGTATGACGAGCCTACTTTGCTCGTCCCGGCACCGAGGAGTTCAGTTAGTAGACTGGGGACGAAAGCGTAGCAGGTATAGCTGATGTGATCTCACACTTTCTACGGAAAGCACTGCCTGGATCTTCGTCGCCGAAGCTTCGTCCCATGCTATACATGTAGTTTTTTGGAGTTAATATAGCATACGATCTCAGCTAGGCATTGGCTAACGTCATTAAAGTGGGCAGTCCTTAGCAGCATTTCCTGAGGACCGCTGATGAGACGATGAATAAATTCGTTCTCTAGGCATCTTGGTTTTTTGGTTGAACGCGTCCCCCGAGCGCCTGCTTGAGTAGGGGCGCGCGTGCGTTGCTACACATATACAGAGTTCTGAGAAATTCGAAGGGGGTACAGATTCCTTTGTCGACTTACACAACACAAACTGCGTCTCTGCTTTGTTACACCACTGTTTCTCAACACGTGTTCTGTTGTAATGGAATAAAATTTACAATATGTTTTAGAAAACCCCTGAAATGAAATAAAATAAAAACACCCACATTTTTGACACGTTACACTCGTTAAGTCAGTGTTCCACTAACGATGACAGATAGCCGAGTGATGAAGAATGGCTCGAATATATCCACCTCCAGCTTCTCAATAAAAGTTGGTGTTAGTGTCCCAGGATGTAATGGAAAGTTCAGTTCTTGATCTTCGCTGATTTTCCGTTTCTGGTGGTCACAGGTCCCGATGGAATTAGTGTAGTATTAAGTTCTTGCTCTGTTGTTAAAAGTGAGGTTCGGTAGGTAAATTTAATTCTCTTTATTTTTTGTTGTATGGTATTTATTCACTTCGACTTCTCCAGGTCTGGGTTATCTTCATTTATTTATGGTTTCCATTATTACTCATTTGCTGTTAGGTTTAGTTAATTTATTCTTTAGATTTTTATTTGAATTTTGTTGATAGGTATTTTATATTCTCGAAGTGATAGTCTCGGAAGTCGACCCATCCGTCTTTTTAATCAGTTATTATATATTAATTTGGATTGATAATAATTTTATTTATTAGGTTTCTTGGTTTTTTCGAGATTTATAACGACTGAACTGTCCTCGTTCATATATAACAATTGAATGTAAAATCAACAAGATATCTTGCATTTTGTTGCCCTAACAACCATCTTCCTCTTATGGTATTGGATAATATTTGTTATCCTAGAGCCATAATTAGGGAATATTCTTACACTTATTTAATAAAATACTCCCTTATTATAATTATATTAAATCACATAAAACTTTCACTTAATCTGCCTTATTAAACCATATACATTTTACTACATTTTCTTCTTAATCAACTTATTTTAACAGGTATTATTTTCCTTTTACAAAATATTAAATTTAGGCCTATTGGTTTTATTACATGTGTTATAATTTTTTGT
This sequence comes from Magicicada septendecula, assembly GCA_034769895.1. Classification (NCBI taxonomy): domain Eukaryota; kingdom Metazoa; phylum Arthropoda; class Insecta; order Hemiptera; family Cicadidae; genus Magicicada; species Magicicada septendecula. The sequence goes on from CM068371.1 coordinate 388,107,663, forward strand.
TTTTAATTTAATTTTTCTGACCTGACCTACTGTACAAAGAGTCACTGGCTTATGGCCAATTATTCTAATTTTAAATTCCTGAATTCAGTTTATTATTATTATTTAGTTTATCATTGAACCCTTCATTGGCTTTTAACATGATTATAATGACCACTTGACAATTTATTAACAATTATTGTCTTCCTGGCCAAGTTTACAAATATTATTTTAAGACATCTTCATAAATTATTTAAAGTAAATACACTTAACATGATACCATACATAATAAATACACTTGTATTTAATTACTTAAATACAAGTTTAACATGAATGAAATGAGTACCCATTACTTAGTACTTCCTTAAAGCAATGGCTTCACACCTGCTACATACAAAACACAAAATAAATATCATGTAAACACAATATCATGATAAAGCACAATAACAGGTACATCTTTATAAAACATTAAATATTAATTAAACAGTCTATTATATTCAAACTCATCCACAGTAAACTGATCTCATTAGACACAGTGTTTATAGTTTACATCTTACACTGATCACTCCATATTTTATATTTAGATACATTTTACTATTTTATTACCTACTAACCTTACTAGGTGTCATCAATACATTTTTTAGGTGAGATTGACCCTCTTGTACTTAATTATGCCATACCTTGGGCATTGTTTTCAGTTATTTTGACAAAGTTTTTATGTAACGTCGGGGACCTTAATTTTGTTACGTTACAATATATATATATATATATATATTGTAACAACTAATAGCGGTCGTCCTCGCCTTCGTTCAAGCCTCACCTGGTATTCGTCAATTTGTAACGAATAGATCGGTTTGTACCTGCAAAATGTGTACAATTTGTATGTGTTTTGTATGATTAGTGCGTTCGCCTCGCACTGGGTCGTTACAGTAATGTTGTGGCTAGCGATGTTCGTAGCGTAGATATAATCACCTGTATACTACGGCAGTAACCTTACCTGTTATTTATAGGGGTGTGATAATCCCGGGTGGCGCCAAGTCGTTTTTCAAAACAACTAAAATTATGGTTAAACAAGTTATCAGCGTTGCGGGATGGTGCATTCAAATAGTTCCCGCTCGCACGGCCGTCCCAATCGTCGCTTCTGCTGTGTGACTGACAACCTGTTTGCTGCTACGATTTATTCTTAAACACAAGTAATTGATATATAGCACTCCCTATGAAATGATAACGACGGTTACTCCCTGTAATAAATATTTTTTAATGGGTGATAACTGAAAACATTCACATTTACAATAATACAATTATGAATTCGCACCGACTGATTACATGAGATCTTGCCTTCAGGGTTGGCGAAGTGATTTAGGAACCATTTAACCTTGCGTTGCTGCTTACGTTGAGCGTATTACAGTTATTATTGGTTTCCCAAATCGTGGATCCTTTTGGCTATGAGTTAAAGAACTCCAATGGTTACAATAAAAATATATATTACCTTAATCTAAGTGTACATAAATAATAATGTGTGCTGTTACAATCTGTTGTGTTGTGTCGTAAAAGTGTTTTGTAAGTTCGTGTTTAATTCATAGGTTATTCAATGTTAACAAGTTTCTATTAAGTTTTAATTTGCTCAAATATTCTATGAAAGAGAAATATTGTTTCTATAGTGCGGTAAATTTACCTTTTAAAATTATTGAAAGTGATTAGGGTTGGTGGAAAATAAATAATTTGATGGTACTTAACACCTCAACGTGTCTAGGTGCCTTCGTTGTTTAATCGGGTAGGAGGTGGCTGCATACATTCAGTTTTCATGGATTTTGGGCTTCAAAACACTGAGCGTCTGTTTCGTCATGGGTCTTGACATTCTTTTCAAGGATATTTTCTATTTAATTGGCCTTGGGTCTTGAACTATCTGCTACAACGGTCATCTGCTTCTCAAGCGATCATGTTCAACAACTTTTAATAACTATTTGCGTGATTTACACTGAAAAAACGCTCTTCCAAATATTTGCATCTGCATTGGCTTAATGACGCTTCGCTTCTTGTTAATTCCAACGGTAATCTCGTCTTCAACTGCCGTTTTCATAGCAACGGTATTATTCTGATTGGTTGATTTTGAGATGATGTATTGTTATCAAAATTCGAATTCTTCATATATCTTCTGATTGCTGTTATTCCTCCATCTTCCTTCCTGGTTATTAAATATTGTCACTATAGTATTTATTCTCGTTCATAGATTATTTTGATACCCCACAAGCTTGGGTAATTTCAGATTTTAAGTTTTTACAATTATGTTAATGCTTGTTAATTACATTTTGTGACGTACTCCTCAATCACATTTATTATTATTACCACCCACTTTCAAATTAGCTTTTACTTACCGGAGTACGTCACAATTTCTTTTTGTATAATAATGCCTATTACAATATTTTGTGTTATAAATGATTTACAATTTATTCTTGGTGATTCCTTCACCTCAGATTTTCTAAAATTTATTCAATTTGTTATAATTTTTGGTTGTTGGTTCTGACAGTTATGTTTTTTCTAGGCCTGAGTAGCCATTATAGTATTTTACTTATTTCATTCAAATCACATTTTATTTCAGCCTATTGGGCTTTACTTTGTTATTTTTATTGGTTGTGTTGTATTTTGAGTCTGTTGGTGTGTTGTTTACTTGTCAATATTGCTTTCTCTATTTTAATCTTTAAAACATAACATTAGGCTTATGGACTGCAAATTTCATTCAGCCATATCCTATTCATAACATTAACATGAACAATTCTTTATAAGTTATTAGAGTTATTATTTTGATTAAGAAATATCATCACTTCCTTCCAACTTATCCTTATTTGCTAATTTTTTGTTTACAACACATATTATTTTTGTTGTGATAAACAACATCACTTTTTATTAAATTGATAACAGTCCCTTCCTTATAACTTAGGTGTCTTTGTTAGTTTTTGATTTCTTAATCTTTAAACAATTTTTACATTCTCTCCATGTTAACACCTTCAATTTATTCTTTTCTGGAATCCTCCCTTTTTACTTACTACCGGCTATAATTAAACTTAACTCTATTGAACATTTTTTCTTAAATAATAAAGTTATCATCACTTCTAGTGTTTACCATACCTTATTCTATAATTCACACTTAATACTATTTTTCACCAGCTATTTATTCACTGTTAATTTCCCACTTTTATCTTACCTTCACTTTTAAATTATTTATTGTTAATTATAATTTAACTAGCGTAACACTTCACTTTGGGGTTTTTACACCTACACTATTGCACTGTATCACTGTTTATACTATTTGTTTTCTGGTGGGTGATCCCTATACTTATTTCTCTTTCATATCCTTAATACTAATGACAATTAATACTTAATAATTAATACTTAATAACTAATAACAATTTTATCTGTGGTTTAGGTTGCCTTTTTATCACCTTAATCCTTAGTAATGTTTCTTCACTAGGTCATTTTGTCTATTAATGGGTAGTAACCGTTACTTTTCCTTTCTCCGGATAACCCTTGTTTTGGTTTCAATATTCTTCTTGAGTGCTTTATTACTTGTTTTGTGAACCATTATTGGTTTTCACTTCTGCTTGTCTCCCTCCTTCTTCATTTTCATTATTTGATTAATACATTGGGTTTTTCCATCCTTTTCTTTGGGTATTTTGGGGTCGTTTAAACCCATGAACTTGTTTCCTTTTGGTTTGGGTTTATAACGTTCTTATTCTCGTTGGTTATTTGTGTGGTTCCCTTCTTCATTTGTTTCCTGTTGTTGGGTCAATCACTTGGGTTAGGTCAAAGTCGTCGTTTGTCGAGTCATATTCCTTATATTTTAATTAAATCAATCCGTTTATTTGATAAGAAGTATTTTTACATTTATAAATATATTTTTTATCCCTGGTACTGGGTTGGCTATTTGTGTCATAACAATATATATATATATATATATATATATATTTCAATCACTTTCTGCTACAGTCCAATCAATCACTTTCTGCTAAGTAAAATATATATATATTGTAACGTTACATAACCCGGTCCCAATAAATTAAATCATGATAACATAAAGGTCAGAAATGGGTAACCTATAACTAGCTCTAAATTAAAATATATCACTAAACATGATAAACAATTCGAGTGATATCCAGTGACTAGTGAGTTATAGTGTACCCATGGAGGTAAAAGTGAAAGTGAATGAACTTCTTACAGAATTGTGCTGTAGGTTTGGGAATTATAAAACTATGAGAGTAGACTATAAGGCTACTAATTGATTCTGTATTTTATTTATTTATTGTAATATTTATATTGGGTAGCCAACCAATTGTAATACCTAAGTTAATTTTATGTTTTTCAAATATTTGTGTTAGAATATAAGATAACCCAGGGTTCGTTTTAAAAAAAACAAAAAGTTTAAATGTCAAAGTATAATAAAAAATTAAAATAATACTATATGAGGGAAATGGCAGCAGGAAGTAGTGCAGTGTAGGAATACTATGAAAAACTAATAAATAATATATAAATTTATTTAAAGATAATAAAATTATCAAATACTTATATACAAGGTCATAAGAAAATGAACAAAAACTTATTATGTAAACCAAATTGATAAAGAAACCGGAATGGAAAAGAATTATTTTTCGGTAAATAAAATATAAATTTATAATAATTACAAACTGCCTGTATAATAAAAATACTATGGGTTACTAAGAGTGACGGAAATAACAAGTATTGTTAATAATATTTTTGGAATAAAACCATAGAGTTGACAAAATGATGCTACTATAATTCTAATAAAATAACCTTTCTGGAACTTTGGAGGAGTGAAAATTAGTACAAAATTAACAAGCAACATGACCACTATATAATCATCCATTATTTATCAAAATTAAATGGTTATACTCTTTAAAAAACAGTGAAAGAAAACCTTCTGATGATTCAACCTAGTTTCGCCATAGTTCAAGTTGACAATAGAATATGAGCCAGACGGTAATGAAATTATAACTGCAGACGGATCTCACCAGAGAAAAAGCTTCATTCCCGTAAGAACCATACGGAGAGAGGTAATATAAACATTTCGTTTAATAGTTAACGAAGAAAACGCATTCCGAATGTTGGTATAGAAAACGAAACTAGTCAAATTTAATCACATGTTTTTTAAAGTAAACAAACGCCCGCTGCTCTCTTACGGACATTCCTGGAACTACATACTAAACGAAAAATAAACAAATTTATTTAATATTTTTTCGGTATTTGTAAAGCTTAGTAATTATCCATTTCTGACCATCCCATAACAAAAAGAACTTACCCTTAACCCTGGGGAATTATTAAGAATTATATATTAATTGATGTTTTGAAAATAGTGTAAAATTTGGTAAACAAAACCATATATGTTTTTTTCTTTAGACAATTCCATGTTTACTCGATGAAATCGATATTATGTTTTATGTAAGTAAAGATCAATTGTGATACTTGTATTTTGGTGGCAGGAAACAAAAACCAATAATATAAATAAATAATATTATTGAAAAATGATATTGAATAATAAAGTGTGTTATAATTTTTGTAGTGGGTAGTTGTAATAGATTTTAGCACAAAAACAGAAGAGATCAACACATCGGATCAGATTTTGCTATAGTGTAGGCTGGTTGAACTAGGCGTGGAAACTTGTCTCACAATCAGCTGATTTAAATTATAGTGAACAATTTGAAAAATCAGAAATCGTCTAAACCGAGTGTAAATAATTGGTACTTACTCTCTCTTCCTCATAAGGCTGAACAACTTCCCTCCTTGACCCCAAATCACACACTCTCGATTTCTGTTTAAATTGAGTAACATTGAAAAATCCTTTATTTATTTTTTTTAAAAAACGTCAGTTATTATAATTCATAAGTGGCGACTGCGGAGAGGCGGAAACCTCTGATCAAAAAACCGCTACGTTACAGAAGTGGCGAACCCAATAGTGGGGCTTGACTAAAGGTGGACGTTTCGCTAGTACCTCAAAACCGCTACGTTACATAAGTGGCGCTCAACGTAAAAGGGCTGTAATTAGAAAAGAATTTTGATATATTTAATAAAAATATATATACCAAAAAATCTAATTATCGTCGGCAGTTATGAGAAAACAAGAAATGCATAATACCCGAGGCAAATCGAAGAAGAGGGCAGAAGAAAAGGAGAAGGAAGAAGGTGGACTGGAACAAGAAATAGAATTAGTCACGGACAGTGAAATGGACCAACCGACAGGTGATAAAGAAGAAACCGAAGTAGTTATGGACCCGGAAACGGAAATAATTGAAGAAGATGCCCAAGGGGACCAACCAGAAAAAGCGGAAGCCAGAAGAGAACCCGATTGGCAAGAAATGATGAGGATGATGATGGAGAAAATTGATAGCATTAAGGAAAGCAATAAACAAACCATAGATGAAAACTCAAGGAAACAAAATGAAACCTTGAGCGAAAAATTTGATAAAATAGATGAGAATTTTAAGAAACAGGAGGAAAACTCGAAGCAAACCAATGAGGAAAATAAGGAGAATTTTAGAAAACAGGAGGAAAAATTTGACAAAATAGATGAGAACTCAAGGAGACAAAATGAAACCTTGAGCGAAAAATTTGACAAAATAGATGAGAATTTTAAGAAACAGGAAGAGAACTCTAGGAAGCAAAATGAAACTTTGAGGGATAGTTTAAAACAAATTGAGAAAATAAACGAAGAAAGTTTAAAGCGGATTGAGGGTAAGATGGAGAAGTTCAATAAGGAGATATGGGAAACTTTTGGAGAGAAGTTTGAAAATGTTAATACACTTATCCAAAAAGCAGATACATACAAGGAGGAGACGAATAAGCAAGTGGACCATGGTTTTAATAATTTGGATGAAATGTTAGACAGCACTTCCGAAGGTATTATAGTAAGTCCAAACACAGAAGAGAGGAGGAAGGAAATAGAAATTACAGAATACCAAGGTGTAATGCCATCTGAAAATAAAAATAGCCACAACAAAAAGGATGTTCAAACCGTGGAAAAGAAGACCAAGAAAATAATAAAAACATGTAGAAAGAGAATAATAAATACCAAGGAAGAATGGGAGATGATTACAGATGGATTAATTAATGTATTCAACCTTCCAATTAACGAACAGAGGGAGTTAATTAAGTTTAGATCTCAATTAAATAGGTCGACGATTGAAGTGTATCAGACAATATCAGTCATATCTTCAAGACGGAATATAACGTTCAAATATTTGGCAAATAATCCAGAGGTAAAAGGGAATGAAATGAGATTAAATATGAGCAACTATGTTATGTTAGAGGAGGTACAATACTTGTTAGTTAAAAAGGAACGAACTATGACGGGAGACCGATACTTAATTAAAGGTTTCGTAGCAGCAAAGTGGGAGAGCCGGATGATAAGGAGATTATCGAGGAGAGAAGTAATTCCGAACACCCCAGTAATCCGAGGAAGAGGAATAACTGAGTTAATGTTCCATGGTTGACCTAAATAATCACAAACCAGAAAAGGGGACTGAAATTCTGAGAACCGACCCAGCAACCCATTGAATAGCGGAAGAAAACCCCAAAATTCCAAAAGACGTAAGGACAACTTATTCAAGTTATTTCGAAATAATATAATTTAAAATGAAGAGGATAAAACCCCAAAATTCTAAAAGCATGTAAGGACATCTTACTCAAGGTATTTTGAAACCATATAATTTAAAATAAAAAGACAAAACACCAAGAAAATGTAAGAGCAGATTATATAATTTAATTATAAATAACTGATTTAAACTGAAATAATGGGAAAAAGTAATATTTTAATGGTAACAAACAGAAGAAAAATTAAATGAACAAAAACAATTGATGGTAATGTGCTCAGATAAGAAGAATAAAGAATAATTTAATGACTCCAATGAAACTGAAGGAGGATGATAATTAATACAATAATTAGAATTTCTCGGAATTGAAGATTATATAAGAAGAAATGATACGGAGAAATATGTCACAAGAAGTAAAGTCAAAAGAATTTTAACATAAGGCCTATCAATAATGTTATATGCTATTAGTTAATGGAAAAGAAGAAGGAATCAAGAAGAATAAGAAATATATAAATAAATGTAAACAGCAACTGTATGAAGAATCCCAAAAGTGTTTAGTACTAGTCGCTAATTGACTACTACTTATAAGTTTTCTATTTTTATATATTGACCGTAGAAATGTTCCGGCAATAATTTTTATGAGCAGGGATGATGTTCCCCTGGTCTCAGAAGGTGTAAGGATGGACAGCGGAGTAATGGACCCAGAGTGGCCACCCGACTGGTACCACCGCACAAGATAGGGAAAAGTGTTAGGGAAATTGAATATTTAAGGGATAATAATTATAAAATAGCTGAAAAGAGTGATATTAGATTCCAGAAGTATAGATGAAGAAAATATAAGGAAGATAGCAGACCGAAGCTTAATTGATAAAGATAATTTATAGAAGTAAATAGAAATGAGTGTTAAAACAAGTTTAATATGATTAGTGTGACCAGTCCTTATCAAATAAAATGTGGAAGTACCACTACCCAGAAATAAATAATTGATGAATTTGCCTCCAAGAGAGAGAGAGTTAAGTAAGAAAACAGCAATTACCACCAGTGTGAATTACCAGTCAGTTTATAATCAGTCGGAAATGAAACACTATTATGAAGATAAAACCAAGACTATTAGGTGAATGGAAATAATCAACATTTTATTTTAATAAACAAGTAATACCAAAATAAATTTGTTCTAGTGGGGGGGCTTTATGTAACGTTACATAACCCGGTCCCAATAAATTAAATCATGATAACATAAAGGTCAGAAATGGGTAACCTATAACTAGCTCTAAATTAAAATATATCACTAAACATGATAAACAATTCGAGTGATATCCAGTGACTAGTGAGTTATAGTGTACCCATGGAGGTAAAAGTGAAAGTGAATGAACTTCTTACAGAATTGTGCTGTAGGTTTGGGAATTATAAAACTATGAGAGTAGACTATAAGGCTACTAATTGATTCTGTATTTTATTTATTTATTGTAATATTTATATTGGGTAGCCAACCAATTGTAATACCTAAGTTAATTTTATGTTTTTCAAATATTTGTGTTAGAATATAAGATAACCCAGGGTTCGTTTTAAAAAAAACAAAAAGTTTAAATGTCAAAGTATAATAAAAAATTAAAATAATACTATATGAGGGAAATGGCAGCAGGAAGTAGTGCAGTGTAGGAATACTATGAAAAACTAATAAATAATATATAAATTTATTTAAAGATAATAAAATTATCAAATACTTATATACAAGGTCATAAGAAAATGAACAAAAACTTATTATGTAAACCAAATTGATAAAGAAACCGGAATGGAAAAGAATTATTTTTCGGTAAATAAAATATAAATTTATAATAATTACAAACTGCCTGTATAATAAAAATACTATGGGTTACTAAGAGTGACGGAAATAACAAGTATTGTTAATAATATTTTTGGAATAAAACCATAGAGTTGACAAAATGATGCTACTATAATTCTAATAAAATAACCTTTCTGGAACTTTGGAGGAGTGAAAATTAGTACAAAATTAACAAGCAACATGACCACTATATAATCATCCATTATTTATCAAAATTAAATGGTTATACTCTTTAAAAAACAGTGAAAGAAAACCTTCTGATGATTCAACCTAGTTTCGCCATAGTTCAAGTTGACAATAGAATATGAGCCAGACGGTAATGAAATTATAACTGCAGACGGATCTCACCAGAGAAAAAGCTTCATTCCCGTAAGAACCATACGGAGAGAGGTAATATAAACATTTCGTTTAATAGTTAACGAAGAAAACGCATTCCGAATGTTGGTATAGAAAACGAAACTAGTCAAATTTAATCACATGTTTTTTAAAGTAAACAAACGCCCGCTGCTCTCTTACGGACATTCCTGGAACTACATACTAAACGAAAAATAAACAAATTTATTTAATATTTTTTCGGTATTTGTAAAGCTTAGTAATTATCCATTTCTGACCATCCCATAACAAAAAGAACTTACCCTTAACCCTGGGGAATTATTAAGAATTATATATTAATTGATGTTTTGAAAATAGTGTAAAATTTGGTAAACAAAACCATATGTTTTTTTCTTTAGACAATTCCATGTTTACTCGATGAAATCGATATTATGTTTTATGTAAGTAAAGATCAATTGTGATACTTGTATTTTGGTGGCAGGAAACAAAAACCAATAATATAAATAAATAATATTGTTGAAAAATGATATTGAATAATAAAGTGTGTTATAATTTTTGTAGTGGGTAGTTGTAATAGATTTCAGCACAAAAACAGAAGAGATCAACACATCGGATCAGATTTTGCTATAGTGTAGGCTGGTTGAACTAGGCGTGGAAACTTGTCTCACAATCAGCTGATTTAAATTACAGCGAACAATTTGAAAAATCAGAAATCGTCTAAACCGAGTGTAAATAATTGGTACTTACTCTCTCTTCCTCATAAGGCTGAACAACTTCCCTCCTTGACCCCAAATCACACACTCTCGATTTCTGTTTAGATTGAGTAACATTGAAAAATCCTTTATTTTTTTTTTTAAAAAACGTCAGTTATTATAATTCATAAGTGGCGACTGCGGAGAGGCGGAAACTTTAATATCTCAAACCGCGACGTTACAAGTTTGACGCATACAACGTGGGGCATATAATATAACTCTACTACACCTCACTGCGTTACGTTACAAGATTGTCGCATAACAACATTGGGAGCTTAATTAAATAAGACGAACACCCAATAAGCCACATACAAAGTTTTCGCTAAAACCTCTACAAAAACCGCTACGTTTCAATATATATAATTTACTTACCGGAGGTCTGTAAAAGTCTACCTTCTCATGATAGGATAGAAAATACAATAATTAACCAAACTCTGTCTGCCGAAGGAAAAAGGCTGCTTACACTTCTGTAGATGGCGGCCAACTGAAAAAAATTTGCAATCGGCAGAGCCGGATTAAAGAACACAATTGCCTGCTTCCGCTAACAGATGGCGCAAGCGTGCAGTAACGCAAAACACGGCGCTAGCTGAACATCGCAAAATAATAAATTCACAATTTATATTTACAAATTATATTTTTATACTGTCGCCCGGTTTCTTTGAGAAACCGCGGCACACCCCCAACCCAAAAAGGCAACATGGTTGGCAACCACTTGAAACTGGGTACCCTACATAGTATCCCCAATATTCTAGACCACAGAACTTCTCTGGGGATTCTCAAGAAAACTCGCACTTAGGAGAACAGAGGCTCAGAAGGAAAACGAAAGAGATGAGTTGAATTGTCATGTTTTTCGAGATAAATATTCCTCATAGTGATCATCCCATTAAAACAGATTGGTTTAACCATACTGTTGAAAAAACATAGTGTAAACACTGGTCTCAACAGTCCATTATTGTAGTGCGTTTCTATGCAGAAAATTTGTTAATTTGTAAATTCCAATTTTTTTTGCTGTATCTACTGGCACTAACGTATAAACAGTTGTTTGAAACTTAATTTACTTTACACTAAACTGATATAAAGATTCTAGTACATAATGTAGTTAGGCAGACAAGTTAGTTATTTCAATTATTTTATAATTGTTTTCTCTAAACATTTCTCACAATAACTAATTATAATTTAAAATGTTTAAATCCTGAATTTTTTTAGTGTAGTAACGTAAAGAAATAGATTTTTTATGACTTTTTTTTTAATATATAGATTAATTTTACTACCATCATGATTAAATAGAACATTATTTTATTCAAATAAAAAAATTACAATGGTATGGACACACAAAAACAATGGCACAGGAAAGATCGCCAAAGAGAATTATGGAATTGACTCGACCAGGAAGAAGGAAAAGAGGAAGACCACCTATCACCTGGATAGAAGAAATTCAGATTATATTGAGTGAAAGAGGAATTGAGAATATCTTTGGATGGACAAGCAGCAGTGGAAGAGGAGACCTCAATCAATTCTGTAATCTTTGGTTTCGGAAGACGTGTAAACATTGTACAGCCGGAATAAAAAAAATGATTAAGTAGAATTGGCAGTTCAGAAATTTGATTTCTGCTGTTATCATGGCCTTTGTCAAGTGTTACAATATTTGTATAATTTTATATAGAGCTGTCTTCTGCTTAGTGTTTAGGGAATGAAGAGTCAGTCTGGTAACATCCCTTTGTATGCTGTAGTTAATTGAAGAATATTTTTAACAGAATTGTTTGATTAAATCTAATGAAAACACACGTGGTTGAATTGATCAATATTCCAGTGCACTTACTTTTTAGTTTTTTTATAAACAAAATGACCTATAGTCCGTATAAACAAGTAAAAATTTTGTGATTGAACATGTGTTTGTATGTTCTGGGAACTATAGCAGATATTCTCCCTCTTACAGCCTCAAGGGATTGGGAAGTGGCCATATTTTCTATTGTTCTACTGCTGTCTGCTTAAAATTCCTCTGAACCCAATCCTACAGTCATCTAATTCGAAAAACTTTTTTCTTGGTCTTTTGCTAGCAGTTTCTTCCATCAACCTATCTCTGCTATATTGTAATCCTGACAATGTCTGAAATGACAACTGTTGTCCTTCAGTGACTAAAATAAGTATTTAAGTTGTTATAGGATCACAGCATTGCAGTATCACAGATGATATTATCTGTCCAGTGATAAAAAACTATATAGTGTCTTATTGTTAGAACAGTTTAAAAACAGAAGAATTCTTAGTTACAACCAGCATTCAAAACGTTTACAGTCAGAGTGTTTTGATGTAATATCATGTCCTTAAAACTGGCAGTGTTTCTCAGCACCAATCAGATTGCCCCATGATCAGCCTAAATGACGCATCATATTCAGTCTACATTGATGCAGCATTGCCACAATTAGTATTCATTAACTGTAGCTTATCACCTTCAATGTAGCTGAGCTGTTGTCACTGCTGTTAGTGTAGCCTTTGTTTAAGTGATTTCCACAAACATGATAACAATGCAGGTGTATGAATGAAGTACAAAAAAAACTTTTAAAGTGATTAAGATTGCTTTGATTGACGTTAACTGTTAAAGTGAGCAGCTATAAATAAAGTAGTTTTGATTAGTTGATTGATTTTAGAGAGCTAACCCCCTCCCACTAGAGGGATAAATAAAAAAGAAAACTTCTTAAATTGTAAGTAATGTTCCATAAAAATGTAGTCGTATGAGTTGAATTAAATAATTAAGCTAATTAAGGTTAAAATTTAATTAAGGTTAGCGTGTGTTATCTTAGCAAGTATGAAAAAGCTAGTTTCAAATGTTTATTTAGTCTGCAACTGGGTTTACGGTATTTGTAGTGCAGTGATTTATATCTCAGCAACCAAACACATTCTAAATCAAACAGTTTTTTGCTTGCTATTAAAATTTTACACTGGTGCACCTGTTGTACACAGTTTTTATTTGTATTTAATAATTTTTATATTTTTTAATTTATTGTGTTATTACCATAAAAAATTAAAATCTCGAAATTTGTCCATTATTCTGTACTACATAAATCTACAGTGAACATAGAGTTTGGAATACCGTTTGCAAGTGCTTCTGTATCCTACGTGGAATAAAGTGTACAGCAAAACTCATAATATGTACTTGCAAATAATATTGTGCAATTTTGAAATGTCTGTTTTTAAGAGCCTGGAGTGCCTGTTTTATGAAAATGTTTTATTCACTTTTGTGGCAAAATGAGTAGGCAAATTTAATTCAATTTGCTGTTAACTTTATAGATACATATTCACTTTTAAAGTGAAGCTTAAAAAAAATGTTGTACCAAACATTATTAAAAACCTATAAAAATCTGCAGAAGATGGGAGAAAATATGTACCAGTTTCCTTTTGTCATTTATTTGTCTTACATTGTAATGTAAGATGTCATCTTTATTGGTAAATTTTAGATATTTATTAATGTAATTGTTATGTTCCCACATTTACCTTCCTGATTACAACAAAGTAAGTAGCAAATAACAAGTCCTTTACTTTTAATTTGTGTAGTTTTATTCACAAAAATCTGAAACGTTCTCCAGAAGCCCTTCCTTAGAAGGAAATTCTGACTGCACCCCCTGTTTTGTACCATATACAACATAAAAGCCACAAAGCGAAAAAATGTCAAATGGCCAGTGGTCTTGACAAATGATATTGACAAAGTATACCTGATCCCTGAACTGAGAGGAAGAAGAAAATATCCAAATATATTCACAAAATAGCCAAATGTTAATATAAAAACTGAGAACAGTGTATTACAAATGAGAATGTGTTTAATTTTTTTTTCAGGTTTCATTTTCAAGGCCCATGTGGGGAAACTTTGCCAGAAGCATTAAAACCATAAACTGTTTTGCGATTTGCAATTACATCTGAACAGAATTTACAGCAAACTGAAGGTCGTTTCTCGTATTATAATTAATTAGTACTACTGTTAAGAACACATTTATCAATGGAAAACACTTAGCAAACAGGTGATGTGATTGAACCTGCCAAACTAGTGGCTGTGGTGGAGGAATTTAGTGTATTTATTACAATAATTTGAAGGTGATATGTGTATACATGAAGAATAATGCTAAAATATAAATTATATAAAACTTAAGATGTTAAACAGTTTTATGCCCTGTCACATCCTGATAATAATCCTGCCGCATAGATATGTATAATACATAAATATTTATAGAATATTGAAACTTTCAACTTGTGAAACTTACTTGTCTTTTCTTCTCGTATGCGTTTCGGCATGGTGTTCGCCTTCGTCACCTTTGAGACAGACTGCCATTAACTTGTAACGGTTTTTATTTTGAAAGGTATAGTGGGGGCGGTGTGTGGAGGAAGGGGATTGGCGCGGGGATCCAAATTATTGTTAGTTTTATGTATAATTGTGTCAAAAAGTGTGTGTGATTTATACTGTAATTGGTCGTTAAGTATGTTGTGTTGGTTGTGTTGTGTGGTATTTGTATATTTCATATTGTTCTGCTGTGTTAAGTTTTCGACCTTTGGGTAAGTAGTGTAATATTTCAAGATTAGTATCTGTGTTGGTGTTGCTGTGGTTTTTTGTGTGTATGTGTGTGGCAAACGCGGAATGTATATTGTTGTTGGATAAAGCTTTTAGGTGTTCAGAGTAACGAGATGAAAAAGATCTTCCCGTCTGGCCTATGTAGAAACTATTTCAGTCATTACAATTTAATTTGTAAACACCTGTTTTGTTGTATTTGTCTATGTCCGTGTTTGTATCATTGATGTGTTTTTTGATGGTATTGTTTGTTCTGTATGCTATTTTGTACTTGTGTTTTTTGAATGTGTTGGCGAGTTTGTGTGTGTTGGAGTTATGGTATGTGAGTGTGATGTATTTAGTTTGTAGTGTGTTGTTGGTATTTTGTGTTTTGTTGTTTTTGTTTATGATGTGTTTGTGTAGTTTGTTTATTAAATTAAGGTTGTATCCATTTTTTATTGCTATGTATTTGATTGTGTTGAGTTCGTCATTATAGTCCTGTTTACTTAATGGTATTTTAGTTAGTCTATGGAGCATATGGTTGAAGGCCGCATGTTTATGTTGTGTTGGGTGGTTTGATGTGTTGTGTATAACCATGTCGGTTGTGGTTGGTTTTCTGTATATTTTATACGTGTGTGTATTGTTAGTTTTGGTAATTGTTAGATCCAGAAAATTTATACTATTGTTTTGTTCAATTTCCATTGTAAATTTTAGTTTGTGGTGTATTGTGTTTATGTATTTGTGGAAGTTTTCAACCTGTCTTGTGTTGCCATTGAATAAAAGTAATATATCATCTACATACCTGTGCCAATAAATGATTTTGTTGGTATATTTGTTGTTGTTTATTATGTGGTTCTGTTCTATGTTGTGTATATATATTTCAGCCAGTATTCCTGATATTGTAACGTGGCATTTTGGCCTACCTGGGATAATATAAATAAAGCAAATAACATTTTTACGATAATTGGGACAAACGTAAACAAAAAGGTATTTTGTTAGTAGCGGCAGTGGCAGCAGTGATTGAAAATATTGTTCGAGAATTTATATAACGCAGAAAACAACCAGCAGCATTGCGTCAAGGTCAGACAATGACCTACAAAAACAGTAAACAAATTATGTAACTCAGCATCGGACCATGTGACGTCAATATATACGTCAGAGACGATCCCCACGATGGAATTCGGTGTGTAATGCAAAAACCGTATGCTGGCGGATGAATACAAACTGAATACAATAAGAATTGGTTATATAACCAAGGCCGCTTCACAAAATAGTGCCGTTGGTTTCGCCCCAGTCTCATTTCAACACTCGCGCGAGTGGTACATATAAAAGTTCCGGAACGTAAATTGCGGGCCCGCAAAGCAACAAAAATGTGAATAACAGTTTTTAAAGTTGACGTTAATTTGAAATTACACCTAAATAACGTAAAATGAACAGTTTTCGGAAATTAACAGTTAAAATAAAGAATGTGCGTGGCTAGAGCCAAGTGACGTCTTCTGGACTCAAAAGTATAACAGCTAAGTAATCTACAAGAACATACATAAAAACAAAGCTTTCAATTTTTTTGGCTAAAATATTCAAAAGTTTAATGTTTTCATACTCAATATGAGCTCTTAAAATCTGGGGGTGGATATGTGTGTATGTGTGTGTGAAAGCGCTGGTTTCCGTTTAACTTATTATAGTTAGTCGTAAGTTTATATATCTATATTCAAATTAATAAAACTAGTATGGTTAGGTGAATCAAATATTGTTCGGAATGTTATTTTAGTAAATTTAAACCGAAAGGTGAACAGAAAAATTGTCATGCTACAAAAAATAAAGTACCATTTATTTGTGCTTGCAAAATAGGTGTTTGTCATTGCACTGCCTGTCATTTTTCTCTGCCTAAGTACATCAGACGACACCCTGGTAAATAATTACATTTACTTAGTAAAGGTAAGTGACAGAATTCAGTATTTCAATAACTTAATAAAACTCATAACGTTTTAATGGCGCCCGAACAGGGACTTTGTGAATTAAGTTAACTTAATTTTCAAACTGATCGAAAATGGCAGAGAAAAGCAAGAGTGTAAATTTATGTGAAGATATTGTGGAGGGGTCAATTTTAAGTGTTACGCAAGACGATTTAATATCGACAAATATTAATGAGAGTGTAGACAATACAACACACGAATTAACGATTGAGACAGTAGACGCAAAAATAAGCGATAATATAAATATATTTAATCAGTTAGCGTTAATAATGGAGATGATGTCAGGAATGAAAACTGAGATCAAATCAGAAGTAAATACTATAAATGTTAAACTTACGGATTTAAATAACGAGTTCATGAATGTGAGGAGCGAATTGAGAGCGAGTGAAATAAATATCAACAGCCGTTTGGAAAGTATGAATGAGACTATTATTGGAGTGAGAGATGAACTGACTAGTGATATAAATAAGATACAAAAAGAAATGAAAAACGATATCAAAATAATTAACGAGAAACAAAAAGAGAAAATGTTAGAAACAAATAAAAAATTTGACACATTGACAAGTAAATTTAATGATAAAATTAAAAAAGCAAAATGACAAAATTGACAGTAATGTTCAATTTATAATTAATGAGTGTGAACAAGTCAAACGAGCAAGTGAAATACAGGAAAATATAAATGATGAATTCAGAAGTAACTTTGAACAAGTTGATGCAATTAAGATTAATGTAACTAGTTTAAAAAATAAACAAGCAGAACATGAGCGTGAAATTGTTAAAGTCAGATAAGACTTGAATGTAACCATTAACCAGAAATTAAGTAATGTGAGTGAGAGAGTGAATGTGGAAGTAGAATTAGGATATTTTAGTAATGAAAGTAGGGGAGTGAACCCCATACAATTTTTGAACTCTATAAAAAGTTTTAATAAATATAACCAAGAAAGTTGGGAGATTAAGTTAGTAAGAATTTTAAAGTACTTTAAAGGGGATGCTAAAATATGGGCGGATGCTCATAACGATAACTGGGTAGATTTTAATGAGTTTGAGCAAGCATTTAGAAATAAGTACTGGTCAGAAGAGAAACAAGAGGGGTTACGTAGTACCATAATGGGGTGGGGAAATTTTAATATTAAACACATGAGTATTACATCGTATGTGACGAGACTATATAGTCAGGTTAAATATTTAGAACCACCAATGCCTCTGTCATCTTTTATAAGATATATTAGTAAACATTTACCCAAGGACATACGGTCCACAATCAGAACCCGGGAGTTTGCTAATATCGCAGAATTAGAAAAAATACTAGAAGCATACCAGAGTATGAAAGAGGAAGAAGATAATAAATACCAGTTTAGAATTAGTGAATCGAATCAAATAAATACTGAAATAAGACAACCAGATCATTTTATTAGTAATGTGAGTAGATCAGGGGAGGGGGCGTGGTTGTGTCCAAACCCTAGTTGTGGAGCTAGTAATTATAATGGGTCGCGGAATCAATGTTACCGGTGTCAGGGTCCAAGGGAGAGTGCCCGAGGGAGAGTGGAGAATTATAATAGGGGTTGCGATCAATTTAGAGGGAATCATAGAGGGAGAGGTTTTACTAGTAATCGGGGAGTGTCAGGAAATTTTAGTCATAGAGGGAGAGGAGGATATGTTAGTAACCCAAACGAAACTCGGGGCGTGGAAGCACCAGCTCATAACCAAAACAGTAGGGGGGTTTACAGTGAACCACCACCTCCAATACCGTTAAACTAATAAGGGCGGTTGAAAAAGAAAGCCCCCAGCCGTCTAGTAATCACATGACAATAGGGTCACTAATTACCAATATACATAATGATTTATCTGATGAAGAAGCGGGTGAGAGTAATAATGCTTTCGGGATAGCAGAATTTGAAGCCGAAGTGTTTAATTCTAAATATATTTTTCTAGTAGATTCAGGGAGTGAACTGACTGCTATAGACGATAGAATGTTTGAAAAAATCAAAAATCAGACTACAGAAACAATTCCACAATTACCAGTACTGGGAATTAGTGTTATAGGAGTAACGGGTGTTCGCAGTAAAAAAGTAACTAAACAAATAATGCTACAATTAAAAGTAAATGAGAACACAATAAATGTACCTTTCTTAGTTATTCCAGGACTAAATATGGGAGCTATAATAAATAATGATTTTTTAAATAATTTCAAGGTAGAGTTAAACTATTACACACAGACTATGAAATTAAATAATAATAATAATATAATCGAAATACCATTCATACAAAAGAAAACTGTAGGAATGAAAGCATTAAAAATAATTAGTAAGGGAATGTTAATTTCTGACAATGATATAAATGAGTGTAGGCCCTTAATGATAAATTATTGTAACTTGAGAGTAAATAGTAATGAGTTATTTGAAAATGAAAATAATTGGGAGGAGCAAATGAATAAAATCCTATATCAAGAGGGGGAATTTAGCTACCAAGACAGGGAGAAAATAGTACTAATAATAAACAATAATAAATCAGTTTTTTCAGATGAACCCGGTTTAGTAAAGAATTTTAAAGGTAAATTAGTCGTTAAAGAAAAAACACCCTTTGCACCTAAAACCTATCCGGTACCATACTCCAAGAGGGGTTTAGTACAGGAGGAAATAAATAAAATGTTGAGGGAAGGTATAATAGAAAAATCTACATCACCATATTCCAACCCTTTAGTAGTGGTGACAAAGAAAGATTTATCGATAAGATTATGTTTAGACGCAAGACAAGTAAACAGAATAATTGTTCCAGACAGAGAATCACCGGAACCAGTAAGCGAAATTCTGCAACGTTTTAGTGGGACCAAATACATCACCACTTTAGACTTGACTGCAGGTTACTGGCAGATAGAGCTGGAAGAGGAGTCTCGACAGTATGTGGCATTTCTATACAACGGTAGGAATTACCAATTTCGCCGACTACCGTTTGGACTAAATGTAAGTGTTTCAATTTTTATCAAATGCCTGGATTATGTGCTAGGGAGAGAGATTTTAGAATTCACAACCGTTTATGTAGACGATATAGTAATTACATCACCAGACATTGATACACACTGTGAAAGGTTAGATAGGGTACTAAGTAGACTGCATGAGTATGGCATAACAGTTAAATTTAAGAAGTCAGAATTTTTGAAAGAACAAGTTAATTTTTTAGGACATATAATTTCAGCAAGGGGTATCAGTACAGACCCTAAAAAGTAGAAATAATACAAAATTTTCCGATACCAAAAAATGTGAAACAGTTGCAAAGTTTCCTAGGCTTGTGCAATTATTATAGGCAATTTGTAGACAAATATTCATATTTAACAGTACAATTGGGACATTTATTAAATAAAGACAATCGATGGCAGTGGAATTTAAAAGAGCAAAATATATTCGAGCTGATAAAAAATAAATTCTTAAACACAGTTATATTAGCTCATCCTAATTTTTCAGAACCATTTTATATACACACAGACGTGTCAGACATTGCATTGGGAGTAGAGTTGTTTCAGTTAGATGGGAGTGGTAACCACAGAGTAGTAGCTTTTGCAAGTAGGTCTTTATTAACTAGTGAAAAGAACTATACTACGACAGAGAAGGAGGCGTTATCAATAGTTTCGCCTGTAGAAAGTTCAGAACGTACTTATTAGGAAATAAGGTAATCATAAGATCCGACCATCAAGCCTTAACGTTTTTAAAAAACTGTAAATTAACACATGGTAGGTTAGTGCGGTGGATGCTAATATTACAAGAATATGACAACAATTGAGTATTGTAAGGGTAAAGAAAATATAGTAGCTGATGTCCTATCCAGAACAGATTTTGATAATAATACCGAAGTAGACATAGCAAATACATATAAAATATTTGTAGTAAAAGAAGTGGGGGAAGTAAATATGAAAAAATGAATAAGTAACTTAGCAACAGAACAAGAGAGAGACACCGAACTTAATAAAATAATATTAGCTTTGAGTCAAATACCCAACGTACCTCATAAGTGGGAGAAACATTTTAGTTTGTTTAATAAACACTTATTTCATCGGGCAAATGAACAGGGAGATGATTTGAAGGTGTGTATCCCTAAAGTCATAATACCTGAAGTAGTGAGAGATTGCCATCTAAGGTATGGTCATATAGGCCCCAAGAAATGTAGTGATATATTAAAGGAGTCATGTAAATTTAATAATATGGAAAGAACGGTGCGTAAAATGTTACAAACATGCGAAATTTGTCAGAAAGCTAAAGTAAACAATCGTAAACAGGAGGGTTTAATGCAGCATGTAATGCCAGACCGTCCTTTAGCATTAGTTGCCGTTGATTTATATGGCCCCTTACCCAAAGGTCGAGGAGGGGTAAACTATTTATTTGTTGTATTAGATGTTTTTACTAAATTTGTATAATTGTACCCGATTAAAAAGGCAACCTCATCAGTATTGGCTAGGAAAATAGTAAATGAATACCTTATTGAAGTAGGTAAGCCTCAAGTAGTATTATCAGATCATGGTTCGCAGTTCACCAGCAACACCTGGCGGGAAACTTTAGGTTGGGAAAACATCCTAGTTAAACATACATCAGTGTATCATCCACAGTCAAATCCAAGTGAACGAGTTATGCGGGAGTTAGGGAGAATGTTCAGAACCTTTTGCCATAAAAAACATTCTTTGTGGGCCACTTTTGTGTGCAAGATAGAGGGGTATATTAACAATAGTTTACATGAATCTACTAGTTACAGCCCATGTGAGTTAATGTTTCAGAGAAGGCCGTCACGCATATTAGAAGAGTTAGTAAAATTTCCAAACCGGACGGAAATACCACATGATAGGAAATTGGTAATCGCTAGGGAGCGCCTGCTGAGTAAGGCCGAACAGCGGAAACGGAGGCATGACCGGAATTTAACACCAATACAGTATGAGGTGGGACAACTAGTATTAATAAAAAATCACGATCAATCATCAGCATTGGACAAAGAAATTAAGAAATTCTTCCTATTGTATGATGGTCCATATGAGGTTAGCCAAGTGAAAATGGAGAATGCTTATGTTTTAGTGGATTTACAAACTCGAGAAATAAAAGGAACTTATAATGTGACCCAATTAAAAAAGTATTATCTAGCTGAGTGATGATAGATATATTTGTAGATATTAAAATTTTCATACATAAACAGACATTTTTATATTCTATTATTATAAATTATTATTATTGTTTATACACACGTTATGTATTTTATGTAAATGAAGATCAAGGTAGGGAAAGTTAAGAAAGAAATGTATGAGGTTAAAACACCACCAAGACTAGAATTGTCATGTAATATAAATTGTTAATTTTAATTTAAAAAAAATATATTATACTTGTGATTCCCCAACTTTTCGGGCGGTCACGGCCTCACCGAACCCTGACCGTGGAATTGGTTTAGCTTTAACAGCTATGGTTGGGGCTCATTGCGTCACGTTCTGCCTTAACTGACCATAGCTGTTATCGTTGTAAAGGTGAATTTTGAAATTGACAGGGGGGTAATTTAGGGGAATCACCAAACTATGAAACAGCGGCTGCCACTCTGTCCGAGGAGGGACAGCAAAGCCAGGTGGTAGACCCGCATTAGGGGCGTGTGATATGAACGTTTAGATATTAGGATATCTAGTTTTATTAAAATGTAACGCAGAAGCAAGGACAAGGAGATGTCAAAATTCCTCCAAAATTTCAGTCCTTGTGGACACAACTGGACGCCACAGTCCAGGGGGGGTCATAGTGTGTGTGGCAGGGAGGTTACCCAAGGGGGGTAACGAATTAAAATTTGTTGTGTTTTGATAATGATGACTCGCTACTGAGATAACTAAATAATTTTGTTTTAATTTGCAGAATGGATGCACTAGATAATAAATATGATAATTTATTATGTATTATTGTGTTAATTGCATGTAGTATGTTAGGAATTAAGGATTATAAAAATATAATAATATTTTATAGAATAAGTTTTCAACATGTTAAAAAAAAAAAAAAAAATTAAATAAAAATGAAATAAATTTGTGATAATTAAAATTTTCAATGAGTTGTAAGGGACAGAAGTTGGGTGATTGTAATTGTTTGAGTAAAACGTTTGAGTCAGTCCAAGTTGAATATATTGGGGTGTCATATTAGATAAAAATATTGTAATGAAGCGTTAGAGTAATAAAAGGGGAAGATTATGGGTAAATGCCAAGTTGATAAAGTGAATTATAATGAATAACTGAGAATCACCCAATTAAAAAAAAAAAAAAAAAAGATATTGGGAAATGAATTAATAAAAGTTAAATTGAGATTAAAAGGTAACTTTATGATTTGATATGCAAATTTAATGATGTAAAGTGTGTAAAATTTTAAATACAAATGATTTATTTTAAGATAATGGTAATAATGTGAATGATGAATGTACTATGTTTTCTTATGTATTATTGTGTTTGTTAGTATTTAAGAGAATTTTATGAATTTAAAAAATTTTTTTTTTGATGCAAATTGGGGATAAGAGAAATGTGTAATATGGTAATGGGAAATGTTTATTCTGATGGGAATCAGGGCAATAATTTTGAATTTTGGGATTTTAAAGTTAATAAGAGAAAGTAGACAGAATGAGATTATGGAATTTTAAAATGGGTATCATGTTGTGTTGTTAGGTCTTCATATATATGTTAGAGGTTAAGAGGAAAAACCAGTGGTTCTTAGCGCAAACCAGCACCGCTAGGGGGAAACAGATCAGTTGGGGATATGGTGTTGTAAAAGGCCACTAGTTGATATTTGATTTGTTGTTTCAGTGTTTGGTGCTGCTGTGGCGGCGGACCTGAGCTGGCCAGCGCGTCAGAGCAGGGGCGTTGAGTATCTGTCTGACTTTATGGTGTTGGGATCTCGAGAGAGAAGTCCAGTAATGTCATTCAGGTGCGGTCACAGTCACCGGACCAAGGGTGAGTTAATTATATAATTTTTTTTTTTGGTAACCCATCAAGGGGGTTGTGGCAACATATCCTGGCTGATCCCTCTAGCAAGTATGAATGTGTCAATGAGACTTTTTATGCTTCGGCATAAAATATCTCATTGAGGGGGGTATTGTAACGTGGCATTTTGGCCTACCTGGGATAATATAAATAAAGCAAATAACATTTTTACGATAATTGGGACAAACGTAAACAAAAAGGTATTTTGTTAGTAGCGGCAGTGGCAGCAGTGATTGAAAATATTGTTCGACAATTTATATAATGCAGAAAACAACCAGCAGCATTGCGTCAAGGTCAGACAATGACCTACAAAAACAGTAAACAAATTATGTAACTCAGCATCGGACCATGTGACGTCAATATATACGTCAGAGACGATCCCCACGATGGAATTCGGTGTGTAATGCAAAAACCGTATGCTGGCGGATGAATACAAACTGAATACAATAAGAATTGGTTATATAACCAAGGCCGCTTCACAAAATAGTGCCGTTGGTTTCGCCCCAGTCTCATTTCAACACTCGCGCGAGTGGTACATATAAAAGTTCCGGAACGTAAATTGCGGGCCCGCAAAGCAACAAAAATGTGAATAACAGTTTTTAAAATTGACGTTAATTTGAAATTACACCTAAATAACGTAAAATGAACAGTTTTCGGAAATTAACAGTTAAAATAAAGAATGTGCGTGGCTAGAGCCAAGTGACGTCTTCTGGACTCAAAAGTATAACAGCTAAGTAATCTACAAGAACATACATAAAAACAAAGCTTTCAATTTTTTTGGCTAAAATATTCAAAAGTTTAATGTTTTCATACTCAATATGAGCTCTTAAAATCTGGGGGTGGATATGTGTGTATGTGTGTGTGAAAGCGCTGGTTTCCGTTTAACTTATTATAGTTAGTCGTAAGTTTATATATCTATATTCAAATTAATAAAACTAGTATGGTTAGGTGAATCAAATATTGTTCGGAATGTTATTTTAGTAAATTTAAACCGAAAGGTGAACAGAAAAATTGTCATGCTACAAAAAATAAAGTACCATTTATTTGTGCTTGCAAAATAGGTGTTTGTCATTGCACTGCCTGTCGTTTTTCTCTGCCTAAGTACATCAGACGACACCCTGGTAAATAATTACATTTACTTAGTAAAGGTAAGTGACAGAATTCAGTATTTCAATAACTTAATAAAACTCGTAACGTTTTAATATGGGGGATCCCATCGGGAGACCATCTGTTTGTGTGTATATCTTGTTATTGTATGTAAAGTAATTTTGCTCATTTATTATTTTGGTGAGTGTGATGATCTCATGTATGTGTGTTTCGGGAGTATTGTTTTGTCTGAGTAAATGTTCTAGTGTTTGTATGGTTTCTTGAATTGGTACATTGGTGTATAAATTGGTTATATCAAAAGATTCTAATGTTGAATTGTGTGGGATGTGGATGTGTTCGGTTTTCTTGACTAGTTCGATGTTATTTTTGATAGAAGTATTGTTACTGAGATTAATGTTTTTTCTGATTATTTTGTCTAGGTGTTTTGCGATTTTGTGGGAGGGAGCTTGTGTGTTGTTTATTAATGGTCTGATGGGAATGTTAAGTTTGTGTATTTTAGGTAATGCGTTTAGTTTTGGGGGGTTAGGTTTGATTTGTTTAGGGTATTTGGTGCTTTCTGGTTTGATTAAGTGTTTTGTGTTATTTATAAATTTGTTAATCTGTTTTTGAAATTTATTGTGGGGTCTTTATTTATTTTCGTTATATTATTTTCGTTGAAGAAATTCTCAATTTTAGTATTTAGTTCATATTTGTCCATTATGACGTTTATGTTCCCTTTATCAGCTTTTAATATTGTTATGTTGTGTTCAAGTAACTTTTGTTTTACATTATTAAGCGTTTTTATTTCGTTGTTGTGTCTTTTTGGTTGTCTATGTGTGCATTGGAGTTTTCGTTTTATGTCGTGACGTATTGGGTCCTGATCGTTAATGTGCATGTTTTGTACAGCTGTTTCTGTGTCTATGATTATGTCACGTATATGTCTATTGTGGTTTTTGTTGTTAGTTGTATTGTTTTTCAAATTATGTTTTAGTCCTTTGTTTAATAAATCCATTTCATCAGTTGTGAAATTAACGTCAGTTGTGTTTACTGTGCATGTGTGGAATTTGTGTGTCGGTTCAGGGATTGTTTCTATTGTGCATGTTGTGAGGTTTGTTATTTTTTGTGTGTGTCGATCTTGTATTATCGATTTTGAGTTTTTCTATGTTGTCTTGTGTGTGTTGTATTACATTTTCAATCAAAACAACTATACATAAATGCATAGTATTTAGTATATAGTATTTATTACAAATATGTAAACCATACTGTGGCAGGTTCAGTCATTACCTTTGTGAACCACTGAAAAGTGCCAGTTAGTTACACCACACATCTGCTATGATCCAGTGTTCTACTACTCATCAAGCTGCTGCATGCATACATGACCGTTACATTGTGTATCACCATAACACCTAGTAATTTGGCACCTTTGTGAAATGTTAAAATCAGAATTCTTAAGTTAAATTTGTTTTATTATTGAAACAAGAAAGTTACTCTAAAAATACTAAAAACTCCTCAAAAAAATAGAAACCCCAGATTCACCAACTGTGGAAGCCAATTATTACCATGTAATGTAGTACATAACTATGTGCTTCCTTTATTTCTTTGTTTCAAACCATACTAAATGTTTTTTTTTTCTTTTTGTTTTGTTCATTGAATATGGTAATGCAGTTGTTAGTTAAGTACGCAAACTCACTTTCACAGATTTACAATTACCCAAAGTTCACCAAACTTTACCATATATGACCCACTGTATTAGCAGTTCTTATTATTTCAATATTATCAGTGACAATGTCAAAATAAAACAAGTAGATGCCTAAATGATTTGGCTATTACTGGACATAAATGAACAGCGATTGTCTGACAGATATACTAACAGAAACACACGAGGAAGAAAAAAAATAGGTCACCCAAGGCTGTCTTAGAATGAAGACATGAAAAAAAAATCGGTATGGAGAACCATACATGACTTCCATGTTCTAAGATTTATATTTAAAATCATATTCGAAATGAAATATTTCCATAGAAACTATGTCTTTCTACTTATTGTCTTTCTCTTTCAGCATTAACCACAGTACTGTGGTCACTAACGTATACCACCTCACGTTTTCGCACTCGATTTTCACCGATGATGGCAGTCGATGGCACTGCCGAAAAGTCTGGTTTTGCAGAAAACATTGGACTACGGCTAAAGAGCCCGGGAAGCAATTTTAACAAAAAACTACTTCTATGTTGCCGATAACGTAGTACACATATAAAAAATTCTCCCCTACACCTTCAACTATAATTTTTAATAATAGAAAATTACCCCCACCCCGTTCACCTAACTTCTTCATTTATAGATATTTCATCTACGTTTCTACAGTGGATTACTATGAACTTCTTATCAGGATACTTTATTTATAAAAATTAAGTACTTTACTCTTGTTAAATCATAAAATGTTTCAGGTAAACTACCCCTTTCTCTTAACCGATCTTCTCCAAAATCAACAGACCTTCCATCCTCTACAATTCAGGGAAGCATGCAAAAAAATATTTGATTCTGTTTAAATGTGTGCCAGTTATCGTTCGTCATGGAAACATTTCTCTTGTTACAACATAAAATGTTGCAGGTAAACTACCCCTTTCCCTTAACCGATCTTCACCAAAATCAATAGACCTTGAGCTCTCTGCAACTTAGGAAAGGGTGCAAAAAATTATTTGATTCTCATTGAATTTTCGGCAGTTATCGTTCGTCATAAAAAAATTACCCTTTTAAAACATAAAACGTTGCTGATAAACTACCCCTTCCCTTAACTGATCTTCAACAAAATCAACAGACCTTGAGCTCTCTTTAGTTCAAAAAGGTATGCAAAAACCTAGTTGATTCTGTTTGAATTTACGACAGTTATCGTTCGTCATATAAAAAATTACCCTTGTTAAAACATAAAATGTTGCTGGTAAACTACCCCTTTCCCTTAACCGATCTTCACCAGCACCAATAGGTATTGAGAACTCTACAATACAGGGCTGTATGCAAAACATCATTTGATTCTGTTTGAATTTGCGGCTGTTATCGTTTACTATAGAAAAAATTACCCTTGATAAAAAACCGTTGCAGGTAAACTACCCTTTCCCTTAACCGATCTTCACCAAAAATGACAGGTCTTGGGTACTCTACAATTTAGGCCTGTATGCAAACAATTATTTGATTCTGTTTGAATTTGCGGCTGATGTCGTTTGCCATAGAAAACACCCTTGATAAAACATAAAACGTTGCTGGTAAACTACCCTATTCCATTAACCGATCTTCACCAAAAACAATAGGTCTTGAAAACTCTACAATTCAGGGCTGTATGCAAAACATTAGTGGATTCTCTTTGAATTTACGGCAGTTATCGTTCGTCATAGAAAAAATACCCTAGTTAAAACATAAAACGTTGCAGGTAAACTACCCCTTTCCCTTAACCGATCTTCAACAAAATCAACAGACCTTGAGTTCTGTATAATTCAAAAAGGTATGCAGAAGAGTAGTTGATTCTGTTTTAATGTACGGCAGTTATCGTTCGTCAAAAAAAAATTACCCTTGATAAAACATAAAATGTTGCTGGTAAACAACCCTAGTAGGGGTAAACTGACAGTTCTACCCCGGATGTGACGTCATATGGCGGGAAATTCAAAAATATAGGTGGTGGGGGTAAAAATCTGGTAGTCGGCTTTCGGTCATGTTGTGGGCGGTCAGTATAAAGTGGGGTTATGTGTGCATTGATTGGTGTATACGTCATCGACGTTGCCGCTTCGTGCATGTGTTATAGTGTACGGGTTTGTATATGCAAGGTGTTTTTCCGGTTGGCCATGTTGTAAAATGTCGTGGTCGGCGTTGCCAACTCGTGCTGGTTAATCGCCGTAGTCGACTCTTGCGTGTGTTATAGTGTACGGGTTTTGTATATGAACGGCGCTGCGGGCGATGGTCGATGCGGTGTATTGTTGGCAACGGCGTGTCTGTGTGTCGTGGCGAACTGTATCGCGAGCCCGTGTAGTGATCCGGTTCACCGTTCGCCGTTCGCCGGCCGCCGTCGGGTTGATCTGCTGTCGGACGCCATCCGCCGCCGACGGCAAATGGCGAACGGCGAACTGGTTCGTGAGGCTGCGTCGTGATCCGGTCGGTGCCGGCGAGCGTCGAACGGGTTACGCGGTGATCCGGTTCGTCGTCGAGGATTGGTCTGTGTGTCGGTGGTGAGTAAAAAACAAAGTGTTTGGCATCGTTGTAAACATACGAATGATGACCTTTACTTGTATAAATTGTAGAATGCATACTATGCATGAAAAAGTATTTAAAAAAATTATTATCATTTATATTAATGTGTTGGGTATGTAATAAGTGTATGTTCAGTGGTGAAAATTATTTCGTACAAAATAAAACAATTCACTCATCATGAACGGAAAAAGGATAATTGTAAATAAACACAATTGAAAACTTAAATTTAAAAATTAAAAAAATTATTATCATTTGTATTATTGTGACGGGGTATGTAATAAGTGTCTGCTTGGAGTTGACAATTATTTTGTATAAAAAAAGAATTTAATTATATATTGTAGTAGTAAGGACGTCTGGGCATTAGCTGATATTCGGTAGTGGTCGACCTTGTTCACGGGCGTGGTTAGGCAAACAAGTCTCTGAACATCTGCCTTCCTGAGTCGTTAACTTTTTTATTGTTCATGTCTGCATATCTTCATTTCCTTAAGCGGGGTTCAGCGATGTATAAAAAGCCGAAAGATTTGATCTGTTGAAGTACATACCATCGTTGGATTCTGCTTTGACATCATCGGTGAAAGACAGAATATCTCGTACAGGGTAAGTTGCTGTAAAATTATTCTTTAGTTTCTGTAATATATTACCATTATGCAATTATTTTAATATAAATTTGATTTTTTATTAATTGAATGTATGTAATAACGGTCGGTGCGCAACGACCGTTCAAGCTTGTAGATTGAGTGTTATACTGTTATTTAAAATATGATTAAATGTACTGTTAGTTCAAAGGATTTTTTTGAAATTAAATACAATGAAATGTTAAGATAATATCGTTTAATTTTATCAATAAGCACAATATATTACAAGTTAAAATATTTAAACACACACACACGCACACACAATGAATTGAATTGACAATTGCATATAATTAAAATAAAAGAAATACGTGTATGCACACTACTTACAAGTTAAAATACATAATATGTAAACACGTGTACATTTTCAGTTGTGTATAATTAAGAAATACATGTATGCATACTAATTACAAGTTAAAATACATAATATGTAAACACCTGTACATTGTCAATTTTGTACAATTAAGAAGTATATGCAATCACACTATATTACAAGTTTATGATTGCATTCAAGTTAACATACATATTATGCACACACACACACACACACACACACACACACAATATATTACAAGTTAAAATATTTAAACACACACACACACACACAATGAATTGAATTGACAATTGCATATAATTAAAATAAAAGAAATACGTGTATGCACACTACTTACAAGTTAAAATACATAATATGTAAACACGTGTACATTTTCAATTGTGTATAATTAAGAAATATATGTATGCATACTAATTACAAGTTAAAATACATAATATGTAATCACACTATATTACAAGTTTATGATTGCATTCAAGTTAAAATACATATTATGCACACACATACACACACGCACACACACACACACACACACACACACACACTGAATTGTAATTAAAACAAATGAATTACATGTAAGCGGTATATATATTACAAATTTAATAATGTGTACATTATGACATACAAATATACTTGTTACTTCATAAGATGTCCATCCAGTATTACATTAAAATGTCCACCACGTAGGCCCTGTTTTTTTCTCCACGGTAAACGAGATATAGTGAGTTCAGTGCTAAATGTTTTAACTCATCGTCTTCCCAAACGCCTGCGTATCTCCTTGGAAGATAAACACGATATTTCAATTTATCGTCCGTATAGTCCTGGATAGTAGCGAGTACAGCGTTTCCGTATTTACTGTCTACGTTTTGAAGTTGCACTATGGGATATTTTACACCCATTACTAGTTCTTTAATTTTCCTATATTGTATAGCACTAATGTCCGCGAACTTAGCAACGAATGAAGCCATTTCTAATGAAGAAGAATCACTATTCGCTTGCGTCTCTGTCAAGGTCTGAATTAAATAACGCTCGTTTGCGTCGTTATAAGTAGGGAGGCTGTTGAGGAGGGGGAAACCAGACAGCACGAGGGAGGGGAAACCAGACAACGAGCAGTAAACTGTTATTATTAACCCTGTGAAACAGGATGAAAGCCGCTTTCACACGTCATGTTCGGTGGGTGGGAGGAGGCAACCAGTCGGCAATTATTTTTTTATCTGTCTAGACAAGGTGTTGTAATCGACTCCTGCTGAGAGCGGAAGGGGGTAGGCGACCAGACGACGGCACTAATTTTTTATGCGTCTAGACAGGGTTATGTAATCTTATTCTGACATGAAGGCAGTAATTTTTATGCAAGCGAAAGATGCC
The DNA here is from genome assembly GCA_034769895.1 of Magicicada septendecula. Classification (NCBI taxonomy): domain Eukaryota; kingdom Metazoa; phylum Arthropoda; class Insecta; order Hemiptera; family Cicadidae; genus Magicicada; species Magicicada septendecula. Next base: position 388,139,281 of record CM068371.1, read on the forward strand.
GCTATTTTTTTATACGTCTAGACAGAGTGATGTCATTGATTCCTGTTGAGCGCGGAAGGGAAAGACGACCAGACGGCGGCACTAGTTTTTTATGCGTCTAGACAGGGTGTGAAGGCAGTAATTTTTATGCAAGCGACATGATGCTAAATAAAAACAAAAATGTTAATAATTTACCAGAAACCTACTGATAAGTATAAAATCCGATATAACCCACTCGCGTAAAGCGTGCACTCTATTATTTGTACATATTTCTGGAAATAAACGGTGCGCGAAACATGCTGTTCCGTGCATCGGACGTAATTGTTCGAGTTTAGGACAACCGAAATCTTCTAAATTTATAATATTGTAATGCACGATACGCTTTTCCAGAAATCTTTTTTTCTGTAAACCTTTTACGAACACATAGTTAAAAGGAAACGTGTATTTTACTAATATCGGCACAAGATGTTCGTACGATGTCTCCCCGTCCCTCCACTCTAGTCCGTGATAATGCTCCGTTAACCATCGGTTCGTCCTCATGTGTTTGTGATTCGAAACGTTCGTGTCCACTGGTGGTGCAAATATCCAATGTCTGCTGGTAAATGCGGTGACATCCATAACGGCCAGTTCCTTGACGAGTTCGTTTCCGTTATCGTCCACGAAACAGTGAAAGTCAAGTATGACTGCTAGCTCGTCGACTGCCATCTTTTTTCGTTACAAACAATGTGTTCGGTGCTACTAGGAACGCTGCCGATCCGTCCGTCTCGCGAAACAGACACGTTGTATATTGTGAAATGTCCGTAAAGAATTTTTTCGGAACGTTTACTTTGTACCTTGTCTCCACGTCACGAATCAGTGCAACAAATTCTTGCGTCAAAACGTTGTATACAAAAAGATCTACAGGGTACAGTACTGCGTTCGTTAAGTCACTGCATCGTCTGTACTCGTACGAAGTCAACAGCTCCATGCGTTCGTTCCCGACACGTCCTTCCGAAACACTGAGGAAGTAGTGAGATATCGTTTATTTATAAACACTTCCGTCACAGCAGCAGCATTGTTTTTTAAACTATTTTTACTGGTTTATTTCATGCATTAGACGAAACGTTCTTGCTTTTGTATTAACAGTCGGTAAGCGCGAGTATGAATTTGCTGTTCGTTTTCTGACTGCACGTTGTTTAGACGTTCTCAGTGCATGAAAACGAACTAGAAATACGCTCTCATATAAGCGGTGTATGTGGCTCTACATACGGGACACTGATTTAGAGTGATGGCGCAATTCACACATATGACAAAATGACGACAGGGAATAAGTACGACTTCAACAATGTGTGCGTAACAAACTTTGCACATCGTATCCCGATCCGGACCCCCTTCTTCTTTTTTATTCTCTTTGATCGAGTCGGTGCTTTGTCCGTTCTCTGCTGCCACTGCATCCGGTTCTTTTTTGTTATTCTCTTTGATCGAGTCGGTGCTTTGTCCGTTCTCTGCTGCCACTGCTGTTGCTGCTGCTCCTGCTGCTGCTTCCGGTTCGGTAATGATACCCAATGCCTTTAGGATGAATTTTTTATCTTTCACTAACATTGTAACCCCTACTTCATTTTGAGTAGTTAAAACAAAAAGAATATTTCTTTTTGTAAAGAGGGGTTACAAGTTAATTAAAACTAGGCTAAGGCCTAGAGAAGCTAAAAATTGCGCTGGATCCAGTAAGACGGGACTTGCAATAAAAACTCAAGAATTAAATAATTAACAATGGTTTTATTATTCTATCTCATAATATTAATAACAAAAAACAACAGTGATTTAGAATTCCCCTTTTAAATGGTTAACTAAAGAAGTATACCCTCTCAACAAGGCCACCTGAAAAATATTAACTGAGTCCATGAAAATAATTGCTATGTCACCATCAATGAATTGAAAATGTACAATAATCATTAACCTCAAAATAAAACTCCCGTTAAACTATTTCTTAGGATATAAAATTTATATCATATGTTTCTTTTAAAATGCAGTATATAAATTGATGAAGGTAAATAATTTCATTCACAGTTACTATTAATAATTAAAATAATTATTCATCCAATTTAAATGAACTTTAAAGGTGACACTTACTATACTTGTTAAATAAAATAATTAATTTTCATAAAGAAATGATCAGCCACGATTATTGAGATAGAATACTCGTCTACTGGTGTATATAAATTCTAATAATAATTAAAATCCCTATATCCCACCAAAAGTACAGCAATGCATAATATTTATATATATATATATCCCCCAAAATGTACACAGAAATATACAGACATAACACGTTCCACAAGACAAATTACATATACAATAGTATACAAATACATAAAGGTCTCTTGCCACGCCCTTTTTTATATTAGCCTTCTGGTGTATATAAATTCTAAACTTCTTCTTTATAGGAATCCCAATTAGGATTAAAGATTTATTTCTATAAATGTACCCCCATGGTGTGGGTTACTTGCACGTCATGTGTATCATAAGGTATTGCATACAAATGTCCCCAGGACATTAAAATTTAAAACCAAGTGCCTAAGTGGCTAAGTGCTAAAATACTTAATTAAGGTGAGAAATAAAAAATGTTTAAAATAATTAACGCCCCCCAGTTACCAAGATTAAAATAAAGAATTTATATAGACTAAAACAGGGCCAATTAATGAAAGGGAAAAATTGCACAATATTAGCACCTTATATAAAAAAATACATTTGTGTGTCAGAGACGGACATGTTTCTTCAATTTATAACCAGTCTCAACAACCTTGTTTCGACAAACAAGTTGAAAAGTGTTTCGACATGCACAGCTTGGTTGAAACTAATTTAAAATAACACCTACCTCCCCAGTAATCTTTTTATACAAATGACATAACCAGATTTTAAAAATAAGAGAAAATATATGTTTTTATGCATAGTAAATTAAACTTGAGAAAATTGGTAATAACAAAACTGACTTTAAATCTGTAGCGAAAGTACTATAAAGAAATGAGTGGAAATCTAAGTTGGATGCTGTGTTGTAGACATGTCAGTCTCTGAACTGACAATTTACTATACATGTATTGAAATTTACAATTAATACTTAGTGTTCACACTAAACTGTCCCATCAATTGGGGATCCAAATGAATGTATACTTGAACGGTAAAACTGATGATTATGTATAACTGGTGCCATGTTGATTCTACGTGTGAATATAAATGGATATTTTTCACCTGCTTATATGTGCCCAGAAGGATGATCTCTTATTTATAGCGTGGCGATCTCATGATTGGCATGTTGTTGCGGCCGTTGTTCTCTTCGGTGTCGAGTGTGGAGCTTTTAAGATGTCATTTCGTTCAGTGGCAGCAGGACTTGTCTCTGTTCAGTGAACCCTATTGTCACACATTACATCTTTAGTGAGAGACCACACACAAATGCCCCCACAGTTTGGACACCCTCCAAAATACATAAATAAAAACAACACCTAGTTGTGTTGTACATAATAAAACTTGGTAACATTATTTTGGCCAACATGCCTTACTTAAAAAGTTCTCTAACAATGATTCTTTATAACGCTTTATAACTTGAACCTCACTGAATGTGAGTTGCTTTTGCAATACAATAATCTATCTTGGCTCTGTAACATCTTATGAACTTATTACTTTGAGTGAAATTGAGGTTACCACGTGGCGCAGAATTTATTTAAAACACATAGTTTTTTACTCCATAGAATCTGAGAATACTATTACTTTGAATGAGACATGATTTACGTTTAAAACGTGCCTGAGTAAGTTCCCATTTATATTTGTATAAAGTTTTACTGTCATTGTAGCAAAACTTTATACCACTTAATGACGACACATTGTGTAACAGGTTAAGTGCTCAACCGAATCTCGTTACATCGGTGTTAATGAAAGTGTAAAATTAAATATATTGTGGTTATTGGACTTTAGGTATTAAAGCCGAGATTCTGACACTCCAATAATCAAGTTTTATTGGTTTATAAAAACTTTACGAATAATTACGTCTCACAATGCATGCTCCGACAAGTGGGGGCTTACTCAAGCTTACTAAAAAAAAAATGTTTTCTCCTTTAAAAGTTTAGTATATAATTAATATAATGAAATCAAAACTTACCGCAGTCATTAAGAAACTTATCTCATATTTAAAAGAAGTCGATGCTAGATTTCACACCTCTCTCCACCGAAGAGATTTTCTACGAGGTCCTCAGCTAGGCTTCGATTTTGAGACAAGGCCTTAACAAAAATTTCCATTCGTTGTCCGTTTGTAAGGAAATTCTCACCAGGACGCAGCACTGTTTTAAAACTGCTGCAAAAACTCAGCAGATGGCGACACGGATCAAACAGTGAAAATTCGAAAACGGTAGCCTCACCTATCCGCGGGTAGAGAGCAGCACTCCTTATTACATTAACTTTTGTACTGTCTTTACCGTCAAAAAAAAAATGCCAATAAACTCGCGCTGAATCATTTGACTCAGCACACCCTCACCCCAAAAGGGCAACATAGTTGCCCCAACGTTAAATGCCAGGAGGGTACCCTGCAGTGTACCTCTCCCCAAAAAAATACCGGTGGACGTCGTGGTTGGGTTGGCTCAGCTGAGCTTGCTCTCAGGAGAACAGAATTCAAAAGGAAAACGAAAGAGACGAAAGAAGATATGTATTATGTAAGTGTGCGGGTGCTGCATGCTGACCTGATCAGAGTCCGCATACAGCACAAGAGAGAGAGCTAAAGACAAAAGAAAGATTCCTACGCGTAGATATTCCGATCTCCTGAGGCTCGCCCCATTCGCCTGAACACGACTTCCACATTTAACATGGACCTCCGTCCTATCTTTACGGGGACTATCCCCCTTCGAACGTTTTGGATAGCCCCCGACAACGTTTAAGTTTGGAAATGTGGCGTGTCAACAACTTTTGTTTGTCTCCCGGTACGCCCAGCCGGGCCGTCACCGGTGACGTAAATCCTATGATTCGGTATGGCCCCGACCAACGGTAGCATAGCTTCGCAGCACGTTTGTCGGCGGCAGAGCTGAGTGGGTGGCTTTGGCAATAGACCCAGTCACCAATCCGGAAGGGGTTTGGAATACCCCCCTGATTATAACGCCGACGGACCCGCTCGTGCGCTCGCAGCAAATTCTTCCGAGCCATTTTCCATCTCTCCGCAGTTTTATTATTGGGCTCCCGCGGCAGAAGATCTTCGATATCCCATAGGTTGGTCAACGGGAGTGCGGGCGAGAATCCAAACAAAATTTCAAAGGGCACGGCCTGATGACTGTCGTGTCTGGCCGTGTTGAAGGCTAATTGTAACCACTTCAGATTCTGATCCCAGGTGGTTTGTTGCTCAGCGTGATAAGCAATCAAGGCGGACCGGAGATTCCGATTGAATCTCTCCGCATGGGACGGTTGTGGATAATAAGGGGAAGTGGTTACGTGTTTGATGCCACTGGCGAAACACATACGCCTGAATTCATTTGAAATAAATTGCGGGCCATTGTCCGAGACAATGATGGTCGGAAGACCGAAATGCTGAAAAACGTGGTTCTGTAAAGCGTTGATGGTCAAACGAGCGGTTGCCTGCCGCAAGGGCAGTAGCCAGGCAAACTTTGAAAAAGCATCTACACAAACAAGCAGGTAAGCATTACCTGACTTGCTACAGGGGAACGGCCCCACGTAGTCAATAAATAACTTTTCCATTGGTCTGCTCGCCACCTCAGAAGATAACAACCCTAGTTTGGTGTTCTGGGCAGGCTTGCTCAAGCCACACAGATGACAGTTTTTTACTCTCGTCGCGATGTCTCTATCCATGCCCTTCCAGATAAAATGTTTCCTAATACTGGAAATGGTCTTCGAAATTCCCTTGTGGCCTCCGATTGGGGAATCATGGTAATAACTGAAGACCATGGGCACTAATTTGCTAGGCAGCACGATTTTAGGTGCTCGTCCTTTTCTTTCTCGACAGCAAAGGACTCCCTTGGACAAGAAATAAGGGGCCTGTACGTTACCCTGCTTAATATTTTGGATGACTTGACCCAACACTTCGTCGTTTAACTGATGGGGTAACACATCAGTGAAGGCTAATGGAAAATCGAGAAGAACGGAACAGGGTTGCTCAGCTTGGGCATCACTGGGTTGGGAAAACATACGGGATAAGGCATCTGCAACCACATTCTGGGATCCCCTGATGTGTTGCACGGTGAACTTAAAGGATGAGATTTTCACCACCCATCTACCAATTTTACCCAGTTGCCGGGGATGAGCTAGAAGCCATGAGAGAGCCTGATTATCGGTCTCGAGCAGGAACTCAGCATGTTCCAGGAAACGCCTGAACTTATCTAGAGCGTATACAACAGCTAAACACTCTAGCTCATAAACGGATGATTTACATTCTTGCTGGGTCAACGTGCGTGAGATAAAAGCCACAGGCTGCCTAGCATCGTCAATAACCTGGGAAAGGACCGCTCCGAGCGCAACCGAACTCGCGTCCGTCTGCAAAATGAACGGCTTTGAAAAGTCGGGCATCCGCAACACCGGTGGGGAAATGATGGCTTCCTTTAAGGTATCAAAAGCCTTCTGTTGGTTTTCCCCCCATGAAAACTTTGCCCCCTTCTTCCTCAGTTTATTCAAGGGAGCGGCAATTTCAGCGATATTCGGTATGAAACGCCGATAAAAATTTATCATACCGACGAATCTCGCTATGCCTTTCGCATCCCTTGGCGGAGGAAAGTCACGGATGCCTTGTGTCCTCTCTGGGTCTACCGTCACGCCCTTGTATGAAATTAAATGGCCCAAGAAAGAAATACTCTCTTGGGCGAAACGAACCTTTTCGGGATTGACAGTGAGGCCAGCCTCTCTTAAACGACCCAACACCTCTCTTAAATGCCGCAGATGATCCTCGAAAGTCTCACTATACACCAACAGATCGTCAAGATAATTATAGATGAAACGGAATTTGACGTCGTGAAAGACAGTGTCAAGAAGGCGAGTAAGTGTCTGGGCCCCCACAGCCAAACCCATGGGAACCCTTGTGTACTGGTACAAATTCCAGGGTACACAAAAAGCTGTGTATGGTTTACTTTCTTTGGCAAGAGGTATCTGATGATAGGCCGCGTTCAGATCGATAATGGTATAAAATCTGGCCCCACTGAACCAATCAAAGGCCGAATGTAAATCCGGGAGGGGAACAGAATCCACCTCGATATTGGCGTTCAACTTCCTGTAATCTATTACCATTCTTTGTTTGCCACCAGGCTTTGGCACTAAAAATGCTGGACTGGCATAGCTGGAATGAGAAGGTTCAATCACCCCTTGGTCCAATAATTCTTGAACCTTCTCTCGCAGAATGGTCATCTTAGGAGGGGCAAACTTGTAAGGGTGTGACCTCACTATTTTCGTATCTGTAAGACTGATTTTATATTCCAGCAGGTGTGTGAGTCCCAAAGTAGGAGTTAACACCTCGGGAAATTCCTCACACAAATGATCTAAGGCCGTCTGCTGGGATGGAGTGAGATGGTCTCGTGCAGAATCGGGACAAGCTACTTCTTGGATACCCGGCTTAGCGCCCTGGTACCCAAAGAACGGAATTAAAACCTCCCGATTAAATTTAAAAAAACATTGGTGCGCTTGGATGTCCAGCACGAGACCACTTTTTGCGATAAAATCGGCACCAATGATACAATCCACTCCCAGAGCAGGAGAAACCAGAAAAGACCACACCCAAGAAAACCCATCAATTTTGATCTTAAAGGAAGTAACCCGGGAGATAGGCAAGATTTCACGGGATGCCGTCCAGCATATAGCAGATGACTTTTCTGACCTTTGAATTAAACCCTGTCGTTCAAGGTCCGCATGTACCCGAGATGAAATGATGGATCGGGCTGAACCGGAGTCAACTAAGGCTCTGAGCTGACCCCCCTTTACCTCGAGCGACAGAAAGGGGCATACAGAAAGTTGTTGCGAGGTAGCGGACTGGACCTTGATATTTGAAGATGGGGCTTTTAACGGCTGCCTGGAGGTCGACGGAAGTTGAACAGAATTGAAGCGGGGGGAAGACATCCTCCGAAATATCTTCCCCTGTCTACTTAGTTTTTTGGCGCTGGCCTAGACATAGGTGGTGCTGGTCGCGCGCGCCTTCGCATACAATTTCTCGCCACGTGTCCCGGGCGGTTACAATTATAACAAATCACAGTATTTGGATTTGTTTGCTGACGATTTCGAGCTGGCTGGGCCTGTCGGGGGAAGGTAGGCTCTCTGGCCCCTTCCGATGTCTGAGGTCTTGGTTCGGCTCGTCTACTGTTTCTGCTCGCCTGGTCGGTCATCTGCATGGTCTCCGTCATAACGCAGAGTCGCTCCAGGTCGGTAAACCACTGCGGCCGCTGTGCAAAAACTAGTCGCAGACGGTCGTCGGCAGAGACGCCGTCGAGGATGTGTTGGACCACCTCTTCCTCCGACATGCCCATTCCCAGAATACGCGCTACCTGGCGCATTCGCAGCACATACTGGGCCAATGTTTCGCCCCGTGCCTGTACTTTATAAAAATGCCGATGGCGCAATTGCTCCATCATTCTACTGGGTACGAACGCCCTCAGCACCACCCGGTGGAACTCATCCACACCTTGCTTGCGTCGCATTACCTCCGCCACCCTGTCAGCCATGGTACCGCGACAGTAGGGGAAGATGAGTTCGAGCACCGTTCACTCCAGCATACCCGGATAGTCCTTCAAGTCAAAGACTATCTTAAAAAACGGGAGTAGTTTATCTGCTTCCAGTCCGTCCACGACTGGCAGTTGTTTAATAATATCGGCAAGTGGGTTGGGCAGGTGGTTGTACGTTGCCGCCCCCGAACCAGTCCGTACAGGCTCTACTTCTCTGTATGAAGAAGTGTTCAGCGCTGAGATCACGGACTCCTCAACAACCGGAATTGGGGTGGATGCTCTTACCGGTGGTGACCCTTGGAGGGTCGAGGTAATCTCCTGTATTATCTCTTTTATATTATATGGTGGCGGTGTTATATATGGCGGTTCACTGACTTGTGCCAGTAAATTTTGCAGCCGATGAATCAAGTGCTGCATACGTTGCCGGATCCGCCGGACAACGAGAGAGCATCCCGGTCTCTCCTCCAAACTTTCGACGGATTGAGCCGACTCCTTCAGCTCACCCCACTTTTCCGTACACCGTTCCCACTCACTCTCGGGGTCAGTGATAGTGACCCTGGAGAGCGCATCACCCGCGGTCAGCGCTTCACGGAGCACCTGCCGTAAGGTTTGGACATTGCCTTGGGTTTCTTTACCCCGGGCCCGGAGCTCGAACTCAATTTCCTCCCTAACAAACAACTCAGGATTTATCGAAGTCATCTCACTTCGCGGTCGGCACACTTAACAAAACTTTAAAACTTATTCTAACTAATCAGAATCTGAAAAACCCAAGTACTGTTCTTCCAAAGAGTAGACTGCGGGTCCACCTAACGATGCGAGAACTAGCCCACTACCTGAACAGCTCACACTCGATTACACCAGACAAAAGGAACGCGACACACACACAACACGAAAAACAAAATACCGACCAACGAAAATTTATTTTAACCATTTCTTAGGTTACCTCCGGCTACCATTTATCGGCAGAAACCGACTGCCGATCGGGCCATACCGCCTAATCACAAAAAAACCGCAACACCTCCCCAAACATGGGTAAGGTAAACTCAAACTAACTAAGCACCGACTGCGATAAGTCTTGCCCAGGGATTTCCCCTTCTAAAATTTCCTACCACGTGGCACTATTCACTATGCAAGGCGGGCAAGTACATATACATATGTTTCAAACCTTAAAACTAACAAAATATTTTCAACCTTGGGATATAGGGCCTTTAAAATTTTTCTAAGTTCAATTTGAACTTACCATTGTGAAAATTCCAAAATATTTCGTAAGTTTGCAAGCCCCGTCACACCCACAGGACCCTTGTCGTAATCGCGCTCTGCTACCAAATGTAACCCCTACTTCATTTTGAGTAGTTAAAACAAAAAGAATATTTCTTTTTGTAAAGAGGGGTTACAAGTTAATTAAAACTAGGCTAAGGCCTAGAGAAGCTAAAAATTGCGCTGGATCCAGTAAGACGGGACTTGCAATAAAAACTCAAGAATTAAATAATTAACAATGGTTTTATTATTCTATCTCATAATATTAATAACAAAAAACAACAGTGATTTAGAATTCCCCTTTTAAATGGTTAACTAAAGAAGTATACCCTCTCAACAAGGCCACCTGAAAAATATTAACTGAGTCCATGAAAATAATTGCTATGTCACCATCAATGAATTGAAAATGTACAATAATCATTAACCTCAAAATAAAACTCCCGTTAAACTATTTCTTAGGATATAAAATTTATATCATATGTTTCTTTTAAAATGCAGTATATAAATTGATGAAGGTAAATAATTTCATTCACAGTTACTATTAATAATTAAAATAATTATTCATCCAATTTAAATGAACTTTAAAGGTGACACTTACTATACTTGTTAAATAAAATAATTAATTTTCATAAAGAAATGATCAGCCACGATTATTGAGATAGAATACTCGTCTACTGGTGTATATAAATTCTAATAATAATTAAAATCCCTATATCCCACCAAAAGTACAGCAATGCATAATATTTATATATATATATATCCCCCAAAATGTACACAGAAATATACAGACATAACACGTTCCACAAGACAAATTACATATACAATAGTATACAAATACATAAAGGTCTCTTGCCACGCCCTTTTTTATATTAGCCTTCTGGTGTATATAAATTCTAAACTTCTTCTTTATAGGAATCCCAATTAGGATTAAAGATTTATTTCTATAAATGTACCCCCATGGTGTGGGTTACTTGCACGTCATGTGTATCATAAGGTATTGCATACAAATGTCCCCAGGACATTAAAATTTAAAACCAAGTGCCTAAGTGGCTAAGTGCTAAAATACTTAATTAAGGTGAGAAATAAAAAATGTTTAAAATAATTAACGCCCCCCAGTTACCATGATTAAAATAAAGAATTTATATAGACTAAAACAGGGCCAATTAATGAAAGGGAAAAATTGCACAATATTAGCACCTCATATAAAAAAATACATTTGTGTGTCAGAGACGGACATGTTTCTTCAATTTATAACCAGTCTCAACAACCTTGTTTCGACAAACAAGTTGAAAAGTGTTTCGACATGCACAGCTTGGTTGAAACTAATTTAAAATAACACCTACCTCCCCAGTAATCTTTTTATACAAATGACATAACCAGATTTTAAAAATAAGAGAAAATATATGTTTTTATGCATAGTAAATTAAACTTGAGAAAATTGGTAATAACAAAACTGACTTTAAATCTGTAGCGAAAGTACTATAAAGAAATGAGTGGAAATCTAAGTTGGATGCTGTGTTGTAGACATGTCAGTCTCTGAACTGACAATTTACTATACATGTATTGAAATTTACAATTAATACTTAGTGTTCACACTAAACTGTCCCATCAATTGGGGATCCAAATGAATGTATACTTGAACGGTAAAACTGATGATTATGTATAACTGGTGCCATGTTGATTCTACGTGTGAATATAAATGGATATTTTTCACCTGCTTATATGTGCCCAGAAGGATGATCTCTTATTTATAGCGTGGCGATCTCATGATTGGCATGTTGTTGCGGCCGTTGTTCTCTTCGGTGTCGAGTGTGGAGCTTTTAAGATGTCATTTCGTTCAGTGGCAGCAGGACTTGTCTCTGTTCAGTGAACCCTATTGTCACACATTACATCTTTAGTGAGAGACCACACACAAATGCCCCCACAGTTTGGACACCCTCCAAAATACATAAATAAAAACAACACCTAGTTGTGTTGTACATAATAAAACTTGGTAACATTATTTTGGCCAACATGCCTTACTTAAAAAGTTCTCTAACAATGATTCTTTATAACGCTTTATAACTTGAACCTCACTGAATGTGAGTTGCTTTTGCAATACAATAATCTATCTTGGCTCTGTAACATCTTATGAACTTATTACTTTGAGTGAAATTGAGGTTACCACGTGGCGCAGAATTTATTTAAAACACATAGTTTTTTACTCCATAGAATCTGAGAATACTATTACTTTGAATGAGACATGATTTACGTTTAAAACGTGCCTGAGTAAGTTCCCATTTATATTTGTATAAAGTTTTACTGTCATTGTAGCAAAACTTTATACCACTTAATGACGACACATTGTGTAACAGGTTAAGTGCTCAACCGAATCTCGTTACATCGGTGTTAATGAAAGTGTAAAATTAAATATATTGTGGTTATTGGACTTTAGGTATTAAAGCCGAGATTCTGACACTCCAATAATCAAGTTTTATTGGTTTATAAAAACTTTACGAATAATTACGTCTCACAATGCATGCTCCGACAAGTGGGGGCTTACTCGAGCTTACTAAAAAAAAAATGTTTTCTCCTTTAAAAGTTTAGTATATAATTAATATAATGAAATCAAAACTTACCGCAGTCATTAAGAAACTTATCTCATATTTAAAAGAAGTCGATGCTAGATTTCACACCTCTCTCCACCGAAGAGATTTTCTACGAGGTCCTCAGCTAGGCTTCGATTTTGAGACAAGGCCTTAACAAAAATTTCCGTTCGTTGTCCGTTTGTAAGGAAATTCTCACCAGGACGCAGCACTGTTTTAAAACTGCTGCAAAAATTCAGCAGATGGCGACACGGATCAAACAGTGAAAATTCGAGAACGGTAGCCTCACCTATCCGCGGGTAGAGAGCAGCACTCCTTATTACATTAACTTTTGTACTGTCTTTACCGTCAAAAAAAAATGCCAATAAACTCGCGCTGAATCATTTGACTCAGCACAACATTACGTAAGAGCACACGGGGAAATGACGTGCGTGTTCCGTCCAAGCGTTTTCTCCTCGCTCCCATTTGTTTAAACCGCCTCCACAGCAAAAACATATCACTCTATCGTTGCATCCGTTGTAAAAGAAACCCGCTTCGGCTAGTTCTTTAGGCGTTATCGTCAACGATATCGCCCAATCTTTAAAACTCTTTAAACGGTCTTCAATGTTTCTGTAACGTGGATAAGGAGATATGATTTTTTTAATCAGTGCGATCTGCACTTCTTTGTCGTCCGGAGATACGGACTTGATCGTCATCGCTCCACCGCACTGTCTGAAATAGCGGTTTTCGTTGCGATCGTTATCGTCATCCTTGTGATCGTACGAAAGCATCGTGCACGTCCTCTCACGACTCGCGCTGATGAAACACTGAGCGAAGAATAGGAGGGGAGACGTTTCCCTCTCCCACCGTTCGGAAAGAGGGAGGTTACAGGTATTAAGAAAATAAAATACATGAAAATTGATAACATCTTTTAATATAAAAAAAACACATACATGAAATACACACACACACATAATATTGTAAAAAGCAACATAATATTTACAGCAAAAAAACAATAATATATAGAGTGAGTTTAATTTTGTCTGCGCACCGTGTTGGACAGCGGAGTGTAGACGTTGAGCGAATCGTGCAGTATCAAGCAGTAGGCCGCGGTCTGAGGGGGGAAATTGGTCGATGACTCGAATTCTAATCTGACGTCGACCGGTGACGACTTGAGCGACTCGTCCTGTCTGCTACAATCGAAGACGAATAGCGGTGCTTTCGTTATGAACTCGGTCGGTGCTAGAAGTACGTTGGGTTGAGTTCTATGATAGTACGATTTTTGAAATCTTGTATACATGTCGTACAGCAGAGCGTAACGTCCATTATCGATATCCAGGTTCAGGTTATCGTACGGGTAGTATTTGTCGTTCAGAAAGAGTCTTGCGTTGGTCACCTTGCAGTGATCGAATTCGTCCGCGTGTTTCTTCAGATCGTTCTTTCTAGCGGTCTGGAACGTGAGTATCACGTACCGCGGTTTCTCCAGTTGTGTCGTTGTTTTTACCGTCCAAGTCTGTCTGTCAGTTGAAGGTAAAGCCGGGTACTCGTGGAGTTCCCAACTGCGAAACGGTAAGAAAAGCGGTAAATCCTTGCGTACGATGTCCAACAGCCGTATCCGTACTTCGTTGTTCACGTACACGAACGGAATCATCCAAGAGATTTTGGTCAGTTCTATATCGGCATTAGCTGACGTATCCGTGGACGAGAACAGTGCGTTAACGTCAGTGGAAGTGCGCAACAGTATCAGTTCCTGTTTCATGTTTAATATGACGTGCGTGAAATCCTCAGCGAATCCCATCAGCATCCTCAATGGTATGCAAAAGTTGAATTCACCGTTTTTACCGGAAGGTGTTAGCTCGTTAGCCGTGGGGGCAACCCAACCGGCGTTTTTCATCGAAACCACGTCATGCATACCAACGGATAGCATGGTTTTAATAGTGGATGCGATGCCAACGCTCTTGGTACGATCCACTTCCACACCGGCCAGTTCGTATCGGATTTCTTCGAAGAGAAATGCGATCGCGTTGTTGACCATTTTCACGTTCACAGTATCGGTGCTGTCGGTCTTCTTGCTCAACTTGCCTTCAACGTACAGGAAACTTTCCATCGGTAAAGTGAAGACTTCCTGTTGCAGGATAGGTATACGTATCTCATCGTTATTTCCGTATCGCGACGTCGACGCGTATGGTGCATGAGGATGATATTCGTAATGTGTTATGTTGTCTTCAAAAAACGGTCGTCGTTCGACCGATAAGACGATACCACTGTCCGCCATAGTACTTGTTTTTCTTGAGTTTGAATCCTTGTGAAATCAGGTAGCGTCGGTTAGCCGTTGTTAATCGCGTCAACGACGTACGGCTACTGATACTCTGTCCAAAAGTGTCGTCCACTTTTATCTTGTGTGTACCACCGCTCTTCGTCACCGATGCTGTAGGTAAAGCGGTATCGTTGAAATAAAATCCCATGATTACTACGCGCGTTTCAAATGTATACGCGCGGTGATAACTTCGTCACGAAAATTCACAATATCACCGTCCTGATCGTGTACGGACACTGTAACGTTACACAAGTGTAGTATGTTAAGCTGAAGATAAATGACGTTGGCAGGCGTTTCGACTATCTTGAATCCAGGCTCGACAGTCGGGTAGAACGAGTGCAGTATATGGTCGTTTCGTCCCGCCTTGTATGAACCTTGTACGACGTTACACCTTATCTCCAAAACGTTCACTTTGTTAATGTTTACTGGTGTGTCCGACGTGTGTAATATATACGCTTCTAACTTGCGGTTCTTGGAAAAACCCAACATGGTACCGATTCCGTGTTCTGTACGCTCGAAATCGATCTCGTATGAGCAATAAAGTTCACATTTTAACGTGTTGTTGTTAGGACGTAGAGTAAATTTCGGGTCTGATAGCTCTTTCTTCAGGTACGTTTCGATATCACTGATTTCGTACGCACCGGTCGGTATTTTGATGAGTTCTAGCGTTTTACGTGGACCCTTTAGTACAGGAAAGACGTTGTTTCTTCCGCTTTCCACGTTCGGTATAGAGTTGTACGTGGTAAAGTCCAGCAGTCCTGCATACCATTCACCGTCCGTCAGTTCGAGCGGTGGAAAAAAGTCACAAACCAGTGCGCTTGATCCGTACCCGTGACGGTGACCGTAAGCGAAGACATCTCGTCGTTTACTGATCGTTTGATGTCAAAAAATCCAAACATAAATGTCCGCAGATGACCGTGTCCGGCGGTTGTTTACGCGCGTAATTGTAACGAACGTCGTTCACGTACGATCCAAAGTACCGTATTAGCTCGACGGGAGGGCGTAGATTGCCGAATCCATCAAAGTACGTGACTCCGTCACCACGCTTCTTGTAGCATACCCAGTGCGTGCCCGGTCCGGTAGCGTCGTCCAGATTCACGATCGCGCTTTCGTTCTCCCACGGTGAGCGAGGAAGTGCGTCGCGCATGTACACACCTCTGAAATGAGGTACGCGCAATCGTTTCGCGTACTCGTACAGATCTCCATCGGACAGCGGGCGCACAGGTATTTCGATTAGTTTTTTCGGTACGGACGAAGGTATAGTCCCGAAGCCCTTTTACCACCACCACCGGTCCGTCTTCGTCGTCCCGTCCCTGTCGTCCTCCTCCTTCTCTTGATTATCGTGCGCCGAATCGACTTGCGTCGACCGGTGCGACGACGCCTTTTACGCACACCACCACAG
Organism: Magicicada septendecula; assembly: GCA_034769895.1. Lineage (NCBI taxonomy): Eukaryota > Metazoa > Arthropoda > Insecta > Hemiptera > Cicadidae > Magicicada > Magicicada septendecula. The sequence goes on from CM068371.1 coordinate 388,155,463, forward strand.
CATAGTCCGCTACCTAACGCCGATTTTGCTTTCATCGCTGCCGCTACGGCCGCTGCGTACGCTCTTTCGCTGATGCCTGAATTCAAAGCTTTCACACGTTCCCACGCCTTGCCGGCTAGCACACGATCCGCTACGCGTCTTCGTTCGTTGTCCTTATACTTGGAGTAGGCGATATCGTGTTCGCGACAGGCTTCGTCCAACTCGTTGATTCATCGATCACCACGAGCCAATCTCTCCTCTAGTTTCGTTCCGGGTCCGCAGAATCTGTAGCCGGGCAGATGTAGTTCCACAGGTAATACGTCCACCGCTCGATTGATCAGTGTAGGTACTGACTTTGTGACGAATGGTACCGCGCTTTTAACTATTTTTCCTATGAGACCACGCCCCTTTTTTTTATCAACACGACTACGAAGTTCGTACATGTCTACTGTTTCGCCTGCTGTCGATAAAGAGATCTCCAATCGTTCTCGTCCTTTTTGTCGAAGGACTTGTCAAGATCGCTAATCAATTTGCTCGTCTCCGCCTTGCTCGTGAGTAGTAACTCTGCCTCTTCGGCGCCGAGTGAAGTACGCGCTGCGTGCGTATGCAATTTATAGATATACGATACCACTTTCTCCCAACGGTGTTGGAACACTTTTGCGAGTTTGTACGTTTCGCTCTTCGCGTACCGCTTCGTGTCCTCCAATTGACGCACGTTCACAGCGTCTGTGGGCCGTGTGCCACCGTCACCGACGTTCAGAATAGTCTTTCCTTGCGCGTTTAAATAAGAGTCGTTTACCGTTGTGATTGTATGCTGGTTCAAAAATTCCAAGTTTACAGCGTCTTTGTTGTTGACAGGCGACGCTAACTGCGTTATCCGCACGTTGCCGACCATTAGGTTAGAGTTCGTATCCTTCGGTATGATCTTTGCGTCCACATATACTTTGGTCGCAGCGTCTCTCGCACGAATCGGGTCTCTCAGAGACTGTATGCGATGTTCCCGCGCATCGATGACGGTGCCGTTCTTCTTGTTCGGTACCGTCGTGAAACGCAAACACGTGTAGTCTACATACTGCTTGTTGATAGCATCCGTGAGATCGATGGGAGCGCCGACGTTGATGAGCTTACTACCTTTCACGTCTATTCTCGAGGAACCTTGCGTTGACGGATCGACTACCAGACAGTGGTCTTGCACGAACCGCAGTGGAACGGCATCGTTACCATCATGCGGTTCGCCCAAGTTGTGTATTTTTTCCCCGCTACATCGAAGTGTCCGTCCTCTGTCATCGCGATTCCGATATCCTCCCGCAGACTGCGTCGCGTCTCCCTTTGGACTCTGACAGCGCTCTGGTGTCTGTCGAACTTGTCAACGCTCATCTCGTTAATGATGCGCGTCGACCATCGTACGCAGAATTTATACGTATTCACGTAATAAATCGATTAGTTTTGATACGATCGTACTGTCTATACATTTTATTCCGACGACGGAGAGTCCGTCGGTATGTTTTCCTTTCACGATCGTGTTTAGAAATTCATCGTACACGTGTACACGCGCGTCTTTGAAGATATAAATCTTTCCGTCGGTATATCGAAACGCGCTATCAACGGCTTCAGGTAAGCCGACAAAGCGATCTTTAACGTATCCGTGTTTCTTGATCATGAACGAGCACTCGTCTATCTCACCGTAATACATATCGTTATACAGCAGAAATGTACGTCCTGTGTAGGTGTGTATCGCAGCGTTTATTTTTGTCAGCGTGCGAACACCGAGAGTCGTGATCGCTTTTGGATACCCGTTCACCGGCTGCAGACTGTGTATATCGAACATGTACACGTATCCGTCTATGAAGAGCACCACTTCTTCGGAGCGCGGTCTCTGGTACATCGCCGAAACTTTGGTGAACGTTAACGGTAAGAACGTCAACCAATCCGTCAACAGAAGCGGACTCCCACCACCACCCAGACGCTTCGACTCGAGGTCCATTGTCCACAAAAAGTTATCGTGCACTATATATACGTGTCTGTTGATTATTAAAAATTGATTAACATTCTTTAGTCGACATAAATCCGTCGTCGTCGTCGTCGCCATAGCGATCGACGGCTTCCCGTACAAGTGCTGAATGCCTCTTATATCGTCGTCTCTCAGGTCGAACGGTCCATCCGAGCGCAGTACGTAGAAAGGGTACATGATCGATTCCTTCTCGAGGGAATGAGCCAGTCCTAACGCGTGTCCGATCTCGTGCGTTAGCACCTGTAGAAAACTGGTCTGATCGTCCGGTATTTCGGTTGCGTTCGTATAATTCCACGATTCGTAGTAGTCCATATGTATTTCGGAAGTGTTGTAAGGTAGATCGGGCGGGTAGTAAGCGTGTGCGAGTATACCTCCCCGTCCGTCCAAATCGTACCCACAGATCGTACACTTGGAGGTCAGACACCTGTGTTTAAAATATCTCATAGCGATGGCTATGTCCACATTTATGTCGTTGGGTCGATATTCGAATTCCAAATTTGAATGTTTCCGCCATATAGCGAACGCTTGTCGTGTCGCTTTTATAGCGTCAGCGGTACCGTGAACGAATCGCCACGACAGTCGTCTCTTGGTCCAAGGCGTTCGTAAGGTGTACGACGCAAAATCTTTGTTACCACATCTCCGCGCCTGCATCAGATTCATCGTTTCGTTGTTCAATTCTCCGTTTACGGTTAAATTGTAATTCTCTTGAAACGTCCGCAGGTAGGACGTAATAACGCCGCCGTCGACGGTGGCGTTGTCTGTGTCTTGTAAACTATCGTCGGGCACATATCCGTAACGCGTCAAGTAATCGATAGCGAAGTCTATATCGTTCGCGTTATTACTCTCGAAGGACGATGCGACGACTCTCGTGGACGCGATAATAAACACTAGCGTGGTATACATGTGTGAATCGTGTCTCGATGCTGTTGCTAATGACGGTAGTCGTCGTATACCCGTCTAATTTATACGATGATGTCAGCTTCACGTAGTTCTTCTACTATTGAAACGATTTCGTTCGCGTGCCCACCGTTTCCAGCGCGCTGTGACGCTATCAACACTCGCAATCTGTCCACCAGTTCATTCGGATCGTCCCAGTGCACGTAATCGATTTTGTCTTTTTTTTTCGACGCTACCATATACGTTCTGTCGGTATTATACCCGTGTCCTGTACGTTTCGGTGGGAACAGCTTTGATATTATCCGTTTATACTTTACACCTCTGTTCGCCTTTACCTGAGCGTTCGCTAAATAATAATGCTTGTGCGCGTTGGTGGCGCGTAGTATATCTTTGTACGCCTTCATATCCGTCTCGTTGTAAATGTTTTCGTTAGGGTCCTTCATGAACACGAGTTCGTATAGACCCGGTGTGCCTTTATATCGTTTACCGTTGATGAGGATCGTATCGTCCGTTTCGATTTCAAACGGTGAATCACCGATCATCCATTTTCCATTTGTGTTTCTTACACCGTATGTATAGTCCATCAGACGATCACGTTCGGCCGACACGATCATGCGCATGTACTTGTTCGCTAACGATGCGCTGTCGTATTTGGACAGAAAATATCTACGCGCTTCACGCCTTCCTTCTGGTGTGTCTAACATTTTTTCGATGTTGAGACTAGGATCGTCCTCGTCCGATGTTTCAGCTATCACGGGTGTTTTCAGGAAACGTGGTGTCGATCGGTGACGGAGCGGTGTTCCTATATCGATCTTACTACTCGCGCCCATCAGATCCTCCTCTTCCACCGCCTCCTCCTCACGCTTCATCTTTTTCGTCGACTTTTCGTTTGTTGTTTTACGTTTTTTTTTCAACCAACGCTTGCGAAATAGTTTGTAACGGTTCCAGTATCGGTTTGTAACTTTTGGATAAAGTTGCTTCCTCTTCACGGATACCGTGTTTTAACGCACGGTATTTCTTCCGTATGTCATCGCTGATCGTGTCGATATCGTGGGCTAATCGTTTCTTCTTTTCGTCCATCTCGATAAACGTCGGTACGTCGACTAACGTTGCTGACAGCGGGACACTTGTATTTACCCGTACGCTCGACAATTTTTTTGGTGAACAGCTGTTAATCGTTAGACGTGACTACTATGAAACGATCGAAACCAGCTCTGTACCTACCGATGTCGATAGAAGAATCCTTGTCCACGACGAGAAACCCGTAACGATCTTTCCACGCTTCAGCGCACACGTTCTTAAACGTGTCGTATTTCATGTCCATGTTGACGTGATCGTTGTACACGTGCTTCAAGTTGAGATCGTCCTGTTTGAACAACACTATTAGATTGGCGTTGTCGCGTACCAACTGTTTCGGCACTTGGCTGTACGTCTGACACAGGTAAAACGTGTCCACTCCACTGTGTCGTCCCATAGCGAAATACTTGCGTATGTTGTGTTGTCTTTCACAAGACACATCGTCGAACACAATAATAGAATTGGGATCGACCTCGTCAGGAGGGGCTACCTCATCGTTATCGTTGTACGCGTGATAACCCATTCCTTCGTTGGAAAGTCGTGTCATCAGGGTTTCCAGAATCTGATATTTGGGTTGAAACAATGATTTAGAAAACACGTACAGGTTCGCGAATCTCAACCCGTTCACATCGAACAATAGGTTGAACATGACGTTAGTCTTCCACACGCGGAAGGTCCGCAGATGATCGAACGTACGGTATCGGGCAGAAGACGTCCGTGCTTACGTTTTTTTCTGCCACAACCACCGCCACCACCATCGCCACACAATTTCGAATAGTCCACGTCCTTTATTTTTAGTATGTGCGCTTGTTGTAATATTTTCATTTTGTTCCGTCCAAAGTCTAGTTAATATTCGCACTATGTTGGTACAATCGACAGATATGTAACTGCACACACAAGTGTCAGGACCCGTTTCACAGTTCGGATCCGACCAAACACATTCTTTGTAGTGATCGAATCCGGTGCCTCTATGTACTATTTCGCTGAGTCGGAATCTCGTGACACGATTAGTAACCCGTTGCCAATACTCGTGTACTGTTAATATCCTGCGCATGCGCTCGATCTCGTTCTCGGGCGTGTTCACGACGTACACATCGTAGCCAGGATGCGACACAACGTCTTTCACACCGTACACAGCGCGCATGTTGTCATCGTAACGCACCGACGTATACTGGTTCTATTCCGCAAGCCAATTCCTTGTTATATCAAGTTCTTCTTGGGTATCCACGAATCGTGTTTACCATCGAATCCTAACCACCTGACTTTCACACGATCACCTTTACGTTGTACGATCTTTTCTACCAAGTACACGTCACCAACGTTCGATTTACTGATTTCGTGTTCGTAAAAACCACCTTTCAACACTTCTCCCGTATGATCCTTTAACGAATAAGTGACGGGTACGCTGGCGGTACGTACCGTGTGAACATGGAATATCTCGTTCGTCCAGTTAGGCATATATCCTTTGGCGAACGTCATTTTGTATTTGCTTATACGCACTCGATCGCCTACTTTGAACTTTGGTTGTTTATAGTCGATGCTTCTCGCTGTGTTCTTGTGAATCCGTCGTAGCACCGTGCGTTCGTTGGATTCGTTCACCTGACATGGTTTCATTCCGATCGTTCTGTGCACGCTGTCGTTGTACACTCTGACCAGTTCCGGTAACATATCCAACCAACGGTAATGACCTTGTTCGCTGAACGCACGATACATATGAGTTTTCAACGTACGGTTGAAGCGTTCCACGATGGACGCCTTTTTCTCACTATACGTAGAATACAGTGTGACACCATATCTCCTCAGCAACGTTTGTACGACGCTGTTGTAGTACTCTTTCCCGTTGTCCGTCTGAAGATATTTCATTTTATTAGCGCGCAGAATCGGTTCCAGAGCTCGTGCGACCTCTACACCCGTCTTTGTTTTTAACGGAACTGCGTACGCGTACTTGCTAAACGCGTTAATCATCGTCATGAGGTACTTGAATCCCTTGTTCACCTTCGCGTGCGGTATCATCTCTACCAGGTCCGCTTGGTACAAGTCGTGAAGTCCCTTCAACTCGACCGCTCGTCTCGGAAAATTCCGTCTTACTGGTCTGTGCAACTCCGACGCAATAGTCTTGCGAACGGTCTGCTGTACGTTCTTCGCTCGTTGTTTCATTCTCATGTCGTCGCGTTGCAAACCGTGATTCACAATACGCTGGCACGTCGTAAACCGTCCGCTCTGTGCTGAACGTAACTCTCGTTGGTACCGTTCTGGTACGACTGCCTTCCATCACATGACTGTCGCGACGCCACCACACCACACCCAATTATATCATCTCGACTGAACGGAAGAACAGCGCGTTCTTCTTGTGATTGCGCAAGTACGTTAAAACGTGAGCTAAACCGATATTCATACACCCATTACGCACGAGACCCATTCCGCTGTAATATCTCATGAGCGTATGTTGTTTCGTGTCCAACGCTCGTACGGTCTTGACGGAATTCATGTCTTTGAATACGACGCTACGTATAACGTTGTCGCGATACTCGTGCATTTCCGCGACTATGACGTTATCGTTCTCGGGTAGACGCTCGCACATGTGTTTAGCTTTGAGTTCAGCGATCGGGCGCTGACTTCGTGACTCCAAGTGCAGGCGTATCAGGTACGAGTTCAACTACCAAAATTCGTCAGCCATAGCACCGGTGCACCGCTGCCACTGTTTGTACAAACGTCGGTCTTTCACCATGTACCCTTGTTCGTGCGAATACTGCAGACCAAAGTATTCACAATACTCGCGAAGCGTAGGCAACGCCTCCTTCAGAAAGGGTATCGAAAACAATCCTTGCGCCTTGTTGTTCACTATCGCGAACTGTTTCCCTCTCGCTAGTGTCGGTAACGAGGACGGCGGGCAGCGCACGTCAAAACTTACGTTGTAGCTAGGATCTAGTGCGCACTTTGGCGCTATCGCTGTCGCGCTTCTGTATATTTCAATAGGTGTACGTATCGGAATAGTGCGCTCCGTAATGACAATGCAACACGAAGCGTGAGGGATCGAACTTCCATATGCGAGCATGTCCGTGTACACCGTTGCGTAGTTCATCCGTCCGTGCGAATCGTGTAAACCGTGCACGCGTTGAACGGCACAATACAGTTCGGGAATCGGGCGGAAACGTGAAAGAAAATTCCATCCATGACGTACGGTACACTTGAACATACTCTTTTCGTAAACTACGAGTTCTATCGGTACGTAGTTTCGTTCGCACTCTTCGATAAATTCAAGCCAACGTGATTTGTTGTGTATACGATCGGAGACTATCATCAACAGCACGATAGGTGGCAGATCACTGGTACGTTTTTTAATGTGATGCCAACAACGTCCGTGATATCTGTCAACACCGAACTTGTAACGTGTACAGTAGTTGCCGCAAAATCGTCTTTTCTTCACAAAATACACGGAACATAAGTTAGACCGTATCGCGCTTCGTGAAGCTTTTGTTATTGTGAAATGTTTCACATCATCGTATCGATAGACGTCCATCGTGTCGATGATCTGCGATGTGAGTGATACGCTATTAGTCATGATCGTGATATTTATAGTGTATACGCATATTGTTTGAGGAATTTTTTTATTTATAATTTTTTTTTTATTATGGGTGTCTTCACTCACACTTTTGGAGTGACTACTGTCGTTCGGTAGTAGTAGTAGTACTAACACCTAGTACTACCCAAACGGGTATGTTTGTACATGAGTTTATGTCGGCTCTGAAAAGAGCCGTTTTTGCGTGCGTCGATTTCTACAAGTGTTCACGAACGAAATCGCATGCGGGCATTGACGCCTTATGGACTTGGGCAGGATCGTCACCCACTGCCCAATCCATAATTCGTATTTTACACTTGCAGCATCTTACAACATCACCATCGTCTTCGTAAATAAACCCGGCTTTGGCTAGGTCAAAAATTTTTACGTTCGCATTCGGAAATTTATGAACGTAAAATTTAATGTTACCACGACGACTGATGTTATAAAAGCTTTTTAATCGGCTTGCAAAAGAATATGTGTACACATCCATATCTGAAGCAAGAATGTTAGTTTGTCGCGTTGCATTTCACCTCCTCAGCGATAGCTGCGCGCGCATCCGTAGTGGGGATGGCTGTCGTCGATTGGTCGCTATGAAATAAAGCACAGTAGTGGGAGCAGATAGCTGCGCACGCAGTTGGTAGTGGGGGATCGTTGACGGTAATAGTTCGGTATCATGGTGGTGGGAGCGGATAGCTGCGCGCGCAGCCTGAAGTGTAAGCGGAGAGGAGATCGCTGTTCACGTTCACTTTGTAGTTAACCTGCAAGTCTCGTGCAGACTAAGTTTCACGTGGTGCATATAAAGTGGTGATTAATTTCTAACTTCATATCAGTATTACATTGTTCCTCAAGCGAGCAAGTAATTGTTTTGCTTTTATCGTTTCAAGTTTGTTGTTGTTGTTGTAGTTAATTGTACCAAGAATGCAGTCGTTTGCTGTTGCTCGTAAACATTCGTTGCGTGGCGCGTTGATATCGTACGTTTACACGGCTGTTACGGAGGACGAAGAATGTGTCAACGATGTCATAACCTGTTTCGATGAAATGCACGATACGTTACGTACGGACATTCTAAACGAACTGACACGATTGCTTAGTATAAAGTGGCATATAACGGTTAAAGCGAGATTTGTCAAGTACATAGTAAACGCTGACACAGACGAGGACGAAGAAGTGACGACTGAAGCCTATTTTCATGGACGATGCCATACGACGCTGATCGGTGACCAAGACATATTGCCGGATCGTTTAGAAGCTTCGTACGAAAAAATCATTGAATCAATTTATAAATTCACGCGCGAGGGTAGCGGTTGGGTGTTGGACCACATCGTCTCTTTAGAACTCGTTCTCTCACGGTACCAACCGCTGGCCGCCTCCAGTTTCATCCGTACACCCCCCGAATTGTCTCGTACTAAATCCATCATCAACGTGAACAATACGGGCGATCAAATGTGTTTCGTATGGTCAGTATTGGCCGCACTATTTCCCCAACACTCGCACAACGATCGTGTATCGAAATACAAATCACATTTCCACAGTATCATCACTTCCGGTATAACTTATCCCACCCGTCTATGCGACATTGTGAAATTCGAACGAGACAATTCTGACATTTCTATAAATGTTTTCGGATACGAAGACAATGAAATTTACCCGTTAAGAATAACTCCTTCCATTGGTAGACGACATCACGTTAATCTATTACTTCTTACCACTAACGACCGAAAACATAACTGTTTAGTAAAAAATATGAGTCGCTTATTGTCTTCACTAACCAAACACGACGGGCGTTCTTTCTATTGCGATTACTGTCTGCACAGGTTTTACGAAGAACGGCTCCTTACCGAACACGTCCCCCACTGTTCACCGTACGGTGAACAGAGAATTCGTTTACCTGTGAAGGAGGAGGAGAAAGTGATGTGTTTCAAAAATTACACCTGTCACAAGGTCCCTTTCGCGATATACGCAGACTTTGAATCTTTTATCATCCCTTGCCATCGCTGCGACGCTCCTCCTCACACATCGTCCACCACAACGGAGTCGTTACACCTTCCTTCAGGTTTCTCCTACCTCATAGTCGACCACGAGCGTAAAATTTTCAAACCTCAGGTCGTTTATTACGGTGAGAACGTGGTAGAGACCTTTCTCGATAGACTGGTCGTCGAAGAGCGTGAACTCTTCAGAATCATACATTCCATCGTGCCTATGACTATGAGTGAGCATGACGTGTTATCTTTCGCAAATACCGTCGTATGCCATCTCTGTGGAAAACCTCTGACTGACGACGACAAGGTGCGCAACCACTGTCATCTGACCGGTCAATACCTGGGCGCAGCGCACAACGTTTGTAACCTCAACTTCAAGACTCCCCGACACATACCCGTCTTTTTTCATAACTTACGAGGTTACGATGCGCATCACTTGGTACAAGGGTTGGGCAAATACGACAATCTCGCTTGTATCGCTACCACTAGTGAACGCTTCGTATCGGTCTCGTTGGGTGCCCTGCGTTTCGTAGACACGCTTCAATTTTTGAACACGTCCTTGGACATGCTGGTTGGAAACTTGCGCGCGAGCGGTGCAGATTTCGCTTTAACGAAGCAATGTTTCGAAGAACACTTCGAGCTACTCTTACGTAAGGGCGTCTACCCTTACGATTATATGACAGGTAGCAAGAAGTTCGACGAAACACGTCTGCCTGCACGTGAACACTTTTTCAACAGGCTGAGTGAATCACCTGTGTCGGACGAAGATTACGCTCACGCGCAGAACGTGTGGCGGACTTTCGGAATCCGTACGCTGGGTGAATATCACGATCTGTATCTGAAAACAGATGTACTGCTGCTGGCCGACGTCTTCGAGGCGTTCCGTGAGATGGCCATGCGGTACTACCAGATCGACCCGGCTCATCTTTACTCGCTTCCTGCCGTCGCTTGGCACGCGATGTTGAAGATGAGCGGTGTGCAACTGGAGCTGTTGACGGATATAGATCAGCATCTCTTTATCGAATCGTCTGTTCGCGGCGGCGTTAGCATGGTACCCAACCGCCATGCCAAGGCCAACAACCCGCTAATCATCGATCAGTACGATGCTTCAAAGCCGACCTCTTTCATACTGTACACTGACTGCAACAACCTTTACGGTGCAGCCATGTCACAACCGCTCCCTTACGCCGACTTCAGATGGCTTGATCGTAACGAGATCGACTCACTGGACGTGCGTACTCTGAGCGATGACAGTGACACAGGCTACATACTCGAAGTCGACCTACACTATCCACGTGAACTTCACGACCTCCACTCCGATTATCCACTGGCGCCCGTCCGTTCCTGCGTCAATCCCGACAAGCTTTCACCATACTCTCACCGACTCCACACACGTCTGCACTATATAAAAGGGTTTAGCGGATCGGAAACGCCTTCGTCGTCCGTTCGCAAGTTGCTGACGACTTTGGACGACAAACAAAAATACGTTCTCCATTTTCGAAATTTAAAGTTGTATCTGAGTCTTGGACTAGAATTGAAAGCGATCCATAGGGTGTTGAGTTTTAAACAGAGAGCGTGGATGAAACCGTTTATCGATTTCAACACGCAAAAGAGAGCGGCAGCCACAAACAGTTTTGAAAAGGATTTTTTCAAACTGATGGTCAACGCCGTCTATGGTAAATCGCTGGAGAACGTGAGGAAACGAATAGACTTCCAACTAGTCTCTAACGAACAACGGCTGCAGAAACTGGTTTCCAATCCACGACTAAAGCGTATGATCCGCTATACCGATGACTTGGTCGGACTGGCCTTACGAAACAGGACGATATTCCTTTCCCGTCCGGTGTACGTCGGCTTCACAGTACTCGACGTCAGCAAACTAATAATGTACGACTTTCATTATCGGTACGCTGTCGCCAAGTACGGACAACGATTGACATTACTGATGACTGATACACACAGTTTACTTTACAGCATACGGACATACGGACTGATAATGTGTACGCTGATATGAAAGAGGATCTCCACCTTTTCGACACGTCGGACTATCCCGTGGATCATCCTTGTCATAGCGACGACAACAAAAAGGTCGTGGGGAAGTTCAAGGATGAAACCCACGGGAAACCCATCAGGGAATTTGTCGGACTCAGAGCGAAATGTTACTCGCTTCTATTGTCAGACCGCACCGACAAAAAGGTGGCGAATGGTGTGCCAAGGACGGCAATAAAAAATAGGTTACGTCATCAATTGTACAGCGAGTGTCTTTTCGATAGTCGTACTGTTTTCACCTCTGCCGAGTGTATACGAAGCGATCGTCATAAGCTGTACACGCAACGTATAACGAAACTTTCCCTGTCACCTTATGACGATAAGAGGTATGTACTGGATGACGGCGTAACTACGCTCGCGTACGGACACTACAGAATGCGTAAACGCACGATATCCGACGACAATGCTGGTCCTAACAATGAAGTGAAGAGGCGGAGGTATACGGATCAGTAACTCATGGTAAGAATAAACTCGTATTTCATGTATAAAAATTATTTAATACAATTCACACAGTGCAAGTGTGGGGAGGTAGGCGACTAGATGACGTCAGTTTAACCTTGTGAAACCGGACGCGAGCCGCTGGTGATGTAATCGACTCCCGCCGAGACAGAGGGGGAATATGCGTTTAATTTTAAACAACAAGATGTTGTCTGACCTTGTGAACGTTATGATAGGGGGGAGCATGTCTGTAGCAGACTCCCACCGAGCAAATGCATATATATATAAGATTTTTGTCGCTACGATTATCATATTCAGTTTGTTTTACATCTTGCATGTAAGTACTTACTGTATTTTCTGTTTAATTTCAGCAATACACACACACACACACACACACACACTTTATTATGTTCTTTTACTAATTAATATACATAATTCATTACATTTTACAGAATGCATAATAACGGACGAGGACGAGTATGCAAACACCATATACAAGAGGAGCAGCGGCGTGTAAGATAGTAAGTACACCTTTTTTTATGTATTAATGAGCATAAACAATATATTCCATTCGGCTGACTTATTGTTTTTTTTTTTTAGTTCACAACGGATACAACGTGCGTTGCTGGCAACCACGAGTCCTACATCTCTTCAACCCAGGACGAGTGGGTAAGTGAGTTTTCATTGTCAATCTTTTATACTATTACGATTACAGTAGACGTTAAATTTATATATATATTTTTTTATTTTCAGTGATGCTGATGGTCCACCCGCTGCTGTCAGCACGAGCCCAGCGTCTCCTCAACCCGACACGAGTCGGTAAGTCCGTTTTCATTAACAAACTATTGCACTATTACGTTTGCATTGGGTGTTAAATTTATACTTATTTTTTTCAGTGATGTTGTCGCTCCAACTACTGCTGCCAGCAGAACTCCTGCATCTCCTGAACCCGGCACGAGTCGGTACGACCGTTTTCATTAACATTCCGTTGTACTGTTGTGTTTACGTTCGATATTAAATTTGTACTTCTTTTTTTTCCAGTAATGATGAATCTAGCGGATACAGTGGTGACACTGTCAGCGGTGTCTTCATGCACATGGACGATGTGGAATTTGATGAGAGGATGGTCAATCTTTGTGATGATAGTGATGATGATGATGATGATAATGACAGTCACGAAGATTTTCTTGATGATGAAATATTTAACAACTCATCATCATCAACGATTTCCATAATCGACGTCAGTATGTAAGTCATCTTCTTATGCGTACATATTTTTTTTCCATGACTGTACACGTTTTTATCTTTTTATTTATATTCTGCCACACAGTGACATTCAACCGCACCCACAACCGCAGCATCGTCCAATAAGACCTCAGACACCGCAGCCTCTACTGCAGCACGAGCCGCAACCGTTGTCGTATCATCAACCGCAGTGGATAAGCACTCGCCCAAACTGCGATGTGTAAGTCATCTTCTTATGCGTGCATATATTTTTTTTTTCCATGACTGTACACGTTTTTATCTTTTTATTTATATTCTGCCACACAGTGACATTCAACCGCGCCCACAACCGCAGCATCAACCACTACGACTTCGGACACCACAGCATGAGCCACAACCGTTGTCACAGCATCAACCGCAGCGGATAAGCACCACTCGCCCAAATTGCATACACCATCCGCTGCATTGTAGACATCACCCACAGCCTCAGCCGCAGCCGCTGCTGCAGCCTCAGCCTCAGCCGCAGCCACAACAACGGGAACCACAACAAAGATTACCGTTGTTTGAAATCATTGACGTTATGACACCAAGGGTGCACAACAACTACAACCCCACGTTGATGATGATATTATTTAGAAGGTCATTACCAACGTGGTGTTGGACCCGTGGAGAGGACTGCCCCATCCAGGGTATGCTACCACACGCCACATGTGGTGCGTGTCTAGCTCCATACACGGATGGGGAGAGGCTCCTCGGGTTGCCATGCACCCACACATTCCATTCTAGGTGCATAGTCAACTGGTTTCGAACCATGGCGTCAGAGGGGGCGGAACCGAGATGTCCGCAATGTCGATTCTACGCGTTCGGGAAGCCGAAACGCGAATTCTACAGACGTATGCATTTTTTAGGTATGTTACAGTACTGATAAACGTTATTCTAAACCATCCTACTCGCATCAACTGTGCGTCACTAATACTCTTTCTTTCTTTTCTTACAGATGAACGTGAACGTGCACAACAGTTTTTTATGTATATATATTTTAAAATGTAATTATTTTTTAATTTCTGTTTTTATAAATATTTAAAAATGTATTTATTTTTTAATTTCTGTTTTTGTAAATATTTAAAAATGTATTTACTTTTTAATTTATGTTTTTGTAAATATTTTGTAAATAATATGTGTCTATAATATATGAGCATGCACAATAGTTTTTTTGTATATATGTACTTTTTAATTTATGTTTTTGTAAATATTTTGTAAATAAGATGTGTCCATGTAAATAAATACATGAGTGTATCTGTAATTGCTTAAGTGTTTATTTTCAACTTTCCTTTCCCATGCATGATGTGTGTGTGTGTGTGTGTGTGTGTGTGTGTGTGTGTGTGTGTGTGTGTGTGTGTGTGTGTGTGTGTGTGTGTGTGTGTGCGTGCGTTCCACAATAAATCTCAGCGGAAGCCAACTGCCACTTGTCCCTATTATTTATGTGTGTTTCTTACAACAACAATCGTAGGACCCGCTATAGCGAGCCCTAGACCAACAGGTTGGTGCGAACGTATTTTTACAATCTGTATATATTTACTTACCTATAGAAAATTACATATCAATCAGAATATCCGACACACAGACCAATCCTCGACGACGAACCGGATCACCGCGTAACCCGTTCGACGCTCGCCGGCCGCCGACGGCGGCCGGCGAACGGCACCAACCGGATCACGACGCAGCCTCACAAACCAGTTCGCCGTTCGCCGTTCGCCATTCGCCGTCGGCGGCGGACGGCGTCCGACAGCAGATCAACCCGACGGCGGCCGGCGAACGGCGAACGGTGAACCGGATCACTACACGGGCTCGCGATACAGTTCGCCACGACACACAGACACGCCGTTGCCAACAATACACCGCATCGACCATCGCCCGCAGCGCCGTTCATATACAAAACCCGTACACTATAACACACGCAAGAGTCGACTACGGCGATTAACCAGCACGAGTTGGCAACGCCGACCACGACGATTTTACAACATGGCCGACCGGAAAAACACCTTGCATATACAAACCCGTACACTATAACACATGCACGAAGCGGCAACGTCGACGACGTATACACCAATCAACGCACACATAACCCCACTTTATACTGACCGCCCACAACATGACCGAAAGCCGACTACCAGATTTTACCCCCACCACCTATATTTTTGAATTTCCCGCCATATGACGTCACATCCGGGGTAGAACTGTCAGTTTACCCCTACTAACCCTATTCCCTTAACCGATCTTCACCAAAACCAACAGGCCTTGAGAACTCTACATTTCAGGGCTGTATGCAAAATATTATATGATTCTGTTTGAATTTGCAGCTGTTATCGTTTGCCATATAAAATACCCTTGATAAAACAAAAAACGTGTCAGGCAAACTACCCCTCTCCCTTAACCGATCTTCACCAAAAACAATAGGTCTTTAGTACTCAACAAAACAGGGCTGTATGCAAAAACGTATTTGGTTCTGTTTGAATTTGCGGCTCTTATCGTTTGCCATAGAAAATACCCTTTTAAAACATAAAATGTTGCAGGTAAACTACCCCTTTCCCTTAACCGATCTTCACCAACACCAATAGGTATTGAGAACTCTACAATACAGGGCTGTATGCAAAACATCATTTGATTCTGTTTGAATTTGCGGCTGTTATCGTTTACCATAGAAAAAAATTACCCTTGATAAAAAACTGTTGCTGGTAAACTACCCCTTTCCCTTAACCGATCTTCACCAAAAACAATAGGTCTTGAGAACTCTACAATTCAGGGCTATATGCAAAATATTATATGATTTTGTTTGAATTTGCGGGTGTTATCGTTTGCCGTACAAAATACCCTTGATAAAACAAAAAAACGTGGCAGATAAACTACCCCTTTCCCTTAAACGATCTTCACCAAAAACAATACGTCTTTAGTACTCAAGAAATCAGGGATGTATGCAAAAACGTATTTGATTCTGTTTGAATTTGCAGCTCTTATCGTTTGCCATAGAAAATACCCTTTTAAAACATAAAACATTGCAGGTAAACTACCCCTTTCCCTTAACCGATCTTCACCAAAAACAAAAGGTCTTGAGAACTCTACAATTCAGGGCAGTATGCAAAATATTATTTGATTATGTTTGAATTTGCGGCTGTTATCGTTTGCCATAGAAAATACCCTTGTTAAAACATAAAACGTTGCAGGTAAACCCCTTTCCCTTAACCGATCTTTACCAAAATCAACATATCTTGAGAACTCTACAATTCAGGGCTGTATGCGAAACATTATTTGATTCTGTTTGAATTTGCGGCTGTTATCGTTTGCCAAACAAACAAAATTACCCTTGATAAAAAAAAACCATTGCTGGTAAACTACCCCTTTCCCTCAACCGATCTTCACCAAAAACAATAGGTCGCGAGTACTCTACAAATCAGGGCTGTATGCAAAAAATTATTTAATTCTGTTTGAATTTGCAGCTGTTATCGTTTGCCATAGAAAAAAATCTACAGACAGACAGACACACAAACACACAGACACACACACAGACACTTTTAGAAAAACGACTTTTTTTCATGTTTTGAGTGTAGTACAATCAGAATCTGCAATAATCTCGAACACGATTTTTTTTGCCATCAACATACTTCCATTTCCTTAAGGAACATGGAAGTAACAACAATAGATTGAGTTCTAGAAGAAGGAGATGCAAAAGACTGAACAAGATTGTGTGTGTGTGTGTGTGTGTGTGTGTGTGTATGTGTGTGTGTGTGTGTGATACATAGAAATAATTAAATTTTACACACACACATACTACAAAATGTAACATTATTTTATATTAATGATTGATTTTATGACCATTATTAAAATTTATCCTAGTTTAGAAAAAGGTAAGACTTCCTTAAAACATTCATGATTGCAAGAAGAACAAATGTAGTAGAAATATAATTGAGTTAAAAACATAGAAACAACATTAAAACATGATTTTCTAGAAATTTTTGTCAAAGTAGTTTCAATTTAATAACCAAAAAACATCAGTTTACCATAAAAACATCAACTTGTATAAGTAGACAAACTAATATTTTTCAATCCTCCTTATGACTTACTTTTTATATAGATGACGCATTTTAAAGCATATGTTTCATCATGAGATCTAAAAGATCCCTCGTAAGAGGTCATCAGTTAAAAATCCAATGTCATTTGCACTTTTTACGCGCCAGAAAATGCACACCTATTCATATTTGGTATACACCTACTGACGTATATACAGTGCAAATGGCATTGGATTTTTAACTGATGATGATCTACTATGAGGGATATTTTATGATCCTATGATGAAGCATATGCTTTAAAATGCATCATCTATATAAAAAATAAGTAACAAGGCAGATTGAAAAAGGTTAGTTTGTCTGTTCATACAAAGGACTTGGATACACTTGTAAACATGCATCAGCTTGTATTTATGTCTTTTGTATATTATAGCATCATTGACTCTA
This sequence comes from Magicicada septendecula, assembly GCA_034769895.1. Classification (NCBI taxonomy): domain Eukaryota; kingdom Metazoa; phylum Arthropoda; class Insecta; order Hemiptera; family Cicadidae; genus Magicicada; species Magicicada septendecula. The sequence goes on from CM068371.1 coordinate 388,173,187, forward strand.
TACAGAGTGAAACAAAATGTGTCCTCACTTTACAAGTTCGGATTCTGTGCATCAGTATAAGAAAAAGAATTCCTATAAACATAGAAGTGTAGACATAGTGAGAAATATGACATTTCACCAAAACTGTAATTAACCATTCTCAACAATTATGCAAGAAAGAAATTCCAATTGTTGGAAGAAATTCCAATATTGGGTAAAGGCTTCTTCCCAGTTCAATCTTTTGATAAATAATAGTCCCCCATAGCAGTTTTTATTCCTATATGAATATAAGTTTTAAATTATATTTCCCCCAACAAAGAAAATGGTCCAAACAATTATTGTAGAAGACAGTGGCATAGCCAAGGAGAGTTACAACCCCCCACTGCGTAGAACACAAATGAGATGGTATAGACAAAAACCTATAGGCAGGCATTACCAGCTTGCTTGCAACCATAACAAAACATACACAGTAGGCTCTAGCTGACAAACCCTCCAATACCACCAACACCTCTCCTGTTTATCATCAGTAATGCACCACCATGAAAAAAATCCTGGCTATATTACTCATATTTGACTGGCTCAGACATGTTTCTGTCAAAGCGCAGCGTGAAATTCTCACCAGGACCAAAAACAATGGAAAACCCAAAATGAAGGTGCTTAACATTTTCCCTGTATATGTTTCACAGTTTTATTAATAACCATAGTTCCAGAAGGATTTAAAAATTATGTTAATTATGCGATTAGTTTTTATCATGTATCTAATTGCTACATTTAAATGAGTTGAGGGGTTCTTATCTCATTTTAATCATGATGTTTGATCAGTTAAATTGAAACTGTGTTACAGTATGTTTGTATAGTTTCTTTTTTATTCATGTTTTGTTCCAAGATTGTAGTTTGTTATAATTAAATTTTGGGAAAAAAGTTTGAGTGTGATGAAAAGCGTTTGTTTATTTTTGATCTCGTTGATAATGATACAAGTATGTAACAGTATGTGTTATTGTGTAATAACTATTAATTTCTCTTTTAATTTACTATTTTGTATTTGAATTGTTGTGTCTGGTGTTGGATGATTTACGATGGGTAACCCAAAAATAAGGTCTCCATATTTTTTGAAAGTAGAAAAAAACATTTTCAAAACTTTACGTGGTGGTGAAGCATAACACACACTGTTTTTTAACATAATCGCATAACTCGATGCATTTTATGAGCCACTGTGGCAGTTTTAGTATGCCAGTGTCATAGAAGCTTGTCACCAATTCATTGAGATAGCATTTGACCTCTTCTTTCACCTCGTCATCGTCGTCAAATCGCATTCCACCCATATGTTCTTTCAAATGTGAAAAACAAATGATAGTCACTGGGTGCCAAGTCCGGACTATAGGGGGGTGGGTGATAATGTCCCATCCAAATTGGTTCAGAAGATCGACGGTTGCGCGGGCGAGCATTGTCATGAAGAATGGACACGCCCTTGGTGAGCATTCCTCTTCTCCAGTTCTGAATTACCTGTTTGGGTTTTTTGAGTGTCTCACAATATGTGTCTGAGCTTATTGTGGTCCCAGTAGGCATGAAATCGATCAACAATACCCTCTTCTGATCCCAAAACACATTCACCATGATCTTGCTGGCAGACTGTTTGTTTGAATTTTCGCGGCCTTAGCAAAGTTGAATGCCGCCACTCAAGTGATTGTCGTTTTGATTCCAGTGTGAAGTGGTGAACCTACCTTTCGTCACCTGTGACAATGGAATTCAAAAAGTCGTCTCTTTCATCCGCATAGCGCTCAAGAAATTCGTGGGTAACTATGACCAGTGGCTTCGAGGATTGGTGAAGCAGAATCAGTGGCAGCCCCCCCCCCCATAAATTATGTGAATATATGTTTCTTCCTGTTTTGGAATCATGAATAACATATGGAGACAAAAGAAAAGTATGTTAATAAAATTTACAAATATAGTAGTTAAAAATAGTAAGTACTTACAGGCTTGCATTTTATTTCTTGAACACAAGGTCAATTCTCCTCTCTTTCAAATATGCAAACTTGTCGATAATGTCGTCATAAAATGGTTGTACATTAATTAATTTGTTTAACAGTTCCTTTTCTATGGAAATTTTTGATAAGCTAGTAAGTCTGTCCTCTGTCATTGTATTGCGCAGGTATGATTTTATTCTTTTTAAACAAGAAAAACTTCGTTCTACGGAAACGCTAGTGGATGGAATAGTTACTATTAATCAAAACAGTTTGTAAGCTTCTTTAAAGATGTTCCTGTTGTCAGCTAAAAGTTCCATAAAATTTAGTCGTTCCATTTGTCTGTATTGCTTATCCTCATAAATAAGCTGTAATTCGTTTTTCAATCTTTGGAAATTGGTAAACAGATTAGGGTAGCACACCTTTAAGTTACTTAATGCATCCGTGGGAAAGTTTTCAGAATACGTTACAAACTTTGAAGTATCCATTAATGTAACAAACTGAAGCTTTTCCATATCATTAAAACGTGTGGTTATTTGTACTGAAAGGTTATCTAAAATTTCATAATACAGAATTTTGTATTTTTCAAAACGTTGATCACGTGTGAGTGTAATTCTTTTCTTCAACTCATGGTATTCAGTTGGAATTGTTGTTTTTGAAGCAGCTAAATCGAAAATTTTCATAAATGCATCATCAGTTCTTTTGCTATTTATGAGTGTTTGAGTATTTTTAACTTGCGAGATACAGAAATTAATGTCAAATAACTTCTTTTGTAGCACATCGAAGAGAACATCCATGGCTCCAAAAATATCGTTAAAAACGACAACCAAAAGCGTAAATTCAAAATCATTAAATTTATTTAAGAAGCCATCACTCTGCCTAATGTTGATGTTTGATCATAATTTGAATCGTTCACAATTTTAGTGAATACTTCTTTTAATGAATCCCATTCGTTGTATATAGTATTCACAATTTTGGAATTAGACTTCCATCCCGTAATAATGGAAGTAGGGATTCGTTTTCCAATGACTGTGTCTACTGCGTAAGTTCGCTTAGCAGAACTGTGGAGAAAAGAGGGTAAACCGTTAACAATTGCAAAAAATATCCGACATTTCAAAATAGTGTTGCAGCTTTGTTGTAGCACTAAATTCAAACGATGCGCCATACAGTGAACAAAAACCGCTTGTGGCACTACTTCTTTGATTTTTCCCTGAAGACCATTTAATTCTCCTGACATAACGCTTGCACCATCAAAACACTGGGCAATAAGTTTTAATTTATAGTCAAATTTTTCGAGGGACCTTGACACAATGTGAAACAGTGTGTCGGCAGTCCGACTGGAACTAACATCATAAAATCCCAAAAATCTTTCCACCAGCTTTCCTCCGGGAATAACGTATCTAATTATGATGCTACATCGAGATTGTGGACAATGTCTGTGGAATCATCCACTTGAATTGAAAAAAATGTACTATCACCTATTTCCTTTGCGATGTGCTCATCAATGTATTGTGAAATGCAGTCAATTATTTCATTCTGAATAGTCTTAGAACTGCCGGCAAAGACGGGTGAGATTTTTTTATAGTGTTCTTGAATATCTACAGGGCTTATCGAAACGAAGGTTTCTAGCAGTTCTTTAAAATTTCCGCGATTAATAGATGATAACTCTTCGTAGTGACCGCGAAATGCTAATTCTTGTTTACCCAAGTAAAGAACTGCACGAATAGGAAGATGCATGAAACGTCTGTTAAGCCGAACGTTGTCATTGAAGTGTTTAATATACAACCTAGAATTTTCCTTCAAAGCATCCTCGATAGTACTTAAATTTGTCTTTAATTTTGAAAAACTCAATGCACAATGCATGTGCTCAGAAGAACCTTCATGTTTGGAAAGAGCACGGGTAACGTTACCAAAATCATCAAAGCCGTTCTTATTCCACGCACTTGATTTAACACTAATAATTAAGCAGGACATACAAAAAAGTTTATTTAAATAATAATTGCCACACAACCACTTGAACGTTGAATACCAGTTTTGTTTAAAGTTGCGATTGTACACCTTGTCCTTTATTTTTGCAACCTTATTTACTTTCAATATAGGTTTTTCACAGCTTAAAAAGTTTTTCTTATCATCATTATTCCCTCTTGAAAATGGTGTTTCTAATAAAACACATACAGGATCATATGAAGGAAACATTCTGTAAAAACTTCACACACCACGAACAACGAACAAAACAAACGCGCTGGATAGGTAAAGCACTGTACACGTACACCACTGAGAAACAGCCAGCGACACTGCTTCACGTGTGTGGGGGGGGGGGACGCTGAGTACGGAATACGTTGTCATGGCAACCGTGATAAACTGAGCGTTGTTAGTGACGTATTAACTGATGCAGCATTCGAGGTACAGAAAGCTGCTTCTACGATCTCGGCGCTTTCTGCCACCAGTAGGCTTGTATACGATCGCAGCAAAGTTCAGCTTCTGTAACCTATTTCCATCGCTTGTAAATGTTATTTTAATTATTATACAGACGAAAATTAATTTCAAAAAAAATTTTTAAACAAAATTTACTAAAAATTGAAAATAATTTTGTGTAAAAAGAAACACATTGAACCAGTTATTTCAGGTGAAGCAGCGCTTCACCTGCGTCACCTGACTAGCCGCCACTGGCTACGACGCATTGGCGTTTGTGGTCTTCTGTGAGCATTCGCCATGCACACTTTCCGATATCCCAGCTTTTCAGACAAGTTGAAAGTACACCATTCTCTGAATGATGGATTTTGAAACTTCAGGAAGCAAACGAAGGAGCTTGTGAATAGTGATTCTCTGATCTTCACACACTACTTCTTCAACTTTCCTGATTGTCTCATCTGACACTGACGGTCTCCCGCTTCTTTCTTCATAATGAATTTCTGTACGACCAGCTATAAACTCTCTACACCACTTGTGAACGTTCTTGACATCCATATACCCCGCCCCATACATTTCAGTCAACTGTCTATGAATTTCAATAGGTTGATCACCTTTTGCGTTGAGAAATCGAATGACTTCGCGAAGTCTGCACTTGGTGGGAACGGTGATCAGGAGCTCCATTGGTAATGGCTGCCAATCCAAGACTAATCGACCTAGCGAGCTCTGCGACCGCTTGGTTAAAAGACGAGGGATGACCAAATACAGCAGTGGTGCCAACTGCCGCCCAAAAAATTTCCCTCTGGCTCTGTCGCTTTGGATACCTTATTTTTCGGTTACCCCTCATAAAAACATTTGGCTGGACTTCAAAACCATTTTTATTGACTTGTTGTTTTCATGTACACATGCTCAACCTCAATCACCTGGAATTTCCTTACATTCTGCATCATTTTCTGTTAAACATGTTGCTTTTGCATTTGGTTTTGTGCCCCCAGTCACTTCCAGGAATCTTCTGGCTCACCTTTGAAGACCACTGTTGGCTTACAACCTTTAATAAAGCCACACTAGAGTCCGTCCTGTGACTAGCAGCACTATTCTGGACAACCACAACACAACTAGTTTCCCAATCTTGTTTGCTTGTTAACTGAAACTGCTGAAGGGGCAGGTTACCCCCCCTGCTTACCTTGACAAGAAGGCTTGCATAGATGAGAGGCAGGTATTATGCAGAGGTTGTCGGTAGGAGCTATGAAATCTCATTCTAGATCTTGTAGTAATCTTATCAATATCCTTCAACACCATCGTAAATAAATGTATTAAAATATTCAAGTCACATTCTTCATACAATGTTACTAAAAAGACTTCTGGAGGCACCCATTGACACAATAAAATGATGTGATTTAGGGTCAGAATGGTAGAAATTGTAGCATAAGCTAAAGATAATGTGCTGAAACATAAAGAAAATAGCATTTTCTTTATTTTATTACAAATTTCATAATTACTGTTAACTAATACCAAACTGAGGAACAAAGCAGTTCAATTTTTTAACAACTATTTCAATCTTATAAACTATAAAAGTATTAATTAATAAATTATGTTAAATCTGACCTTTACATTTTTATATATGTTTACAACTTCTTTATCTAATGGCTAATATTGTTACCTCTATTATAAAAGGTCACAGATTTGAGGTTCACAAGAGATCTATCTGTATAGTTTCCACACACACATATGAGGCTAAATGGGTAGCTGTGATATTTATTCCCTCCTGATAGAAGAGATGAGAATTAATGTTGGGACCCATTCACTTCTTCATGAATAACGATCATGAATAGGCTTGGAGAATCTGACAAGTCTAGATCCCCATATAAGGCTGTCCTAAGACTGCTACAGTCTCAGGTTCCATAGATTTGCCACTAATCTTGTCTAAAATTCAGTTAAGTGTTATGGCTACCATGAGAACAAGATGTGTACAGCTATGGCACTGTGAAACTTTTGTGTTGTCTTCTACTTCTGAAATCTTAATCTGTCCTGTAGAAAACCAAATACAGTGGATTTCAGTTTATCAGGGCTATATCAAGTTGACGCAATTAAGCGGCTGGCTCTATTATCCGAAATTCTAAAAAATAAGCAAGTAAACCCTACAAACCAAAATTTCTTAATAACGGAAAACCAAACATATCCCTTAACTACAGTAAACACTGAAGTTATAAGGTGTGCTACTAACAAGGTACATCTAAGGAAATAGAGGAATAAATGTATAATAATACTATTATTACAGCTAATGGAATAGCATGAATACGACTATTTTTCAGAAAATAAGGTCACATTCCTGTGATTATTGTTTTAAAAAAAAATCCAGTTTGTGTTAATGTTTTCTTTTTAATGACCGTAGCTCTACAAAGTTTGACAAATTTCCAATTCTTTCATAGGGCTGTTTTCAATAAGTCAAGAAGTTTTGATAAAACTCAAGGAGTCCAGCGAACTTTTCTGCATCATGCATTAAGTCCACCAGGTCAAAGGGAATGATACAAGAGACTAAACAGCCCATTATTGTAGGCCCTAGTGGTGCCTGTAGTTTATGATATGTCGCCAAGGACAAACACAAAAGTCTGAAACCGAACACATGTTGAGTCATTGTTAACAATGTTCTCTATTATTATTGTTTGTCGCCATCACTATTCTACCTGTTTAAATTATGCACTCAAAAAAAAGGCTTACTACATCTGTTTAAGAACAGAAATACTGAGCCCTGGACCGAATAACTGGCGGTCCAGACCTGTTAAGCAAAGCAACTTTCTATGTGCAACCCTGTTTTGTTTTTGTATTTTTAATATTGGCCAGCTGTCCCTAATAACTGGTAGCCCATTAAATGGAATACACTGTACTCAGCTTTTTCACAACTGATATCAAGACCATACTTCTGATATTCCTTACATACTTTGTGCAGCATATATGAGTATACTCCTTGTCTTGTCCAAAAATAACCTGATTGTCAGCAAAATTAGGGAATCAAAATTATCCATTTCCTGCTCCATATCCCCAATTGCTGTATTTAAATATGTGTCATAGTCTCCTTGAGTTTTCTAAATGGTACATTACTTTATGCATTCCATAAGTCTACATAGAATAGTTATAATATATTGTATACTAAAGAACCTCCAATATTTAAAGTAATATTGTGAATATTATATGATATATTAAGTGATATTGTCATTCATATTTTTAAAACTATTATATATACTATATATATTACAACATATACTATTATATATATATATATATATATATATATTGTAATAAAACGTTATGAGTAGTCCTTCTTAATTCAGCCCCACGTTGGAGTCGTCAATTTGTAATAAAACGATTTTAGACGGTGTTAAGAGAAGATAATGATGACCTTGTTGTGAGCATCAATTTGTAAAGAACTCGTTGGAGGTGGCAATTTGTAACAATTAAAATGTTGTTACCTGTCTTAATTAATGTGTTATTAATAAATATATCTATTCGGTTGTTACCGATGAAACCTCCTGAAAATATATTATTAGGCAAACAAAATTATAATTATGTTCCTTTAATTTATAATCATACTACAATATAGATTTAACTTAGTTTTCAGTGGTTGGGTAATATTAGCGATATGTATAGAGTATTGACTGAATGTAATGGGTATTTTTGTCAACCCTAGTCACTCGATGTTAGAAAATTCTATTCAAATTTTGTACTAAACACAAACTAGTTCAGCAATCTCCCGTTCCGCCAGCTGCAGGCGTTTAGCGCTGTTGCTTGTAATAAGCGTACTTATAGGTTAGTTGTTCATCGGGTTTGAATCAACCTTTCTGTAAATTATTCCAACCACTACGTATAGTATTTATTCTGCAATAACTTCAAACGTTATCTCATACAATAAAGATCCTTTATTAATTTTCTCTATTAATTCACAGTCCACGTTATCTCAAAAATAATAATATAATCAAATCGATCATACAAAAATATATCGATTATCAATTAATCAAATTCTATAGACTTATACAAATGAAAAATAATAATAAATAGTTCTTATCCCAGGGTTCGTAAAGTTCTTGGAACCATTAGTAAGGCCAGGTAAAATGCATAATTAAGGTTACTCAAGTATTACAAAACAAAATTATTTACTCTAAATATAGTGAAATTAAAATAGGTTGTTTTTTACCGAGTCGACGAAAACTTCGACTGGCCGTGGACGTCTGTAAACAGTTGACAAGACTCAGTTTAACTCATCTTCATCCAATAAAAGTGTTCTGGCTTTTAATAAAATTGATCATGGAGTGTACTGGGAAGCTCTCAGGAATTCTTCGGACTTCTATTTTTCTCCTATGATCTTGATAATTGTCGATCCCGGTGGAATGAAAATGGTATCCCGGCTTCTTCTTCAAATGAAGGTTAACTCTGCCAAATGAGGTCTTCTTGTTTTTTCAATAATTCCGTTAGTTCGGGCTTTAATTCTCTTAACTGATCTTCTGGTTATAGGAGGAATTGGTTTGATACCGACTCCAGCGGAATTATTTGGTGAATGAGGTGAGGGGTTTTCAATTCTTTTTTAAATGTATTCAGTTACAATTTTGAAGTCTATTTAGTTTATTACTTATCAGTATTAAGATAGAATTATCTTTCAAAGAGGGTTTTTAATTTTGATTCATTTTTCTTCCGAATTTATTATTCATATTTTTTAAATGTATCGGCCCATCTCAACCTAATAGCTTGTAACAATCAGAACGAATGAATCAATATAAACAACTCATGTCCATTTCAGTTGCCTTAACAACCACGTTTTTTCGTCATTGGGTGAAACTAGATATCCTAGAGCCAGAATTATAGAATATTACTACTCTTTTTCAATAAAATACTCCATGCTTGGATTAATATTAAATTACCTCAGATTCTCACCTAACCTTCCTTCTTAAACAGTAAATGTTTTAACATAGTTTCGTTGGACTGGACTTCTTAGAAAGGTATTAATTTCCTTTCACAAATATGGAATTTAGGCCTATAGGTTTTCTTACACTGTTATAACATTGATTGGTTTTTTAACTTAATTTTCTTTTACCTGACCTACTGTACAATTAATTATTGGTTAATGGTTAATTACATTAATTTTAGTTTCCTGGTGTTTACTTAATTACATTAATTAACTGGTCCTGGAACCCTTCATTAGTTTACAATATAATTGTCAGAACTACTTGTCAAACCTTAAACACTGATTGCCCTCCTGGCCATGTTTACAAATGTTAATTAAAACAACAGCATTATTCAATTTTAGACAATACTTAAAACTTAGTATAATGCCTAACACTGTTAACTATACTTGATTGTCTAAAGACAAATTTAACATAAATATAAACATAATCATTGATGAAGTATTTCTATTAAACAACATCAGTTCATTCCTACCATACTCAAAATATAACATAAATATTCTGTAAACATTAAGATGTTACATTATAAAAACAAGCATAATTTATTATATTTAACTATTAATTGGTATGGTTTTTTATATTCAACATTAATTATTGCCTCTTTTGACTTGAGGCACTTCTCAGATGCATTAACTACTGAGCAACCTTAATTCAGGGTATGGTCCTTGACCATGTTTCATTCAATTTTTTATGTAACGTTGGGGACCTCAACTCTGTTACGTTACATAACACCCCCCCTTCGAAAGAAGTTTATTTTGTCTTAACAAAGTTTAGTAAAAAATAAACGCACAACGTGTATCTGGCCAATTGGTTCCACTATTCATAATACTTTTTTATTTCCGACTGGTTGTAAACTGAATGGTAATTCAGACTGGTGGTAATTGCTGTTTTCTTACTCTACTCTCTCTCTTGGAGGCAAATTCATCAATTATTTATTTCTCTGGGTAGTGGTACTTCCACATTTTATTTGATAAGGACTGGTCACACTAATCATATTAAACTTGTTGGATTTCGTTGTCCATGACATGTCCGTTACTTAACTAAATATCACTATAATATTGACGACTCGGAACACAAAGTTTTTTATAAGTAAAAACGTAAAGTTTTACCTTACAGCCTAAACCGGCTTTCACCTATAGAAGGCTTCATCAGAGGCTGTCGTTAGTAGCGCTGCTCGTCTTGTTGTTGGCGACGAGAAAGTGTTTCGAAAGATTGAAGCTGTGTGTGTGTGGTGAGATGTGTTCGAATAATGCGTGCGATTTGAATTGTGTCTGTTCGTTTAGGATGTCGTTTTTATTTGTTTTTGTGTGTTTGTATATTTCTAATTGTTCTAGAGTGTCTAGTTTTCGGCCTTTTGTGTGTACGTGTAGTATGTTCATGTTATTGTCGATGTTTTTATATGTGTGGTTTGCTTCAATGAGGTGGTTTGCGAAGGTAGATTCTGTAGTGGTGTGGAGTGCTTTTGTGTGTTCAATGTATGTCTGTTTGAAGCTACGTCCTGTCTGGCCTATGTAGAATTTACTGCAATTTGAACAATTTAGTTTATATACACCGGGTAGATCGAATTTGTTTTGTGCTTTGGGCATGCGTTTTGATAGTGTGTGTTCTGTTTTGTTAGTAGTTTTGTAAGCGATTCTGTATCCTGCTTTTTTGAATTTGTGGGCAATTTTTTCTGTTTGTTTGTTGATGTATGTTAGTGTTATGAATTTGTTGTTTTCTGTCTTTGTCTTTGTCTTTGTTTGTTTTGTGTTTTGTGTAGGAGTTTACTGACTATTGTTCTGTCATAACCGTTAGATTCTGCTAGATATTTTATCGTGTTTAGTTTGTCTTTGTAGTCTATTTCATCTAAGGGGATGTTGTTAAGTCTATGTATCATGGTTCTAAAAGCAGCTAGTTTGTGTTGTATTGGGTGATTGGAGGTGTTGTGTATTAGTGTGTCAGTTGTAGTTGGTTTTCTGTATATACTGAATTTGTGCCTGTGTTCTAGTTTTGTGATGGAGAGGTCTAAGAAGTTTATGGTATTGTTGTGTTCGTATTCGGCAGTGAAGGTTATGTTTTTATGTATTTTGTTTATGTGCGTTAGTAACTGTTCACATTGTCTTTTGTTTCCCCTGTATAGTATTAGAATGTCATCAACGTATCTTTGCCAATATAGTATTTTATGTGAGTGTCTGTCATTGTTTGTGAGTATTTTTGTTTTTTCTAAGTGTTGGAGGAAGACTTCTGCTAGAATGCTGGATATGGGGGAGCCCATGGGTAGGCCATCGTTCTGTGTGTAGTATTTATTGTTATAAGTAAAGTAGTTTTGTTTTGTGATAATGTTCAGAGTTTCTGTTATTTCATTGTGAAGGCAGTGAAGGTTATGTTTTTATGTATTTTGTTTATGTGCGTTAGTAACTGTTCACATTGTCTTTTGTTTCCCCTGTATAGTATTAGAATGTCATCAACGTATCTGTGCCAATATAGTATTTTATGTGAGTGTCTGTCATTGTTTGTGAGTATTTTTGTTTTTTCTAAGTGTTGGAGGAAGACTTCTGCTCAAAAAAAACGAACAAACACTCCTTCATAAAGGCCTAAAACATAACATACATTACAAACATAACAACCAAACACTAACAAAGCTCATAATTGACACAGAAACAAATATACAAAACACAGCACCAGAACTTCAAGACACATTAAGACATAATATAAACAACACAATAGGAGTACATAAGACACCAGACAACAACAACCACAACTCAGAAATACACACAGCCATCAAACTGAGGGAAAAGGCACACAAACACAACATCACATTTGTAAAAGCTGACAAAGGCAACACGACTGTAATTATCCCCACAGACAACCTACACAAAAAAGTACAAGACTTCATAGAACAGAACAACATCACAGAACTAAAACACGACCCCACCGACAGATACCAAAACTCAGTAAAACAAATAGTCAACAAAGCCAAACACATTATGACACATAAACAAAAGCCCTACGTGAAACAAATCCGACCATCAGCACCTACACTCCAAGCGCTTCCCAAAATCCATAAAGAAGACATTTCGATCCGCCCCATTATCAACTACCGTAATGCCCCTGCACACAAACTGGCAAAATATCTAGACAAAATTATTAGACAACACACACAAATAGACAACAACATTGCAGTAAAAAACAACACTGACCTAGTAACAAAAATAAAAGACATACACATCCCCCATAACGCCACATTAGCCTCCTTTGACATTAAAAACCTGTACACAAACATCCCCATCACTGAAACAATCACCATCCTACAAAACAAACTCAAACAGAACAACACACCAGACGAACTTATCAATGAAATAACAGAAACTCTGAACATTATCACAAAACAAAACTACTTTACTTATAACAATAAATACTACACACAGAACGATGGCCTACCCATGGGCTCCCCCATATCCAGCATTCTAGCAGAAGTCTTCCTCCAACACTTGAAAAAAACAAAAATACTCACAAACAATGACAGACACTCACATAAAATACTATATTGGCACAGATACGTTGATGACATTCTAATACTATACAGGGGAAACAAAAGACAATGTGAACAGTTACTAACGCACATAAACAAAATACATAAAAACATAACCTTCACTGCCGAATACGAACACAACAGTACCATAAACTTCTTAGACCTCTCCATCACAAAACTAGAACACAGGCACAAATTCAGTATATACAGAAAACCAACTACAACTGACACACTAATACACAACACCTCCAATCACCCAATACAACACAAACTAGCTGCTTTTAGAACCATGATACATAGACTTAACAACATCCCCTTAGATGAAATAGACTACAAAGACAAACTAAACACGATAAAATATCTAGCAGAATCTAACGGTTATGACAGAACAATAGTCAGTAAACTCCTACACAAAACACAAAACAAACAACAGACAAAGACAGAAAACAACAAATTCATAACACTAACATACATCAACAAACAAACAGAAAAAATTGCCCACAAATTCAAAAAAGCAGGATACAGAATCGCTTACAAAACTACTAACAAAACAGAACACACACTATCAAAACGCATGCCCAAAGCACAAAACAAATTCGATCTACCCGGTGTATATAAACTAAATTGTTCAAATTGCAGTAAATTCTACATAGGCCAGACAGGACGTAGCTTCAAACAGAGATACATTGAACACACAAAAGCACTCCACACCACTACAGAATCTACCTTCGCAAACCACCTCATTGAAGCAAACCACACATATAAAAACATCGACAATAACATGAACATACTACATGTACACACAAAAGGCCGAAAACTAGACACTCTAGAACAATTAGAAATATACAAACACACAAAAACAAATAAAAACGACATCCTAAACGAACAGACACAATTCAAATCGCACGCATTATTCGAACACATCTCACCACACACACACACAGCTTCAATCTTTCGAAACACTTTCTCGTCGCCAACAACAAGACGAGCAGCGCTACTAACGACAGCCTCTGATGAAGCCTTCTATAGGTGAAAGCCGGTTTAGGCTGTAAGGTAAAACTTTACGTTTTTACTTATAAAAAACTTTGTGTTCCGAGTCGTCAATATTATAGTGATATTTATATTAAACTTGTTTTAACACTCATTTCTATTTACTTCTATAAATTAGCTTTATCAATTAAGCTTCGGTCTGCTACCTTCCTTCTATTTTCTTGATCTATACTTCTGGAATCTAATATCAATCTATACAGCTATTTTATAATTTTTATCCCCTAAATATTCAATTTCCCTAACATTTTTCCCTATCTTGTGCGGTGGTACCAGTCGGGTGGCCACTCTGGGTCCATTACTCCGCTGTCCATCCTTACACCTTCTGAGACCAGGGGAACATCATCCCTGCTCATGAAAATTATTGCCGGAACATTTCTACGGTCAATACATAAAAATAAAAAAATTATAAGTAGTAGTCAATTAGCGACTAGTACTAAACACTCTTGGGATTCTTCACACTGTAGCTGTTTGCATTTATTTATATATTTCTTCTTCTCCTTGATTCCTTCTTCTTTTCCATTAACTAATAGCATATAACATTATTGATAGGCCTTATGTTAAAATTCTTTTGACTTTACTTCTTGTGACATATTTCTCCGTATCATTTCTTCTTATATAATCTTCAATTCCGAGAAATTCTAATTATTGTATTAATTATCATCCTCCTTCAGTTTAATTGGAGTCATTAAATTATTCTTTATTTTTCTTATCTGAGCACATTACCATCAATTGTTTTTGTTCATTTAATTTTTCTTCTGTTTGTTACCATTAAAAATATTACTTTTTCCTATTATTTCATTTTAAATCAATTCTCTATAACTTGTACATACCCTTCCAATCCCAGCAGCGAGGGGTTACTAGATACTTCCACTGCTGTACTTAGTTTTCCATCCTATCCTGCGGACGATCGTCCCTTGCAGTGGTTCCTGGGTTGCCATCATCAGGTCTAAAATCTCTATGGGTTTCTTGGTGTCTAGGCAGATCCTCCTCTCGACTTCGATTATTGGGTTGATTTCGTTGGTCGTTGTTGGCACGATTATTGTTCCAATACTCTCTCCCATTGTCCCAATTCCTGCGGCCTGTTCTGTATCTGTTATTCTCATGATTAGTATAGTGATTATTTGGGTAATAATTGTTATGATAACGATTGTTCACTAATTGGTCATTCACCCTTCTGTGATAATTATTATTGTTAAATCGATTTATACCTGGACGCGACTCTTGATATGTCTCTTCCCTTCTATTGTGGTAATATTCACCTTGCCGTCGGGACCTTTGATAATAGTCTTCCATTTCATAACTGGCTAATAAGGTTTCCATTGTTTCTACGGTCTTTACTTGTCCACTGCGTCTGGCACGAACTATCTCTTCTTCAAAATGGTATGACAATTTATTTACCAAACACTCCTCTGGTATCCGCGGTTCCAAATGACGTGCTAAACATACCTTTCCCAAAAAGTAAGTAGTTGGTGACTGCTCTTGATTAAAATTAAATCTCCCGTTAGTAATGTTATCTCTAATCATGTTCTGTACAGAATCTGACCAGTATTTTGACTTAAAAGTCCTTTTAAATTCCTCATAATCACTAAGTTCATTTCGGACAGCCGACCACCAATTATCATTTATACTTTTGAAGCATTCATCTAAATAACTTTTTATTACGTTCCATCGAGTTACTTTAATTCGGTTAAACCATTAAACTCTCTCCATGAATTCTATGGGATTTCCCCTATAAATTTTAAAATTGATATTATCTTTATGCTCAGGGGCTATGTGATGCGCTAGATACATTGGTCGATTTTGTAAAATCTCTATTGATTCCTTTATATTACTTATTTCCTGATTTTTTATATTTTCTATAGTCTCTTTATTTTGAACTACTTGGGTTTTTATTTGTGTCATTTCATTATTTACCAATTCAATTCTCCCAGCTATATTAATTTGCACCCCGTCCAATTTCTCTTGTGCTTCTAATTGTACTTGATTTATCATAGTTTTATGGGTATTTTCCCCATGATTAATTTTGGCCTCTACTTCCCTTGCAAGTTGTACTATGGTTCCATCTGTCTTTTCAAGACTCCCCTTAATTTCATCTATTTGCTGTATTACTTCCGCTTCATTATTATCTAACCTTTTATTGAGTGTTTCATTGACATTTGCAACCCTTTCATTGATATCTTCCCTCAATACTTGGTTCTGTTCATGTATAATCTGCCGCAACTCCTTATTACTGTTTTCAATTTTCTCATCTATTTGTTTATTATTTTCCTGAATCTGCTTTAATCTCTCATCATTCCTGTCAAACCTTTCATTAATTTGGTTTAAACTTTCATTTATTAGCCGGTTATTCTCATCATTCTCCTCTTTATTTTTGTCAAACTTCTCATTCATTAATTTGATTAAATTCTCACTCAAAATTTCATTTTGTTTCTTTGAGATTTCGTTAATACTGTCTATTTTTTCGTTAGTTTGTCTATTATCTTCTTTGATTTGTCTTAAACTCTCATTAGTTTGTTTTAAACTCTCATTAGTTTCCTCCTTGGTTTGCTTTGAGTTTTCCTCCTGTTTCCTAAATTGTTCGGCCATAAATCTCATCATATCTTGCCAATTTGGTCCTTCTCTGGCTACCGTTTTATCTGGTTGGTCCCCTTGGGCATCCTCTTCAACTATTTCCTTCTCTGTGATAATTGCTTCAGTTTCTGCTTTATCATCCATTGTTTGTTCCATTTCACTGTTCGTAAATGTTTCTATCTCTCGTTCCCGTCCACCTTCTTCCTTTTCCTTCTCTTCTGCCCCCTTCTTCGATCTGCCTCTGGTATTATGCATTCCTGTCCCTCTAATGGTTGCCTGCTCAAGTTAAGTAACAGTTAATATGATTTTTTTTTTCTTAACTAAAGCCCACTGTTGAGCGCCAATTTGTAATAAATCTATTTTCATGTGTTTGTCACTTATGTGTGTCCACGTTAAGCCCCACGTTGCTGGCGGCAATTTGTAATAAAGCTAATGTTAAGATCAATAAGATTTATTTTAGGTTTCGGGGTTTGATCAAGCTCCACGTTGGTTTGCGCCAATTTGTAATAAATCTTTTATAAGTGAGTCCTTCTTAATTCAGCCCCACGTTGGAGTCGTCAATTTGTAATAAAACGATTTTAGACGGTGTTAAGAGAAGATAATGATGACCTTGTTGTGAGCGTCAATTTGTAAAGAACTCGTTGGAGGTGGCAATTTGTAACAATTAAAATGTTGTTACCTGTCTTAATTAATGTGTTATTAATAAATATAGCTATTCGGTTGTTACCGATGAAACCTCCTGAAAATATATTATTAGGCAAACAAAATTATAATTATGTTCCTTTATTTTATAATCATACTACAATATAGATTTAACTTAGTTTTCAGTGGTTGGGTAATATTAGTGATATGTATAGAGTATTGACTGAATGTAATGGGTATTTTTGTCAACCCTAGTCACTCGATGTTAGAAAATTCTATTCAAATTTTGTACTAAACACAAACTAGTTCAGAAATCTCCCGTTCCGCCAACTGCAAGCATTTAGCGCTGTTGCTTGTAATAAGCGTACTTATAGGTTAGTTGTTCATCGGGTTTGAATCAACCTTTTTGTAAATTATTCCAACCACTACGTGTAGTATTTATTCTGCAATAACTTCAAACGTTATCTCATACAATAAAGATCCTTTATTAATTTTCTCTATTAATTCACAGTCCACGTTATCTCAAAAATAATAATATAATCAAATCGATCACACAAAAATATATCGATTATCAATTAATCAAATTCTATAGACTTATACAAATGAAAAATAATAATAAATAGTTCTTATCCCAGGGTTCGTAAAGTTCTTGGAACCATTAGTAAGGCCAGGTAAAATGCATAATTAAGGTTACTCAAGTATTACAAAACAAAATTATTTACTCTAAATATAGTGAAATTAAAATAGGTTGTTTTTTACCGAGTCGACGAAAACTTCGACTGGCCGTGGACGTCTGTAAACAGTTGAAAAGACTCAGTTTAACTCATCTTCATCCAATAAAAGTGTTCTGGCTTTTAATAAAATTGATCATGGAGTGTACTGGGAAGCTCTCAGGAATTCTTCGGACTTCTATTTTTCTCCTATGATCTTGATAATTGTCGATCCCGGTGGAATGAAAATGGTATCCCGGCTTCTTCTTCAAATGAAGGTTAACTCTGCCAAATGAGGTCTTCTTGTTTTTTCAATAATTCCGTTAGTTCGGGCTTTAATTCTCTTAACTGATCTTCTGGTTATAGGAGGAATTGGTTTGATACCGACTCCAGCGGAATTATTTGGTGAATGAGGTGAGGGGTTTTCAATTCTTTTTTAAATGTATTCAGTTACAATTTTGAAGTCTATTTAGTTTATTACTTATCAGTATTAAGATAGAATTATCTTTCAAAGACGGTTTTTAATTTTGACTCATTTTTCTTCCGAATTTATTATTCATATTTTTTAAATGTATCGGCCCATCTCAACCTAATAGCTTGTAACAATCAGAACGAATGAATCAATATAAACAACTCATGTCCATTTCAGTTGCCTTAACAACCACGTTTTTTCGTCATTGGGTGAAACTAGATATCCTAGAGCCAGAATTATAGAATATTACTACTCTTTTTCAATAAAATACTCCATGCTTGGATTAATATTAAATTACCTCAGATTCTCACCTAACCTTCCTTCTTAAACAGTAAATGTTTTAACATAGTTTCGTTGGACTGGACTTCTTAAAAAGGTATTAATTTCCTTTCACAAATATGGAATTTAGGCCTATAGGTTTTCTTACACTGTTATAACATTGATTGGTTTTTTAACTTAATTTTCTTTTACCTGACCTACTGTACAATTAATTATTGGTTAATGGTTAATTACATTAATTTTAGTTTCCTGGTGTTTACTTAATTACATTAATTAACTGGTCCTGGAACCCTTCATTAGTTTACAATATAATTGTCAGAACTACTTGTCAAACCTTAAACACTGATTGCCCTCCTGGCCAAGTTTACAAATGTTAATTAAAACAACAGCATTATTCAATTTTAGACAATACTTAAAACTTAGTATAATGCCTAACACTGGTAACTATACTTGATTGTCTAAAGACAAATTTAACATAAATATAAACATAATCATTGATGAAGTATTTCTATTAAACAACATCAGTTCATTCCTACCATACTCAAAATATAACATAAATATTCTGTAAACATTAAGATGTTACATTATAAAAACAAGCATAATTTATTATATTTAACTATTAATTGGTATGGTTTTTTATATTCAACATTAATTATTGCCTCTTTTGACTTGAGGCACTTCTCAGATGCATTAACTACTGAGCAACCTTAATTCAGGGTATGGTCCTTGACCATGTTTCATTCAATTTTTTATGTAACGTTGGGGACCTCAACTCTGTTACGTTACATAACACCCCCCCCCCTTCGAAAGAAGTTTATTTTGTCTTAACAAAGTTTAGTAAAAAATAAACGCACAACGTGATCTGGCCAATTGGTTCCACTATTCATAATACTTTTTTATTTCCGACTGGTTGTAAACTGAATGGTAATTCAGACTGGTGGTAATTGCTGTTTTCTCTCTCTTGGAGGCAAATTCATCAATTATTTATTTCTCTGGGTAGTGGTACTTCCACATTTTATTTGATAAGGACTGGTCACACTAATCATATTAAACTTGTTTTAACACTCATTTCTATTTACTTCTATAAATTAGCTTTATCAATTAAGCTTCGGTCTGCTATCTTCCTTCTATTTTCTTCATCTATACTTCTGGAATCTAATATCAATCTATACAGCTATTTTATAATTTTTATCCCCTAAATATTCAATTTCCCTAACATTTTTCCCTATCTTGTGCGGTGGTACCAGTCGGGTGGCCACTCTGGGTCCATTACTCCGCTGTCCATCCTTACACCTTCTGAGACCAGGGGAACATCATCCCTGCTCATGAAAATTATTGCCGGAACATTTCTATGGTCAATACATAAAAATAAAAAAATTATAAGTAGTAGTCAATTAGAGACTAGTACTAAACACTCTTGGGATTCTTCACACTGTAGCTGTTTGCATTTATTTATATATTTCTTCTTCTCCTTGATTCCTTCTTCTTTTCCATTAACTAATAGCATATAACATTATTGATAGGCCTTATGTTAAAATTCTTTTGACTTTACTTCTTGTGACATATTTCTCCGTATCATTTCTTCTTATATAATCTTCAATTCCGAGAAATTCTAATTATTGTATTAATTATCATCCTCCTTCAGTTTAATTGGAGTCATTAAATTATTCTTTATTTTTCTTATCTGAGCACATTACCATCAATTGTTTTTGTTCATTTAATTTTTCTTCTGTTTGTTACCATTAAAAATATTACTTTTTCCTATTATTTCATTTTAAATCAATTCTCTATAACTTGTACATACCCTTCCAATCCCAGCAGCGAGGGGTTACTAGATACTTCCACTGCTGTACTTAGTTTTCCATCCTATCCTGCGGACGATCGTCCCTTGCAGTGGTTCCTGGGTTGCCATCATCAGGTCTAAAATCTCTATGGGTTTCTTGGTGTCTAGGCAGATCCTCCTCTCGACTTCGATTATTGGGTTGATTTCGTTGGTCGTTGTTGGCACGATTATTGTTCCAATACTCTCTCCCATTGTCCCAATTCCTGCGGCCTGTTCTGTATCTGTTATTCTCATGATTAGTATAGTGATTATTTGGGTAATAATTGTTACGATAACGATTGTTCACTAATTGGTCATTCACCCTTCTGTGATAATTATTATTGTTAAATCGATTTGTACCTGGACGCGACTCTTGATTTGTCTCTTCCCTTCTATTGTGGTAATATTCACCTTGCCGTCGGGACCTTTGATAATAGTCTTCCATTTCGTAACTGGCTAATAAGGTTTCCATTGTTTCTACGGTCTTTACTTGTCCACTGCGTCTGGCACGAACTATCTCTTCTTCAAAATGGTATGACAATTTATTTACCAAACACTCCTCTGGTATCCGCGGTTCCAAATGACGTGCTAAACATACCTTTCCCAAAAAGTAAGTAGTTGGTGACTGCTCTTGATTAAAATTAAATCTCCCGTTAGTAATGTTATCTCTAATCATGTTCTGTACAGAATCTGACCAGTATTTTGACTTAAAAGTCCTTTTAAATTCCTCATAATCACTAAGTTCATTTCGGACAGCCGACCACCAATTATCATTTATACTTTTGAAGCATTCATCTAAATAACTTTTTATTACGTTCCATCGAGTTACTTTAATTCGGTTAAACCATTAAACTCTCTCCATGAATTCTATGGGATTTCCCCTATAAATTTTAAAATTGATATTATCTTTATGCTCAGGGGCTATGTGATGCGCTAGATACATTGGTCGATTTTGTAAAATCTCTATTGATTCCTTTATATTACTTATTTCCTGATTTTTTATATTTTCTATAGTCTCTTTATTTTGAACTACTTGGGTTTTTATTTGTGTCATTTCATTATTTACCAATTCAATTCTCCCAGCTATATTAATTTGCACCCCGTCCAATTTCTCTTGTGCTTCTAATTGTACTTGATTTATCATAGTTTTATGGGTATTTTCCCCATGATTAATTTTGGCCTCTACTTCCCTTGCAAGTTGTACTATGGTTCCATCTGTCTTTTCAAGACTCCCCTTAATTTCATCTATTTGCTGTCTTACTTCCGCTTCATTATTATCTAACCTTTTATTGAGTGTTTCATTGACATTTGCAACCCTTTCATTGATATCTTCCCTCAATACTTGGTTCTGTTCATGTATAATCTGCCGCAACTACTTATTACTGTTTTCAATTTTCTCATCTATTTGTTTATTATTTTCCTGAATCTGCTTTAATCTCTCATCATTCCTGTCAAACCTTTCATTAATTTGGTTTAAACTTTCATTTATTAGCCGGTTATTCTCATCATTCTCCTCTTTATTTTTGTCAAACTTCTCATTCATTAATTTGATTAAATTCTCACTCAAAATTTCATTTTGTTTCTTTGAGTTTTCATTAATACTGTCTATTTTTTCGTTAGTTTGTCTATTATCTTCTTTGATTTGTCTTAAACTCTCATTAGTTTGTTTTAAACTCTCATTAGTTTCCTCCTTGGTTTGCTTTGAGTTTTCCTCCTGTTTCCTAAATTGTTCGGCCATAAATCTCATCATATCTTGCCAATTTGGTCCTTCTCTGGCTACCGTTTTATCTGGTTGGTCCCCTTGGGCATCCTCTTCAACTATTTCCTTCTCTGTGATAATTGCTTCAGTTTCTGCTTTATCATCCATTGTTTGTTCCATTTCACTGTTCGTAAATGTTTCTATCTCTCGTTCCCATCCACCTTCTTCCTTTTCCTTCTCTTCTGCCCCCTTCTTCGATCTGCCTCTGGTATTATGCATTCCTGTGCCTCTAATGGTTGCCTGCTCAAGTTAAGTAACAGTTAATATGATTTTTTTTTTTCTTAACTAAAGCCCACTCGTTGAGCGCCAATTTGTAATAAATCTATTTTCATGTGTTTGTCACTTATGTGTGTCCACGTTGCTGGCGGCAATTTGTAATAAAGCTAATGTTAAGATCAATAAGATTTATATTAGGTTTCGGGGTTTGATCAAGCTCCACGTTGGTTTGCGCCAATTTGTAATAAATCTTTTATAAGTGAGTCCTTCTTAATTCAGCCCCACGTTGGAGTCGTCAATTTGTAATAAAACGATTTTAGACGGTGTTAAGAGAAGATAATGATGACCTTGTTGTGAGCGTCAATTTGTAAAGAACTCGTTGGAGGTGGCAATTTGTAACAATTAAAATGTTGTTACCTGTCTTAATTAATGTGTTATTAATAAATATATCTATTCGGTTGTTACCGATGAAACCTCCTGAAAATATATTATTAGGCAAACAAAATTATAATTATGTTCCTTTATTTTATAATCATACTACAATATAGATTTAACTTAGTTTTCAGTGGTTGGGTAATATTAGCGATATGTATAGAGTATTGACTGAATGTAATGGGTATTTTTGTCAACCCTAGTCACTCGATGTTAGAAAATTCTATTCAAATTTTGTACTAAACACAAACTAGTTCAGAAATTTCCCGTTCCGCCAACTGCAAGCGTTTAGCGCTGTTGCTTGTAATAAGCGTACTTATAGGTTAGTTGTTCATCGGGTTTGAATCAACCTTTTTGTAAATTATTCCAACCACTACGTATAGTATTTATTCTGCAATAACTTCAAACATTATCTCATACAATAAAGATCCTTTATTAATTTTCTCTATTAATTCACAGTCCACGTTATCTCAAAAATAATAATATAATCAAATCGATCACACAAAAATATATCGATTATCAATTAATCAAATTCTATAGACTTATACAAATGAAAAATAATAATAAATAGTTCTTATCCCAGGGTTCGTAAAGTTCTTGGAACCATTAGTAAGGCCAGGTAAAATGCATAATTAAGGTTACTCAAGTATTACAAAACAAAATTATTTACTCTAAATATAGTGAAATTAAAATAGGTTGTTTTTTACCGAGTCGACAAAAACTTCGACTGGCCGTGGACGTCTGTAAACAGTTGACAAGACTCAGTTTAACTCATCTTCATCCAATAAAAGTGTTCTGGCTTTTAATAAAATTGATCATGGAGTGTACTGGGAAGCTCTCAGGAATTCTTCGGACTTCTATTTTTCTCCTATGATCTTGATAATTGTCGATCCCGGTGGAATGAAAATGGTATCCCGGCTTCTTCTTCAAATGAAGGTTAACTCTGCCAAATGAGGTCTTCTTGTTTTTTCAATAATTCCGTTAGTTCGGGCTTTAATTCTCTTAACTGATCTTCTGGTTATAGGAGGAATTGGTTTGATACCGACTCCAGCGGAATTATTTGGTGAATGAGGTGAGGGGTTTTCAATTCTTTTTTAAATGTATTCAGTTACAATTTTGAAGTCTATTTAGTTTATTACTTATCAGTATTAAGATAGAATTATCTTTCAAAGAGGGTTTTTAATTTTGATTCATTTTTCTTCCGAATTTATTATTCATATTTTTTAAATGTATCGGCCCATCTCAACCTAATAGCTTGTAACAATCAGAACGAATGAATCAATATAAACAACTCATGTCCATTTCAGTTGCCTTAACAACCACGTTTTTTCGTCATTGGGTGAAACTAGATATCCTAGAGCCAGAATTATAGAATATTACTACTCTTTTTCAATAAAATACTCCATGCTTGGATTAATATTAAATTACCTCAGATTCTCACCTAACCTTCCTTCTTAAACAGTAAATGTTTTAACATAGTTTCGTTGGACTGGACTTCTTAAAAAGGTATTAATTTCCTTTCACAAATATGGAATTTAGGCCTATAGGTTTTCTTACACTGTTATAACATTGATTGGTTTTTTAACTTAATTTTCTTTTACCTGACCTACTGTACAATTAATTATTGGTTAATGGTTAATTACATTAATTTTAGTTTCCTGGTGTTTACTTAATTACATTAATTAACTGGTCCTGGAACCCTTCATTAGTTTACAATATAATTGTCAGAACTACTTGTCAAACCTTAAACACTGATTGCCCTCCTGGCCAAGTTTACAAATGTTAATTAAAACAACAGCATTATTCAATTTTAGACAATACTTAAAACTTAGTATAATGCCTAACACTGGTAACTATACTTGATTGTCTAAAGACAAATTTAACATAAATATAAACATAATCATTGATGAAGTATTTCTATTAAACAACATCAGTTCATTCCTACCATACTCAAAATATAACATAAATATTCTGTAAACATTAAGATGTTACATTATAAAACAAGCATAATTTATTATATTTAACTATTAATTGGTATGGTTTTTTATATTCAGCATTAATTATTGCCTCTTTTGACTTGAGGCACTTCTCAGATGCATTCACTACTGAGCAACCTTAATTCAGGGTATGGTCCTTGACCATGTTTCATTCAATTTTTTATGTAACGTTGGGGACCTCAACTCTGTTATGTTACTATATATATATATATATATATATATATATATATATATTGTAACGTGCGGTGTTTTAGAGGTATTAGCGAAACGTCCTTCTGATTCAAGCCCCACTGTTGGGTTCGCCAATTCTGTAACGTGCGGTTTTTTGATCAGAGGTTTCCGCCTCTCCACAGTCGCCACTTATGAATTATAATGACCGAAGTTTAAAAATAAAGTGTTTGGTAATGTTACTCAATCAAAAGCCGAAATCGAATGTGTGTGATTTGGGGTAAAGCAGGGAAGTTGTTCAGCCTTATGTTGAAGAGAGAGTAAGTACTGATTGTTTACACTCGGTTCCGACGATTTCTGAAATTCTTTCAAATTGTTTGCCGTGAATTAAATCAGCTGATTGTGAGACGAGTCTCCACACATAGTCCAACCAGACTACACTGTGACAAAATATGACCCAATGTATCGACCTCTTCGATTTTGTGCTGAAATCTATTACAACTACCCACTACAAAAAATATAACACATTTTTATTATTCAATATCATTTTTTCAATAATATTTATTATTTATATTATTGGTTTTTTCCCTGCCGCAAAAAATACAAATATCACAATCGATGTTTTCCTTCATTAAAACATAATATCGACTTCATAGAGTAAACATGGAATTGTCAAGAAAAAAAAAGTATATGGTTTTGTTTACCAAATTTTATACTATTTTTAAAACATCAATCAATATATAATTCTTTTTATTTCCCCAGGGTTAAGGGTAAGTTCTTTTTGTTATGAGATGGTCAGAAATGGATAACTATACTACGCTTTACAAATACCGAAAAATATTAAAAAATTGGTTTATTTTCGTTTAGTATGTAGTTCCAGAAATGTCCGTAAGAGAGCAGAGTGTGTTTGTTTTCATTAGAACATGTGATTAATTTGTACTAGTTTTTTGTTCTATACCACCATTCGGAATGATTTTTCTTCGTTAAATATTAAACGAAATGTTTATATTACCTCTCTTCTGACAGTTCTTACTTGAATGAAGCCTTTTCTCTGGTGATGTCCGTCTTGGGTTGTAATTTCATTACCGTCTGGCCAATATTATATCGTCAACTTGAAACATAGCGAAACTAGGCCGGATCATCCAAATGGTTTTCTTTCACTTTTTATTATGGAGTATAGCAATTTATTTTTGATAAATAAGGTAGGATTATATAATGTACATATTGTTGTTTAATTTTGTACCAATTTTGCACTTCTATAAGGTTTCTAAAAGGATATTTTAATAAAATTGAGGTCTCATCTTTTTTGTCAACTCGCCAGGTTTAATTTTTAAATTCGATTAACAATACTTGTTATTTTCATCACTCTTAGTAACCCATAATTTTTTAGTATACAGGCAGTTTGTAATTATTATAAATTTATATTTTCTTTACAGAAAAATAATTCTTTTTAATTCCGGTTTCTTTCCCAATTTGGTTTACATAATAGGTTTCTGTTCATTTTCTTATGACCTTGTATATAAGTATTTAATATTTTTATTATCTTTAAATGAATTTATATATTATTTATTAGTCTCTCGTAGTATTCCTACACTGCACTACTTCCTTCTGCCATTTCCCTCATACCATATTATTTTAATTTTTTATCATCATTTGATATTTAAATCTTTTATGTTTTTTAAAACGAACCCTGGGTTATCTTATATTATAACACAAATATTTGAAAAAATATAAAATTAACTTAGGTATTAAAATTGGTTGTCTATACAATATAAACACTACAATAAATTAACAAAATACATCATCGGTTAGTAGCATTATAGTCTACTATCATCGTTTATAATTCTCCCACCTACAACACAATTCTGTAAGAAGTTCCCCTCACTTTCACTTTTTACCTCAATGGGTACACTATAACTCACTTGTCACTGTATATCACTCGAATTGTTTATAATGTTTAGTGATATAATTGAATTTTGAGCTCGTTATAGCTTACCCATTTCTGACCTTTATGTTATTACATGAGTTAATTTATTTGGACCGGGTTATGTACCGTTAAAATATATATGTATATAGTAAAATAGCGGTTTTAGCCGAGATTTAATGTCACCTGTTGTATGCGTCAATTTGTCATAGAAACATGTAAGTCCCGTATTTATCCTTACCTTAAGCCCCACTGTTGGGATCGTCACTTTGTAAAAAGACGTTTACCTGGGTTGTTATTTTTGTATTATTTATTTTTGTTAAATTTAATAGTGTGTAGTGAGCCGTTTTATACTTTGTCTCAATACTTACTAGTCGACCGTATTTCTCATCGCTCAGTTCAAATTTTTCCGCCTCGCCGCCTGATTGGCTCATGCTGTCTGGCCGAGTCGAATTCGTCAACTGTCGTATGTTTATTGTTTGTGTCCCAAATTCTTATATTACCCTTTTTATATGAATCAAACATACAGCAATTAAGAAATATGAAAATTTATTGAACCCTTCTGTTGAGATCCGGTCTGAGTGGACCTAAAAAATGTTAATTTCGGCACGTGTGTACCAAAAAATGTTCTATTAGGAAGAATGATGTTTGCGGTGCTATTGCCAGGATGCAGAATAATGACGATAGTGGACTGTATAATACATTTATTAAGTTTCTGTTGTACACTTAAATCATGGTGTTGAGATTGGCTAAGTCTGAATAGATTTTAAATTTGAATAAACAGAATCGTTAAGAACGCTACATGTTAGATGAGGCGCAAATGTGCGACACTCAGATTAAAATGTCAAGGCCTAAGGCCTAGACGAATGTCGTATGAATTGCCGTAAGACTTGAGGTGCGAGTACGCGGCACTCAAGCTACATGAAAAAGAATTAGCAATGTATTGCTAATGTATTGCAAGTATGCAATATATGTTGTGGCCTAAGGCCTACAATGATTGTCTGACGACAAGAAAAATGAATGATGACAGAACAAGCGAGCAAACGTAATAACGTCTGCCGCCAGCCGTAGCTCGGACAACTGTGTTGTTTGTAAAAACATGATAAGCACAATTTGAAAACGTACAGATTAGCCAACCTATGAATGTGAAAATTACCACATTACTGTCCATAACTGCCCGCAAAAAAAATCAAAGGATTTTTTAATACATCTTAATAACTTATTATAGAAAAATACAGAGTTCTTAATAATAAAGTCAATCTCAATAAGTTGTATTGAACCTTGAGTTTGAAATCTTAGATAACAGTTATGAC
Source organism: Magicicada septendecula (assembly GCA_034769895.1). NCBI lineage: Eukaryota > Metazoa > Arthropoda > Insecta > Hemiptera > Cicadidae > Magicicada > Magicicada septendecula. Next base: position 388,201,354 of record CM068371.1, read on the forward strand.
ATTAACTGTTTAAGAGATGAGCTTGAGTGATGATAAGAGTTGAGCAGGCCAAAAGTCAGCTTGTAACCTGATTATACATGAGTATAAATGCAAGATTAGCAATGTATTGCCAATATATATTGTATGTATGCAATATTAAACAATATAAGACATGAAAAATACATGGTTTGACAATGTTTAATGATGAATAATCGGTGACTCATCACATGATGGGCCCAATAAGTTGTAACATTTATGCAAGTCATAATGGCTATCTTAAGCCAGATAAGGCCAGTAGACCTATACAATAGTATTGAATACAATGAACAAACAAAATTATTATAAAGCTATACATGTAAAGACAAATTTAGCATGACGCTTTATAGTCTGCACGATGCATGCTATACCTGATGTTTCAGGAATATACAATAAATTGTTATGTCAAAACAAGCTATACATAGTTGAATGATTGCAAGCACAAAGTGTAATGACATGTATGTCATAATTAAAGCATGAATAATAATTGTGCAATACATGATCCCAAAATACAAATACAAAATACAATATAAAAATATAGGCATGGCGTTTGGTTATAGAGAGTAGATGCGGATAAAACAATGTGTTTTACATAGATACAAGTTATACATAATAAATACAATAGAAATCGGATTAGATAATTACAAAATGTAATACATGTGTTGAACAATTGTGAGAAATAAATTCATAGAGTAACAAATAAAAACAATAGTAAGCAAAGACATGAGGCATAAATCAAATGTTGCATATACGAAAATACAAAATAATAATTAAAGTTTTGCATATTAAATAAACTGACACTTGCTTGAGTAAAACAAACAGTTTCTGAATCAAAAATATACAAATTAAAGCTTATGCTAAAAACAAAGGTGCTTATAACTAACAAAGTCTTCTTTGAACATCTGATTTATGTATTTTTGACATATATATATACACAGGAAAATAAACCCTCTTTTTGACTGTTCGTCCCTAGTAGGGACCAAACATAATTTATGGATTGGTCTGCGATAGGTGTCAGTAGGCTTGCGAACGTCAACTACTCTAATTAAGTTGTCTGGACCGGGAAATGTGGCGGTAATTACACCAAATTTCCACGCTAATGGAGGTAAGTTATCCTCAATCAGTAAAACCAGGTCACCAATGGAAACGTTATCTTTGGCGAATTTCCATTTGTGACGTTGTTGTAGTTGATGTAAGTAGTCGCGAGACCAAGCTTTCCAAATGACTTGGACAAACTTCTGGAGAAGTTGCCAACGTCCAAGACGAGAGATGGGAACGTGAGATAAGTCTGGATCAGGTATCGCCGTTAATGGCGCGCAAATCAAAAAATGGCCAGGTGTAAGTGGCACCGGATCATTTACATCCGATGAAACGGCGAATAATGGACGTGAGTTTAGACATGCCTCTGAGACAAAACCGTCGTAAACTCCTCGAAGGTGAGTATAGACTTGCCTACCACGCGGCGCAAATGATACTTTAAACTCTTTATACCGCTCTCCCAAAGACCACCAAAATGAGGTGATGAGGGCGGAATAAATGACCATGTAATACCATGAGAGGTCGTAAAGGATTAGATTGATGAGGTGGCATCCATTATTATGCCAAAGATTGTAAAGGTCATGCAAAACATTGCGGGCCTTCCTAAAGTTCGTGCCATTATCAGAATATAACTGGCTGGGTATACCCCTACGGGCCATGAAACGCCGTAAGGCAGCTATAAACGCGTTGGCCGTAAGGTCGGAAACCAGTTCCAAATGAATGGCCCTGGTTGCCAAGCAGATGAACAAAAACACATACGATTTTGACAGAGTCCTAGATTTCTGCCCGCCATGACGAATCATGAAGGGACCACCATAATCAACTGCGCAGAACAGAAACGGCCGCGAAGGAGTGACTCTAGGAGATGGCAAAATACCAAGCCTTTGAACCTGATGTTTGGCACTAAACCTGAGACACTTGACGCATCTACGAATGATGGAGCGAATGACTATCTTGGCGTTAATGTCGACCAACGTTGACGAAGTGAGTGATGCACGAGTTGAGCACCAGCGTGGAGTAGACGAATCTGTTCGCGTTCGATAATAAGGCGAGTAATATGAGCCGATGGATGCAAGACAATAGGATGCTTACTGTCATAAGGTAGTTGCGACTGCTATAATCGTCCGCCGACGCGTATTACGCCAGACTCATCAAGAAACGGGTCCAGAGAAGACAACTTGCTCCTTATAGAAACAGAAGACCCATTACGAAGACAATTAATCTCGGCAGCGAAGTGGATCGACTGAGATTGTTTTATGAAAAAATTAAGAGTGGAATGAATTTCAACGGGGGTAAGAGAGCCCGAAATTTTCTCAGCCCTGGAGAGTCTAATATTTTTGATGAATCGAAAGCAGTAATCGTATACACGAGTCAGACGGTGCAACGAAGAAAAGTCCTTTGAAAGATCAATATGGCTAAGGTAGACATTAAAGAAAGTTTGGGGGTTTTGTTTCTCCTCCGCAGTGAATTCAGGAGACGACAGATTAGAAGGCAAAAAGGGTGGAAAAAGATTGGACTCGGAAGATTGAGACAAACAAGCGGGACCATGCCACCAAAGCGAACAATCGCGCAAAACGTCGGGGTGACATCCCCTAGAAATAATGTAAGCAGGATTATTTTGTGAATTGATGTGATGCCATGTGTAGGCTTCAGTAAGACGCTGATTTCGGCAACACGATTAGCGACGTAGGTCTTCCACCTGGAAGACTGGGCATGAATCCAGTAAAGGGACACCATGGAGTCAGAATAAAGGTGAACACTATTAATAAGGGAATGAAGAGCAGGGGCGACCTTGAATAAGAGTCGCGATAACAACAAGCAAGCGCAGAGTTCAATGCGAGGTAATGACACCCGTCGTAGGGGGGCTACGCAAGATTTAGAACACAGAAGGTGACAAGAGGCCGATGAATCTTGATAAATGACTAATGTAAACACAACACCCATATCCCCTTTCAGAAGCATCCGAAAACCCATGTAATTCAACTACCTTTGCTTTAGACTTGCAGCGAATAGAACGTGGGACAATAATTTTACCGATCAGATATAATTTATCGCATAATGAATGCCAATGCAAGTGTAATTGCCCGGAGATTGGCTCATCCCAACCAAGATTGCACAGCCAGAGTTGCTGCATAAACTGTTTGTACAGGAAAACAACGGGACCGACGAGTCCGAGTGGGTCGTATATACCTGCGATAATCGATAGGATTTTCCTCTTAGAGAGCTTGATTCAACTGGGAATGATTTGGTGTCGAACAAAAATGAATCTGTAGTGTTATTCTAGAGAATGCCCAAGGTACGCACATTACCTTGTTTGTTTAAAGGGAGTGATAAATTATCATGACCTACGACCACATTGGGTTGATTTGATGCCCATTTATGCAGAGTGAGGCCGTATTGAGTCAACAACGTACCTAAGTCAGATTTCAACTTGGTCAGATCAGAAATGGTGTCTGCACCGATTAACAAATCGTCGACATAGAAATCATTAATTATAGCTGACGCAGCGTCAGGAAAAGAAGCTTCATGATCCTTACCAATCTGATTAAGACAGCGAGTAGCCAAAAACGAAGCACTAGCAGTACCGTATGTTACAGTTCGCAATACAAAATGTTTAAACTGTTCGAGTGGAGAGTTACGCCACAGAATACGTTGATAATGACAGTCCTTATCAGATACCAGAATTTGTCGATACATCTTCTCGATGTCGGCGATGAGAACATAGTTGTGCATACGAAATCACAAAAGAATAGAAAAAAGGTCTTGTTGGACGTTTGGGCCTACCAACAAAACATCATTGAGAAAAAGGCCATTGGTAGTTTTGGACGAGCCGTCAAAAACGACGCGAAGTTTTGTCGTAGAACTAGAATGTTTAAAGACGGCATGGTGAGGCAGATAGTAGGTATTTGAAACCCCGGAAATGATAGAGCAATCGTCGACAAGCGTCATGTGGCCAAGATCCTTATACTCCTGAATAAAGTTAGCGTATTCGCGCGCAAGCTTACAATCACGCATGAACCGGCGTTCTAAACTCAAGAATCTCGCTTCTGCGCTAGCATAGGACTCACCGAACTGGGGGGATTGTCAGACTTAAATGGTAGCGAAACAACGAACCTACCCTCTTCATTGCGATGAGTAGACGTAACGAAATGCTCCTCACAAGCTGAATCGTTACTAATGGGTGCATTATCAAGGATAGTTTCGGTCTCCCAAAATTTCTCGAGAGACGCCAGAATTTGACTGTCGTTGTTCCTAGCCAGGAACGAAACTGCAGGACCCTTATAACGGCAGTGTTTGGGCAAATTGCCTGCTAGAATGTAGCCTAACTTTGTTTCTTGTATAGTAGGGAAATGAGAACCTCGTACATATTTGTTAGGTAAAATTAAATCTAAGTAAAATTGCGCTCCTAAAAGTATATCGATGTCAGCTGATATGTTGAAATGCGGATCGGCAAGGAAAACGTTATCTGGGACATTAAACTGATTTATGTCAAAAGATTGTGCTGGCAATTTATGGGTTAATGCAGATAAGACCGCGCATGTTGCTTGGAAACTAAATCTTTGATAGCGTGAAATAATGCTTATAGACGCTAAATTAGTGGCACAACAAGCGGTATTATTTATACCTGTAATCGGTATGTTAGATTTAGTCAAGTTAAGCCATAATTTCTTGGCAAATGATTCCGTACAAAAATTTATTTGTGACCCCGCATCCAATAGAACTCTTGCGGGTTGTCTATTGCCAGCCCGGTCAATGACAAACACAATTGCTGTTGATAAAAGAACATTGTTTGTAGATTGTAATTTAAGTGAACAGTAGTTGCTGCTGCTGGCAGAAACTGGTTTTGACACATTATTTATGTGTAGCAATGTATGGTGTCGTTTTGAACAGATCTTACATGATTGTTTGATCTTACAATTTGATGAAAAATGATCTGGTCTTAAACAATTTGTACAGAGTTTATGATTTAATATAAATTGCCCTCGTTCTGATGTGCTTAATGCACGAAATTTGTCACACATGTAAATTGGATGACTAGATTTACAGCATAAGCATAAATAATTGTTTGAAGCTGAGTGATAACTTTTAAATGAAGTGCTGCCAGCAGAGTTTCGTGATTTGTGTTTGTCAGATTTATTGAATCTTAAAGTTGATTTGTTGAGCTGCTGTCCGGCATCGATAGGCAGTGTATTTTCTAGCAACTGTCCACGTGCGTTTAAAAACTGAGTGAAGCTTTGAAAGTTAGGAAGATTATCGGGGTCTATAGACTCCTTCCATAATTTAAACGTGGTATGATCCAGTTTTGCTGACAATAATTGTACAGTGATAAGCTCGAATGAATCCACTGACAGTTGCGTGGCCGCCAGTGAATTAACGGAAGACGTTATTGTATTTATGAATTCTGCCAGACTTTGGACAGAGTCCTTAATTGTTGACTTTACTTCAAGCAAATTTTGAATATAATACTTAGCTAGTATGAATTTGTTGTCATATCTAGCGGACAGCAAACTCAACGCTATCGAATAGTTTTCGTTACAAATAGGTAATGCCTTAATTAAATCTAGCGGCTCATTTTTCAGAGACGAATACAAATAATGTAATTTCTGCACTGACGTTAAATCAGATCTGGCGTGCACCAAGTCCAGAAATATTGAATAATAAAAGTGCTGCCATTCTAAGATATTGCCTGTGAAGCAGGGCAGACTTATCGGTTTTAATTGTATGTTGCTTGTTAATACGGGAGATACAGTCTGAACGTTGAAGCTTTCTATCAATTGCAAGATATTGGCTTCTGTTGAATATAACAGCTCTTCAACCTCAATTCGGTCTTCTTGAGCAGCGTTTATGTCTTTAGAAATGAGTTCAATTTCGGACTGTACCTCATCGTATTTTGTTGCCAAACTTTTTAGACTTTCTAGTCTAACTGTTAAAAAATGTTTTGTGTTAGTGTTTTTATCAAAGTTAATGATAGCCGAATTAATTCGCACTATGGCAGACTTTATGCCGCCTCTCTTTCTGACGAACACTTTGAGGCCTTCTTCAGCCATTGTACGCACCTGTTAATGACGTGGTACCTGGTATGCGATGTCCTGGAGCGTCGAGGCCGTGGAGAAGATGGCAAACACACAGACCGGAGAGATGACTGCTTAAACTGGAGTGTAGACGCTAGCACATGGATGGTCTTGCAGTGATGTCGTCACGAGGCTCAATGGCGATGAAAGAAATGCTGAAGTAAGTCCCGCAACGGTCGGATTAGCGAATACGCTGAATCGCCCGTGATGGCCAGAAATTGGGGCAGAAAAATGATGAAAACCGCTGTAATAAGTAGCATAAGGTGACTGACGAATCCAGGCACAGAGCGACCAAAAAATTGTTGAGATCCGGTCCGAGTGGACCTAAAAAATGTTAATGTCGGCACGTGTGTACCAAAAAATGTTCTATTAGGAAGAATGATGTTTGCGGTGCTATTGCCAGGATGCAGAATAATGACGATAGTGGACTGTATAATACATTTATTAAGTTTCTGTTGTACACTTAAATCATGGTGTTGAGATTGGCTAAGTCTGAATAGATTTTAAATTTGAATAAACAGAGTCATTATGAATGCTACATGTTAGATGAGGCGCAAATGTGCGATACTCAGAATAAAATGTTAAGGCCTAAGGCCTAGACGAATGTCGTATGAATTGTCGTAAGACTTGAGGCGTGATTACGCGGCACTCAAGCTACATGAAAAAGAATTAGCAATGTATTGCTAATGTATTGCAAGTATGCAATATATGTTGTGGCCTAAGGCCTACAATGATTGTCTGACGACAAGAAAAATGAATGATGACAGAACAAGCGAGCAAACGTAATAACGTCTGCCGCCAGCCGTAGCTCGGACAACTGTGTCGTTTGTAAAAACATGATAAGCACAATTTGAAAACGTACAGATTAGCCAACCTATGAATGCGAAAATTACCACATTACTGTCCACCTTCTTTATATTAACTGGTCAATTACAGTTGATAAATGATACATATATTTATTATAATTCCAGTGTTTACAAGTTGCTCGGTTGGCAGCGTCTTGCTCGTTCAGTTCATACGTAAAATGCCACAAAGGCGTACATGTTTTGTTTTATAAAAATTAATTTTATCTCAGGGAATAAGTTCTTTGGACTACAGAAGTTGGATTACAGACTAATAAATGCACATAAATTATAACATTCCTTATATCTAATACACAATAGTTGATATTTTAAAACATGAAAAGTAAGTTATTGGCAATGAGAAATAGTGCACGCTTGGTTAAGTTCTTGTTAGCAGTTAGTTTTTAAAATTATTTTAATATAAAATCAACATTTAGTGATTGATATGTTTTATCGAAAGTGAATTTTTTATCAAGTTCCATTCAAAAGTTAATTTTGTGATCTGTGAAGTGAAAATAAGATAGTTCGTTTACTATGGGTAATTCAAAGTTTAAGTTTGGGGTGAAGTATTTATTTTATACTCATCGATTCCATGACGTAGCTTCTCTTGCAATCCTCTTCTTCTTCTGGAACACGTTTAAGAGTCCTTTCTTCTTTGGATTTGCTGAGATCCCCGTTCAAATGGTTGAAATTCAATGTTCAGCTGCCATCAGTTCTTGTAGATGATCTTCTTCCTCAGGTTGAGTTAGGTCCCTTCAGTTCTTCCTCCAGAATTGGTCGGGTATTAATTTAATTTACTTCCTTCCAAGTTTTGTCCATGATATTTGTTATATTAATGTTTTAATTACTGGCTTTATGGGCTTCATACGTCCACCCTCTATGTTAGTCAATAATGAAGTAATTATATTTCAACGGTCACTCTATGTAACGAGCATGAGTTGTCATGGTAACCTTTCAAATTATACTAGTTCTCATTGGTCAACATCTTATAACATTGTTATAATCTAACGTTTTATTTATGTTCAAATATGTAAAAATCCTTTAAATTATGATTACTTCCTTATGCTAGTAGTAATATTAATTATACTAACACCATTGTTCTGCTTTTTTACTAAAGATTATTTTGATATCCCTCATGGTTACTTTTGATTAGTTAATAACATTTTTCTTATTTTCTTATTGATATTTCTTTTGTAATTATCTTTAAACTGAATAATATTTATACATTTTTATACCTGATATACTTGCTTAAGTACTTAAACATTTTATATACTCTAATTGACCCTTGGTTATTGTTTTCTTTTTAAACTTACAAAATTCCTTCCTTCATGCTAGGTTAAATCCTAGGTTTCCCAATACTCCTATTCAACATTCTTTACAATTCATAAACTTTATTTATTGGTTCATTGAACATTTTTTTATAGAAACAGATAAAAAAAACATTGTGCTTTTGACAACACACCTTTTATTATTAAAATATTTTCTTACCAGGTTCAAGCCTGAAATTAAACTTCTAACTATTATTGGTTTCTTACTGCTATCTCACCTGTCTTCTAAGTTAATTAATTCTATGGTTTTTTACAATAACGAAACTCTTAAAATAATAATTTTTAACAGTACCTTACCCAATATAACTCACAAATTCCTTCACTAAAATATAGTGTCTGCTTCTCCTATCTTCCACTCTAATAACTTAACTTTTACCTTATTTTTTGTAATTCTTACCTACTATCACTTAAATTAATAATGGTACAATTAGTTTCATACTTTTTAGATAATGTTCTATTAAAGACTGTTTTGCTATATTACTATAGTCTGGTTCTTATTGTATTTTATAATGTATACACCTACACTGCACTTTTCCTTTCATATGAGGTTTCTTTATCTATCATCACTTTCACTTTTATACTATGTTATTTACATAGATCGTTGTCACTTATTTCTATTTATTTATTTATATCCTTCACTTGATATTTCACATATTGTTTGTTTATTTAGTTTAGTATCACTGGGTGGTTATTGGTCATTAATATTTGTTTTATTCTCATTTCACATTGGTCACTTTTGGTTTTAATGGTTGTCTTTATTCAGCTCAATTATATTTTTTACTTGCTTTTGACTAGTTTATTATTTAATAGGGTATTTTTTATTTCTAACTTCCTATCTCATATTTATAAATTCATGTTTCTTTTCTTTTCATTTAACATACATAATATCTCTAGTTTATTTTTTATAGTTTACATATTATAAATTTAACTTTTATAGATACAGATATATATTTATGGTGGTGTAGTAGTGTGAGTGCAGATACGCACCGGTATCTACGATAATGTTGTTTTTTATAAAATGTTGTAATTATAACTATTATGGTTATTAGTGTGATTGTATTGTTTAATGGGTGCGTATTAATAGTCCACTTTTTTGATTTAAAATGTTTCGCGCACTCTGTTATATACCTCCCTCACTTACCACACGTGGATATTTCAGTCCTGTTCAGTGACGGTTCCGCTGAAATACATACACTTTACATACAGATAGATATTCAGGTTGAATATTCAATATAGTTATCACACACAATATAAATGAAATAATATCTAACTAATATTCTGAATTATTAGATCTATTTAAACTCTTCCGCCACCTTTGGTAGAACTGATTAAAAATAAATGAACTAATTTAGAATTGAAAAGATACTCTTTTTCACTGGTAATAAAAGTGGAGGTTTATTAACAATTCGAGATATTATAAAATCTTTGAACAATGAACAATCAATGGCTAACAACCTTTTAGATAATAATTACAATTAAAAATTCAAAATAAGACTCTGTTCAGCCTCAAGGCTGGTAAACCTGTTAGTTGTACAATAAGTTAATTTCAAGAGGTTATGTTCTCTTGTATCAGTGAATTACCATATTCGTAAGGTTCTTTTAGGTAGCATGATACCAGGTACAAGATGTAATATTAATAACGATATAAAATGAACAATAATTAATAATAAACAAACAAATATAAAAATCGAAAATTAATACCATATATCTGATAGTTATGGTACTATCGTACGTGGGAATGCGCACGCAACTTTTAGTACTTTTCTGACAATTATCAAGCTCGTTGGCTTGTACAGTTAAAATGTATCACTTTATTTTAATAATTCGTTTTGAGAATTATCTATTTGCAAGAGAAAAATTTATTAAAAAACTCTTGTTATTATTTCCATCTGGTTTGGATTTTACTTGAGAACAGACTGGTAACAGTGAAATTGGCAAGTTACCGTTACGATTCTAAGGTTATGTTATAACGGGTATTGTTATAATGGTTAACTATTTCTTAATATTTATTATTTCTTAATCTAAATATAAACACATTATTCGTAATATATTGATGTGTTATTATCAGGATTACATTTATTCTTTCGTATTAAAGTTAATAATGTTTACTTTAAAACATCGAAAAAATCAAGAAAACAATTTTAGTCAATTGAGTGACTATTGTTCTTACTCGTATTTAGTAATAAATGCTTCAAACATAATTTTTTAATAATGATAAATAATTAAAATATTTTTTCAATATTTTAATAATTGTGAACTAATATTTCTTTTAATTCTGATAATTCAATCATGGTTTTTGATACTTCGCCTTTTCTGACTTGCGTAGTATCAAAATTATTTGTTTACGAAATTATTATTTCTGTTTCAATATTATTTAAATAAAAATTGTACTCCCTGTTTTTTATCTTTCACAACACGATTGACATTATACACTAATCGTACTTGTTTAAATAAATAACTCCGCACATTTCACTCGTATATATTGGTGTACTGTTAAGGTTATGTATGTTGGTTTACTTAATGTTACTGCCGCGCACAATTTAAAATTAAAACTTTTTCATGTTGGCGAGTGGCGTGGCCTCTCCGTCGAAAGACTGATCGTGAACTGTGATGCTTCTTCGAAGCGTCTCCTGCTCGTCTGACTAAGGTTCATTCATTCTATTGGTTGAAAAAACTATACTCTCCGACCCAAAAGCCTTTGTTTTCTTAAAATATTTAATTTTTTAACAAATTCAGTTTTGAGTTTGAGGCTTTGTGACGTCAGCACTGGTACAAAAATTTAAGTGAAAAGTTTAAAATCACAATAACTTTCTTAATCTATGTCCTATCGTTAAATGGTTGATGTCAGTGAATTGCGGACATCCTGTACTTTAATTTAAGTCTAAGAATGATTATTTTCTGTCCATCACTTCTATCACTATAACGATTTTATTAATTATTTGTGGTGTATCTTATATTTATAAGTCTATTACACCAAATTTTACTTATTTATATTAAAACACTTTTTAAATAAACACTCTGAGTCCATATCTCAATTGGTTTGATTCAAAATTTGGGAATAATTGTTCCCTAAACAATATCTCGTTATGGCGTCTTTAGGCGTCCATATTTGATTTTTTATAAATGTGCTTAAAACTAATTTTTCTAATTTAAAACAGTAATATTGCAATCTAATAATACTAGTAACGTCTATTTACATAATTTTACACTAGAATATTTGTATATGACTGTGTTTAATCTACTATTTACATTGTTTTAGTCCCCTCCTATCTCTCTTATACAATTGTTACCTTATTTCTGGTTTTCTCTATATAAATTATATCATGTACTAATTTTAATTAGTGTACACACATTGTACCTAATTCATTATACATAATGGTTAGCTTTTAGTTAGTTCAGAACCCTTCAATTTTTCAGTAATGGGTCTGTTTATGTTGTGTCATATCATAGTAGTCATTTATTTTTGTTAATACAATAACTAAGTTGTTATTGTTACACTTGGTTTGGGTTTCCAAAGTAGTATTAGACATTATTCTGACTCTTGATAATGTTTTCATTTACTTTTAAACAAGTTTACATGTTATATTTTGCATAAATAACTTGCTCCTCATGGTTTGTTTACATCTGGGTTCTCTCATTATAGTCATTTGGTTTTTAATTATTTGTATATAAAATGACTGTTTTTATGATCATAGTCTGTTCTCAAAGTAGCATTGGGATTCCCTCTTACTACTGGTAACAACCTTAACAATCTGTGTTCAATCTTTGATACAGTATTTTTCTTAGCTAGTTAGTTATACAAAGGTTCAGCTTACTTCTGGTTATATGTACATAGTTAGTTAGTTTACAATATTTTGGTTACAATACTGTTATTATTATGTTCAGAATCTGTTCTCAAGGTAGTACCAGATATTTATCTCACTACTGGTAATACTTTTATTAACATTGGTATTTGTTTTGATATTGTATTTTGTCTAACTAAATTGGCATACTTGTTCCATCTCTACTATCTCTGTGCCATCATATTTGCTTTGTTTTATTTGCATTGTGCTGCAATATAATACATTGTCTCTTAGGATTTATTATTATTTATAACAAATTCTTGATTGATATCATAGTTGATGATCATTTATTTACATTAACATGTATGATTTTCTGTTCATAGGTGTCTTCCCTATGGGGTTATGTAACAATGTACCACATGTTTTAATGCAGTATTTTTCTACTACTAACATGACTTCAGTATGGTATCTTACTATAATATTTTAATTATTTTGTTACACATGTTTATACAATTCCTTCTTAAACAATAACACAAATCTTTTTTGTATTAATTACAATATTTTTCTGGTCATTGGTTGAATTCAATTCCTGTCACTTTGTTTGATACATAACAAAGGTTTTTTATTTGTTGTCAGTTCTCTATGAACAATAACATAATTGTTCTATTTTATTCTATTCTGGTGGTCTTATGATTATCTGTATTGATCACAACCTTTATTAAATTAGTCACACTCATTGTCTGTGTTTATTTGACTATTTTAATTCTTGCTGTTTCATTATGAAATTAACATATTTTCTTACACTATAAACTTCATCACTGGGATTGTTTGTGTGGTTTATTCAGTTGAAATTAGTTAACTATTCACAGGTTTCACATCTATGTTAAGTACTCACTGTAATTGTTTGTGGTTCCTTAAATGTTAAACACTGGTTTTCTTTTCATATTTGATAATCATCATTCCTTTGGTCACTTATATAGTCTTTAGTACACGTGGTTTATGTTGAGTCCTTGCATGATCCATCCATCCTCTTCTCTCTTCATGGTACGCTTCCTTGTCCTTCTTCTTTCTTCTTCTTCAATATTTTCATTGTAGTCACTATCTTTATTTATTTCCCTCACTGTTGGAGTTTATTGGTCCTTATTTTGTCTGTTCCCCTCACTGTTGGATCCTATTGGGTCTGGTTACTGATATTTTGTTTTGGCTCATGGCATTTTTCTTCTTCATTTTGTATTTGATGTTGCTATGTTAATATTATCTTCTTCATTGTTGGATTTTTATATTAATATATTTGTAGATACACACTTTTATACACTTAGGTTTATTTATCTAGACATACTTCCATGCTTTTCTCTTACTTGACGTTATATTAGCTTATATTATGTAACTACCATATTTGGTAACATTACATATGCCTTCCTATAAGAATTGATTAATTCTGAATTATTATACTATATTTTTCATTGAAGAATTTATCAATTGTTGTACATTCCATGTTGATTCACATGTTTTTTCCATATATCACATCACTTTCTTCTATTTGAATCATATTTATTTCTTCTCTATGTAATCATCTCCCTTGTCTATTTAGTTCCCTAATTCCCTAACATAAGTTTAGCTGGGGCAGTTTAGAGCGGCTCACTATGGCTATTCAACTCTACTGGCCATACTAACTTCAATAAATATGGAGGCAAATCATCTCCTTCTATAATAATAAATGATTGCTGGCATTACTCATCAGTCAATTCATCTCAAATCATCAAAAATAATAATAGTGGTCGTTCTTCCGACAAATAATAAATATCCTTGGGATTAATTCACGCATCTGCGGTTTATACATTGTTATACTCTCTTTTCTTGATTCAACTTAACGATATTCTTCACATATTATAGGGATAGTTTGTTTTACATCTCCTCACTGGTATACTCTCATTGTAGCGTGTCAATTTTTGGGTATTTTTATTTTTACCGTATGGGGCAAGTGCATTTTTATTTCGTTCGTTTTGGTGCGGGCTTGTAAAAAGAAGTTATGAAAATTATTGTGTAACAAAATTCATTCCATTATAACAGAACGCATGGCAACGTTATTTCCATTGTGTAACAGAACAGTGTTAAGCAACAGTTTGAGACAAAGGCGTTACGCAATTCCAATTGTGTAAGTCGGCGAGCGAAGCATTTACCCCCTTCAAACTTCTCAGAAATCTGTACTTGTGTAGCAGCACACAGACGCAACTGTATCACCACAAACTCGAGTGACGCATCCAGCCACCAAACCGGATGTCCTGGGACGAGTAAACTTCAGCAATGTGCTTTTGAGCGGTAGGAAGTGCTGTTTACGTCCGGTTCCTACCATGACGTCAGCAGAACAGAAGCCCATATCGTACTTTGGTACCCGGAATATAACCTCCATATTCCATATATAAAATGGTTACCTCACAACAACTGAGTATGAGCGACGAAAGCAGGGTGGCCGTGAATCGTTTCCCTCCAGAGAAAGCAAGAAGTAACTGTTACGTTCCAGTTCCCAGTCGACTAACAACCTACGCCGCGTGTGGCTGCTATCAGTTTTGTGCCCGGGCAAAATTTCATATTTTTTCATAAGTCGGCCGACAAAATAATTATGTGAGTCTCCAAAACATAGATTACAGTGCCTCTAGTGACGATGAATAACTATTGAACTTGATTAAATGCTACCAGCTTATAAAAATTAGGAGTGTGAAAGACTGTGGTAAACGCAACACGCGGTCGGGTAGTACGACGCCACATACGTAATGTTACATAAAAAGGACTTGTCATTTATTTTACATAAAAATGGGGGGTTATTGTATTAATACGGGGTGTTAAGAATGTAAGTAGTGAGTGAGCAAGCTGGGCTATTTTAAAGTACGTAAGTAGTAGAAGTTAAGCATAGTACGTAAGCTGTAGGAGTTACACAATTTTTAAAACATGTAAACCTATAAATATGAAATTGGAAATTTTATAAATGGAAAACTTATGAAGTCAATATTTCTGATTAATAAACAAAAATAATTTCTCTTCCAAAAAATTGAGAGTTAGATTCTTTCAAAACCTTAGTTCGTTTTATGTGCTGTCAGAGTTCGTCGAACGAAATGGGTTTACCTCCACTACGCGATCCGGCCAGATCAAAGACAAAAGGTAAGTGGGAGTTTTGAATTTGAATGAAATATAAAGATTACCGAAGAGTAAGAGTTACAACTGGTACCGCGTGACCAGGATGTAATATAACAAAAAAGTTATTGCACCGGCCTACATTTGACAGTACATTGAACGGAGTACGGTTGCGAAAGCAAAAGTGTAGTGATGTAAACTTACGTAATTATGATAAAAGGGTGATTTTATGTATGTTGTAATATCAGTTTTGAAAAAAGACTAATCATTGGTAGTTGTTACGTAAGACAAAATAGATTAAATAAAAATGTCTGAAAACACAGAGAAGAGCAGTATAGTAGATTCAATTATGAGTGAGAGTGGCCTTGGTTCGATGAACCCGTCACCTGGTGTGAGCGAAGTAAGTCAGTCAAGGCCAACAGCTGAGTTGAGCGTACAATCAATGGTTAACGATGACCTAACTGGATCAATTATGGTCGATCACACAGAAGCGAAATCTACCCCAATATTGATTAAATCAAATAAAACGAAAGAGAAAAAATTGTCATTAGATGACCTATTAGATTTCATGAAAGTTAATTTCGATAAACAGAATGAACGCTGTGATAACAATGAAATAATTTTAAATAAGATGAAAAGTGATTTTAACTATAAATTAGACCAATTAACGAATGATTTTAATGAACAGAAAATAAAATGCGAACAGCAAAATATTCAAAACGATATCAATTTTAAAGAAATTAAAGACCAGAATGTTCAATTGCAGCAAAATATAAATGTGAAATTTGTTGAGTTGATAAATAATATACAAGACAAGAATGTATGTCTTGAAAATGCCAATGAAATGACAAGAAACAGTGTGAATAAAGTAGAATCAAGTACGAGTAATACAAACGAAAGTTGTAATGACAATGTTGTATTAGGTAGTGAATTAATAAATAATAATGATGTTGATAATAATGAGAATAATAATGTAGACGAAAAGTTGGTATCTGAGAGTACTAATGAAGTTGTAGAAGGTGATTATGAGATGTTAATGTGTGTAAATGAGTTGGAGAGAGAGTGGAAAGAGAGCTATATTACAGGTATGAAACAGAGGGTAAATTGTTTGCGAGGTAGAATGGGGGGTGAAGGAAGACCTTCACGTATATATTGTGTAGACAAGTGTGCTACAAATAATTGTTTTTTGAAGTTTTTTGTTTTTCCTGGAGAAGTCAGGAAAGATTTAATTGAATTTATACCCTCTGTCTGTAATACTTTTGAGAGTGTGATTTGGGGTTATAAAGAGAGAGATGTAAACAGAGAATTGTGTGTTAATAAAGTAACAGAATTATATAATTTAAATAGAAAGTATGATGAATGGCAGGAAAGTTTAAAAATATATGTGAATGATAATGATTACAATGATTTAATAAAAATGATTAACCCAATAGTTAATGAATTTAATGTTGGAGACTTGACAAAAATACCTAACGTAGACTGGTTTAACGAGTATTTGAATAAGTTGATTGTTTAAACTTTGTACTGTTTTGTCAGTTGTAAGCAGCCTACTAACATTGCACGGCACGCGCGGATGACGTCACGCCTTTATCAAACCTTGCAATCGGCCAGCCTAGCCGACTGCAAGCCAGTATTAGTTTAGTTTATAACACGACTCCGAGCGCAACTCTCGTTAAACACTTCTCTTACAGCCGCGGTTTTTGGCTATTATTCAGCATACATTTATAACATTCAACTTTAATCGTCTACCTGCGTCCATCTACCATGGACCACGATTTCATTCAAAGTTGATTTCGGGCATTATCGCCTCAAAATGCATCCGCACGTGCCGATCGTAACTAACAAACCAAATTATTCAATAAACGCATGTTCAATATCTTAAATACAGTCCACTTCTTTCTAACAAACAATCCAGCCTTCCTTATTAGCGTCTTTGGAATAACTCGCGATTCTTCAAGAGCTTCCAAACCGCAACATTTTTGGTCCCACCGGACCGGATTTCACATTTCAGGCCAAAAACGACATCATTTTTGGTCCAATCAGGCAGGATTTCATATTTTCAGGCCAAAACAAACTACATCATTTTTGGTCCCAACGGCACAGATTTCTCATACCTGAGTACACAGGCGACAGCATTGATTTATATACATCATTTCTGGAAAAACCAATCTGAAGTTAATCACGACAGACGGGCATCATTTTCGTCCTGAGCGACACCATTATCGTGAAGCACGTCGCAGTCATCTCGACAAGATTCAGCCAAGCAGTAGACCAGAGACGACGGGACGAAACAGGACAACATTTTCGAGATTCCACAGCTTTAAATGATGGAGGGTACAACATGAGGCAACGGCTAACCGGCAGAGACAGGAGGTGTAGCAGCTCCAAACGGGATCGAAGCCAGCTTCATCACGAATGAATCGACGGCCACGTGACTATAAACTTTACCTATATTTGATTTATTTTTAATAATATTTCACCCAGTGTGTATTTTTTGACATATTCATATAAACAATTAACTTATTACACAATATAAATTAATAGATGGTTGGCAGCTCATTATCAGTCAGAACTTTAAAGATAAAGCTATACTTTGTAATCATTTAAATTTATAATTTCAATAATTTAACTGCCAACGAGTTTGATTAGTTAGAGAGAGTAAGTTTATGTTCAAACCAACGATCGCTAGCTACCAAACGTATTTAAACTCATTCAAAATTAAGTTTGTGGTTCACATGCTCGATGCTCAATTGTTTCTAAATATCTTTCCATTTTTTATCTCAAACTGTAATAATGGCCGATGTAAGGGCTCTGATAAAAAAACGAGGTACAATTAAGGCCTCAATATCCCGAATAAATACCTTCGCGGATAATTTTGATGTGTTAAACAGCGATCCTCATGCGCTCAAAATAAAACTGCGTCATTTGATGGAATTATCCACCAAATATGACGAGATACAGTCACAAATCGAGGCTGAGGAAGCAGACGTTGCGTCAACAAGTGATAGAGTGCAAACGGAGGACGATCTCTGTGCTATAGAATGCAAATTGCAACACTTGTTGGAGCAATCTGAGCACTTGAACCAAAAACCACTAATTAATACTGATGGTAAACAGCCTAAAACAACCCCCATTCAATTGGAACCAATAAAATTACCACGGTTCGAGGGTAGTATTGTGGAATGGCAACATTATTACCATATTTTTATGGAACTAATTCATGTCAGAACAGACCTGACAGATATACAGAAGCTTCATTATTTGCACTCGTCATTACATGGCGAGGCGCTTAACGTAATAAAATCATTACCCATAACACATGAAAATTACGCGGTGGCTATCGATCTGTTGAGGAATAGATATGATAGTAAGCTGATTGTCTCCGCTCACCACGTGTGGAATGTACTAGACGTACCATTAGTCCAGCAGGAATCCCAAGGTAGCATATCGCAATTTATTGATCAAATCTCTGGAAATATAAACGCTTTAAATAATCTCAAACTGCCAGTCAACACGTTTGAAATTATTGTAGTAAATTATCTAGCCAAAAAACTTGACAGTTACACTTTACGTTTGTGGAAAGAGAGTTTATCGGAGCATAAACTCCCTGATTTTAATAGTTTTATAAATTTTTTAAATTCACGTAGGAAACTACTGCAAAATATCGATAACGCGACTAGCCCAACGAGCAGGTTGAACAAAAGCGATAAGTCTCCTTATCGCAAGGCAGTTAAACAGATAAGCAATCCAAAGGGCGCATTCCACTCACATATTAGAAATAATTTATGCAGGCTATGTAACGGTGAACATAGACTTAACGATTGCCCACAATTTATATCGCTGTCTATCCCTGATAGAAAAAATGCGTTACTAAAAAACAAACTTTGCTTAAACTGTCTCCGTTCGGGACACGAGGGTTCAAAATGTCCCTCCAAATTTTCGTGTAAAAAATGTTCTAGGCGTCACCACACCATGATTCATGTCCCCAACAGGGACGTAACTTCTGTTAACAACCAGTGCTCACTGAAATCACAGACCAATAAATCGGTATTGTTATCTACCGCCGTCTGTATGACATACAATAAGGTCGGCAAAAAATTTCCCGTTAGGATATTACTGGATTCCGGTTCTCAAGCGAACTTTTGCACAATGGATTTCGCCCGCAGGTTGGGCCTCCAATTAGTTAAATCGCAATTGCCCATCACGGGTATAAACAACTCGCTTTCCCAGGCTGACTTCAGTACTAACGTAAGGCTACATTCACGCTATAAACCCTTCACGTTAAACGTACATTGTGCCGTATTACCCAGTATAACTAATAATTTACCGGCGGAGTCATTCAATCTTACCTCTTTAAATTTACCCAAGCGCATATTCCTGGCGGATCCTCACCTACATTGCTCATCGCAAGTCGATATATTAATCGGCGCTCAATATTTTCTACAATTAATTGAACCTGTGAAATATACGCGCGGACCACACTTTCCTATAATTCAGGAAACCAAGTTAGGATTTATTTTGGCCGGTGACTTACCATTCAACGTCGACATGACTAGAACGGTTTCTTCATTTGTGGTCTGTAAGGATGATAATCAGGTTTCCTCGCAACTAAAGGAATTTTGGAGGTTGGAGGAAATCTCTAGTCGCGAAACCCGATCTGAGGACTCACCGTGTGAAAGGCATTTCGTGGAAAACACTAGCCGCAATCGCGACGGGAGATTCGTGGTAGCCCTGCCCCGCAGATCTGATAAATCTTATTTGGGAGATTCTCTCCGCGGAGCAATACGAAGATTCCAATCGTTAGAATTCAAATTCAAGCAGAACCCTACCCTTTATAAGGATTATAGTGAGTTCATGAATGACTACTTAAGACTTGGCCACATGTCGCCGCTTAATGAATACGATCTGTCGCTTGAGAGGTCAGAGATCTTTTATCTGCCCCATCACGCAGTCTTCAAAGACTCTAGCTTAACCACTAAATTGCGCGTGGTATTTGACGCATCCGCTAAAACCACCAATAATTTGTCCCTTAACGACACTTTAATGGTCGGTCCTACGATCCAGCAGGATCTGTTTTCGATAATGGTTCGGTTCCGCACCCACCGATACGTACTTATTGCGGACATTGAAAAGATGTATCGCCAGATCATTGTTAATCCTAAGGATTCAAACTTGCAACGCATTGTTTGGCGTGATGCACCGCATAAGGAATTGCGACATTACGCGTTAAGGACGGTTACATATGGCACTGCTAGTGCCTCCTTCCTTGCTACGCGTTGTCTGGCTCAAATAGCATATGAAAATAAAGCCGACTACCCTACCGCTGCTAAGGCCATAGCAAATGACTTTTACGTAGACGATCTCATAACGGGTTCGGATGATCCGAACAGCTTAGCTGAAATGAAAGGCGAGATCGAGATGTTGTTGAGGAGGTATGGTTTTTCGTTACACAAATGGTTCTCTAACCACCATAAGATTATGACTCTTCGCGCCCAAGTAACCCGTGACTTCAGCAAGGGTCAGAACGTGCGTACCTTGGGCATACAGTGGAATGTTGAGGGGGATAACTTTTTGTACACCGTTAGGGGTGATGACAATTTAACCGTTCTCAACAAGAGAAGCGTGTTGTCAATCATTGCCGGGATCTATGATCCACTAGGTCTAATTGCTCCCATCACATTTTGCTGCAAGCATTTCGTGCAGCAGTTGTGGTTGGCGGGCACTGATTGGGACGAACCCTTGTCCGGGTCACTAGCCAATCAATGGTCGGAATTATACGCCCAATTAGTCTCCGACACCCATTTTGAGATTACGAGGTCGGTTAAGAGTTCGAACAGTTACCCAGTTAGTTCATTGCAGCTGCACGGATTCGCCGACGCTTCGGTTAAAGGTTACGCGTGTTGCATTTATGTGCGGGCGGTCTATTCGAACGGCGCCATATCATCAAACTTGTTGTGTGCTAAATCTAGGGTCGCTCCGCTGAAACAGATAACGCTTCCTAGACTTGAACTTTGTGCTTGTTTATTGTTGGCTCAATTAACGTCCAAGGTTTTAAATGCCGTCGATTACAATTTTGACGGATTATATCTTTATTCGGATTCGATGATAGCGTTGTACTGGATACATCAGCAATCTTCCCGCTGGAAGGTATTTGTGGCTAACCGTGTCGCAGAAATACAGCGTCTTGTTAGCAGCAGGGGAATTTGGCGTCATGTAGTATCGAATGACAACCCTGCCGACGTTTTATCGCGCGGTTGCCTCCCTCGTAGTCTGCACTGTCATGCTCAATGGTGGCATGGTCCCTCCTGGTTGGCTCGTGATTCGGCCTTATGGCCGGTCAGCGCGTTCGACATTAATACTCCCTGTACCTTTCCCGACATTGAAGAGGAACGTCGCAAGCAGGCTCAAACCTCACTAATTGTCGCGTCCTCAACACATAGTTACATTGAAAACTATTCATCTCTTACGAGGCTTATTCGCGTCTTCGCATACTGCCGTCGATTTCTTCGCAATTCTAGGCTCGCGGTGGTTGATAGAGACACGTCCTTTTTGTCGGCTCAAGAATTGTCTGACACGCTCTTGGTTTTTGTCCGGCAATCTCAGAAGTCGCATTTCGACGTAGAGGTTAGGGAACTTGAGGCACACCGGTGCCTTCCACGCAGTAGTAAAATTCTTGCTCTCAACCCATTCCTGGATAAATCAGGCATTTTAAGAGTGGGTGGACGCTTGCAATTCTCCCCACTTAGCTACGAGACTAAACACCAAATAATTTTACACCCGCACTCTCATCTCACGAGATTATTAATTGAATACGAACACATCCGTTTGTTGCACGCTGGAGTGCAATCAACTCAAGCTTCGCTTAGGCGTAAGTATTGGATCATACACGATAAGTCCTATATACGCTCAGTGATACATAAGTGTGTCACTTGTTTTCGTTTTCGGGCCAAAGGCGCGAATCAATTACTCGGTCAATTACCCTCTTCTAGGGTCACGCCGTCAAGGCCATTCTCACAGTCGGCCGTGGATTACGCAGGTCCGGTGTTTTTGCGCCATGGCGGGCAGCGCTCTAAGTCCACGACCAAGGCATATATCGCTCTATTTATATGCATGTGTACTAGGGCCATCCATTTAGAATTGGTGTCGGATCTTACTTCCAACGCCTTTATAGCGGCTTTAAAAAGGTTCATATCGCGCAGAGGTATTCCCGCGCAAATATTTTCGGATAATGGCACGAATTTTCGTCGTGCCAACCACACGTTGCATGATTGGTACAAATTTTTAACCTCCAAGGAAGTTGAACAATCTTCTCTGGAGTTTTGCGGTCTCCACGGCATCAAATGGTCCTTTATCCCCCCTTCTGCCCCTCATTTCGGTGGTTTGTGGGAAAGTGGTGTAAGGAGTGTTAAATTCCATTTACGTCGCGTAATTGGCGGTACGATCTTGAATTTTGAGGAATATTCTACCCTTCTTTCTCAAATTGAGGCTTGCCTTAATTCACGCCCGTTATGCGCCGTGTCCGACGATGCTAGAGACCCTGAACCCTTAACACCCGCTCATTTTTTGGTCGGTGCTCCACTGACGGCACTTCCGGAACCCGACTATACACAAGGCAATAATACTCATTTGGGCAGATGGCTTCTGCTCCAAAAATTTACGCAGACCATCTGGAAACGGTGGTCTCGGGATTATCTGCACCAGCTGCAGCAGCGCAATAAATGGCGCACCCCATTTAAAAATTTGAAGGTCGGACAACTTGTCCTCATTTTGGATGACAATTCCCCCCCTCTAGAATGGAAGCGTGGGGTAATTACCAATGTTTTTCCGGGTCAAGATTCCTTAGTACGCGTCGCAGAAGTACGCACCGCGCTAGGTATCTTACGCCGACCCATCCACAAATTATGCCCCCTTCCGGTGGCAACAAGCTAATCGTATGCGTGCCATACGAGACATACGATGTGTGTGTGTGTGTGTGTGTGTGTGTGTGTGTGTGTGTGTGTGTGTGAGTGTGTGCGTGTCATTACATGGAACACGCCCGGGACATTCCCCGGGGCGAGCATACAAGTCAATTGTATCATAAGCATTGTAACATTGTTAAGTGTCGCTAGCTATTACAGCAACAGTGACTATGTCTCATATGTACTATCAATTATTATGAATGTTGTGTATCGTTAATATGTTTGTGTGATTCAAATTCTGAGAACCACAAGTGTCAGTTATAGTGGCAATTATTCTATATGTGTATTGTATTTTTCAATGTCATGTACCATTGAACTTTGATACGATTATGATAACATTATGTTTCTATTATTGCTATTACTATATATGAAGCAGTGATCAAGATGGTTTCTCTTATATAATTTAAGATTATTATTTACGTTTGTCAAGGTTTAAATATATGTATTTTTATCCATATGTTATGCTTCAAGAGAGATCATGTTCAGTTATGTAAAGGTTCATTTTTATCACGATTTTTTATTTGTTGTACCTTTTCTAGCACAGAAATTGTTATGTTTTGACTTAAGCTTTGTGCTAGATTAATGATTTTTGTTTTTTACAAATTTTATGTATAAGTCTTTAAGTATATTATGTTTATTGTGTCTATGCTCTCTGGCCAGTGCGCCAATTGTTGTATCGCTTACGGCATGTAAGTCTAATTATTATATTGTTCAATTTAACCGTTAATGTACAAAATCGTCCCGATTTTGGCGGGCAGTATGTTTAAACTTTGTACTGTTTTATCGGCTGTAAGCAGTCTACTAACATTGCACGGCACGCGCGGATGACGTCACGCGTTATCAAACCTTGCAACCGGCCAGCCTAGCCGACTGCAAGCCAGCATTAGTTCAGTTTATAACACGACTCCGAGCGCAACTCTCGTTAAACACATCTCTTACAGCCGCGGCTTTTGGCTATTATTCAGCATACATTTATAACATTCAACTTTAATCGTCTACCTGCGTCCATCTACCATGGACCACGATTTCATTCAAAGTTGATTTCGGGCATTATCGCCTCAAAATGCATCCGCACGTGCCGATCGTAACTAACAAACCAAATTATTCAATAAACGCATGTTCAATATCTTAAATACAGTCCACTTCTTTCTAACAAACAATCCAGCCTTCCTTATTAGCGTCTTTGGAATAACTCGCGATTCTTCAAGAGCTTCCAAACCGCAACATTGATTGAAGTTAGTTTTTCTGGTTACAACACACAAAGCAGTCATTTGTGTGCTGATAAAATTGAACGATGTTATGTAGAACCAAGGTTAATTTGGAATGATGGAGGATAAACTATTAAAACAATAAAAGACAGTATAAACATTATGTTTTATGGTTTTTTGACATGGCAGAATGGGACAATGAAGTGCGGAAAAAACGGAACAATAAATAACAAGAGTTTGTAAAATATAGTGAATTTATGTGTGTACATTGTGGGATGTTAAATAAATAATGTGTGTACGTAAGATGATTGTTGTAATAATAAAATATGGAAATGTTTGCAAGTTAAATAAATATCAGAATTAATTTTGAAAACAGCAATTGATTAATTGGAATTTTTTCAATAACTATATAATTTACATTTTCAGTAATTAATTAAATTAAAACAATTTGATATATTTTAAATATTTTAATTGATTATGTAAATGTTGTATAATTAATTTTTTTGTAAATTTATTTTATTTTATGAGAGGGAAATTTGGTAATGAATGATAAATTATTTGATGTAAACTAATAGTTTTGTGTTAAATGTTACAGAGATGAGGTGAAAAGTATTGTGGTGGTGCTTATGTTGTGGGTGTATATCATGTTAAATGGATTGTAAGTAGAAAAAAAAAATTTTGATAATCATGTATAACAAAAATGTTTACAGGTGTGATTGAGGTGTTAATACAATGATTTTAATGCAATCATTGTGTTTAATAAAAATGATAATTAAAAATTTTAATAACTGAAAGATATATACTAATTATTAATAATAAATTTTGGAAATTTTAAGAAAGTCAAATGGTAAAAAGTTGTGAATTGGGTTAAATGGTTGTTGATGAAAATATTATGATAATGTATATAAAATTGTTAATTAATTAGTTAGTTATTAAGTGGCTATTGTGGGGGTGGCCTGTGCTCTCGCAAGTAGCGAAATGGGTTGGGGGTAACAGTGAGTGTTACCTCCATCGGAGGCCAAAATGGCGATAAATGTGCGGCACACCTTATCCGTGTAAAGTAAAAATTTTACACACATTACTAAATGACCGTGTCGCACATAATGGTATTGATGAAACAGGCAGTTAAATTAAAGTTAGATTTCCTCGACTTTTCGGGCGGTTACTGTCTTACCAGCACTAACCGTGGTTTTGGCTAGCGGCCAGCTATGGTCATATCAAGTCCCTTGACCATAGCTGACTTGAAATTGGTACAGATTTGAAATTCATTGGGGGGTGACAATTAGAGGAAATCTCCCGGAACTAAGGAACAGCGGCTGCCACTCTGCCCGCCTTGGGGTAGCAAGACAGGTGGTAGAACCGTTTTAAGGGTGTATGATTATAGACAATAACATGATGATGTTCAGTACTTTTAAAACTTAATAGCGGAAGCAGAGACACGGAGAGGTAAAAACCTGATCCAAAATATACCGTCTCTGTCGAAGCGCAAGGGCGAGACAGTCCTCCATAATTTGAAATAGAGTGTGTGGCTGGGAGGTGACGCAAAGGAGTCACGAATGTAAATTTTATAACATAACATTTTTTTATTCAAAGTTTGATCAAACAAAACTGCTTGTGCTCTGTTCAGGTAACTAGCTGCTTAGATATTTAAAAATAAGGTGTTCATTACATGCTATAATTTTAATTGTATTATTTTATTGTTGTCTGTTAGATAAGCATTGATAAGAATATGTATTTTCATTATGTGTGTATTTAGCTAATAATTAGATCGTCCGGCAGGCTAACACAAATAACCAGAATCAGAGAAATGGGAAACAATGAGGTGAGAAGTGAGAATAAATAAAAATAAATATGTATATTCCATGTAATTTATTCAATTGTGAGATGTATTTTCATTGTGTTAGTAGGATCAGCTGATCAGCAATACCATGTCACTGGTATATTGGTTTGTAAATGTTACAAGTAATTGATGTTCAATGTAATGTTTGATGTATTACAGATGTTTTGAAGTAATGATAAAAATAATTTGCTACAATGAGAAATAAAGTAACGATTTGTGAAATCTAATAAAAGATAGTTTTTGGGTGATAAATATTTTATGGGACCTGTAGATCTGTCCAAATTGAATTCAAAGTTGAATTTGGAATAGTAGAAATGAATATGATGTAATGGTGTTTTTGAGTTAATGTAATGTAACAGAATGTTGTGAAATATTGATGTTGACACAGGAGTTGTGGAGAATAATGGTATAGTTTTGAATGATATATTTATGTTTATAATTAATGAGGTTATTTTGTTGTATTTGTAGTGAGGTAATGAGATTGAGATTTTGGGGATGGCAACTTTGTATTAGGGGGTAGTGTCATGTAGGAGTTCGCAACAAAATATGTTGGGACGGGAATTGGTATAGATTTTAGTGAGGAGGGGCCGCCTTAGGTAGAATCCAGGCCGCCAAATAAGGGAAACTGAGTTTTTTGGGGGCGGGGAAACACATATCCTATGTACAAAGGGTTGGAGAGTATTTTTTATATAAATAGAGAGAAGGTGGCATTTTGAGTTTCATGATAAGTTGGGATTTAGAGTGTTTTGGAGTAGAGATTTTACTAGAGATGGGTGTCATGGGAGTTGAAGTTACAGTTACTTCTCATTTAATATAAACACATAATAATTTTCATAACAATAATACATCCTTTTTCTTTAGTCAACATCTATTTTTATAATCATATTTTCATTTTTCACTTTTTAAATAACAATAATCTTCATGGCCACATTTCATTCTTCATCTTGATATAGTCAACAGTTATTCATAATTATACCTTCATTTTTCATAACAAATATTTTCATCCTTTACATAATATTCATAATAAAATAATTCTTATCGCTATCTTTTCACTTTTAGTCCCATATTTTAATTGTCGATATATTTTTTCATTGAAGTTTGATTATAAGTACCCTTTATCTTTTTTGTAATAGGGTCCTGCAATTCATAAGTGTTGTTTAGATTGTTCTTAGTCACAGTATACGGTCCGGTATATAGCAGTAGCAGTTTCTTTGCAATGCCCTCGATAGTACTTGGGAGTTCTCTATTTTTGATAAGCACTCGGTCTCCCACTTCATATTTGATAACTTTGGGTTGCAACTTTTTGTACTTGAGCCTCAGTTTATTAGCTCTTTCAACTGCATTATATAGAATTTTGTTTTGTTAAATTTGACCTCTGCACTTATTGGAAAATTAATGATCTCTGTGATCTCCCGGGGTGGTCTTTTCTCATACATAGCCATGTAGGGTGTTTCGTCAGTTGATTGATGGTAGGCTAGGTTTAGGAAGTCTTCAGCCGGGGATAGATACTCCTCCCACTTCCTCTGCTGGCTGTGACAGTAGGTTCTTAAAATCCTTCCTACTTCTCTCAACACTCTCTCAGCAGGGTTGCTGTTGGGGTGGTACACCGATGTTTTGTATGTCTTTATTCCTAGATGGATCAGTGTTTCCCGCCACTTTCGTCCTCGGAATTGCGTTCCATGGTCTGTAATTATCGTCAATGGTTTACCCACTTCGGGTATATACTTGTTTATGACTATCTCCAGTATTTTACTTGTCGTAGCTCGATTAAGTGGGTACAGCTTAGTATATTTGGTGTAGTGGTCAAATATTATGATGATATACTTATATTGGTGTCTTCCACCACTCCGTGGAAATGGTCCACAAATGTCCAAGAAAATTTTTTCTAACTTTGTCGTCGATGTAATTGGTATCATCACTCCTTCTCGTTTCTCATTGCTGCATTTTACCAGTTGGCAAATATTACAATTCTGGACGTATTTTCTTACCTTTCTACTCATGTCCTTGAAATGCACATGCTCCTGCAATGCCTTTACGACCTTTACTGCGCCCATGTGACCATAGCGTATGTGGTAGTCGATGGTCAATTCTTTTTCTAGGGCTTTTGGTATAACTACCTTCCATCTTTCACCATCTTTATTATGTTTGGTGAATAATAATTGATTATGAGTACAGTAGTAATGTTTTATGTTTGCATCATTGTTTGCTAGTTTCTGGATAATCAGTGATACTTTGGGATCTTGTTGTTGATGAATGGTTATATCCGATAATATGTTAGTGAGTTCAGATTTACTTTTCAGTAGGTGGTAGACTTTTGCAATGGTTTCCCTCTCTCCTTCAAATGTTTGGGCGTTGATGTTTATTCGGGACAACACGTCTGCAGCTGTGTTGCTCTTCCCTGGTATGTACTCCCACTGTATGTTGTACTCTTGGAGTGTAAGAGTCCATCTCGTTAATCTACCGTGCTTTAACTTGCAGTTCTTAAGAAATGAAATAGATTTGTGGTCTGTCCTTACTGTTACTGTATATCCCAAAATAAAAGTCCTAAATTTTTCTCAAGCAAACACTATACTCAATAATTCCTTTTCCGTTGTATGGTAGTTACGTTCGCATTTGTTCAAAGTTCGGCTTGCGAAACTGATCACTTGATGATTCCCGTCTTGGTCTTCTTGATATAGTACAGAACCAAGGCTTAGGTCGCTAGCGTCACAGTTCATGAAAAACTGCTTCTCAAAGTTAGGGTGATGCAGCATAACAGTTTCGAGAAACTTTTCTTTAATTAATTCAAATGTAGAGTCTTGATCTGATTCCCACTTCCATTTTTTTCCTTCGATGATAGCTGTGCTGAAAATCGAGCTGTCAGTTCAGAATAATTATTTTGGAATTTTCGATAATAATTACAGATTCCGAGGAACGACTGTAATTGCTTTTTGTTCTTCGGGACGGGGAAACGCTGAATTGCCTCCATCTTTTCCTGGGATGGTGTAATTCCATACTCTGACAAGTTAAACCCCAAGAATTGCACTTCCTTTGCGATTAATTGTGATTTATCTAATTTTAGTGTAATGTGGTTGTCTTCCAATTTTTGTAATACTTGTGCCACCCGGTCACAGTGCTCTTCCCAATTGTTAGATGCGATCAAGAGGTCGTCGACATAAACTGTCGTAAACTGTAATGTGCTGTGGCCCAGTATCTCGTCCATACATTTGACGAATATGGCCACTGAGTTCACTAAGCCAAATGGTAATCTCTTAAAATGGTAATTTCGGCCTTCAAAAATAAAAGCGGTGAACTTTCTGCTATTCGGATGCAGTTCGACCTGCCAATATCCGCAGACCGTATCCCATATACTGTAAAATTTAGTACCATAAAATTTCTTTAGTATTTCATCGATTTCTCCAGGCGATGTCCTGTCATTAATTATGGTCTTGTTGAGTTCACATGCATCTAAACAAATTCTTACTGCACCATTTTTCTTTGGTACAGCGACAATAGGGTTGGTGTATGGTGAATTGCTTACTTCAATTATATCATTTTCTATTAAACGTTGGATTTCCTCTCTAACAGCTTCTTTCAGTGAAAAGGCGATAGGGTAAGATTTTCGCTTGAACTCTGTCTGGTCCTTGAATTTTAATTCACATTGGAAATTCTTTATTTTCCCGGGCGTATCAGAAAATACGTGGCGATATTGATAGTATATATTTATTAGCTGGTCCCATTGTTCCCAAGTCAACTCATGGCTATTTTGGTTGGTTTTGAATTCTTGGATTTCATTAATTTTTTCCAACCATAAAGCTTCCTCTGGACTGTTGTGAAGTCCCTGGTTGATGGCACCTTCTTGATGTTCGTGGCCTTCCCTGATGTAATATATTACATGTTCCGAGGGTGCCTTCCTACAGTCTGTTAAATTGGCGGTCCACTCAACTTCTTCTGTCTTCATCATCACCGTATTTGTATCCATATTAATTATTGCTGTGTATTTTTGTAGTATGTCACAACCAATGAGTAGAGTGAATGGTAGCCCACTGGCTACAAGGAATACCATCGGTATTGTCTTCCCATTGCTTGATACGTCTAGTTGTACCTGTTGTCGAATAGTCTTATTCTGACGTCCGGTGGCTCCGATGAGTATTATGTTGTTAATTGGTAATGTTGGTATGGTAGCTTTATTTTCTGATTGGATTCTGTCCAATTCCACTTTGTCAATTAATGATACGTTGGCCCCGGTATCTATCATTGCTGTGGCATTTGTGTTGTTGACTTTCACAGATATATACGCGATTTCACTATTGCTCGCATTGCCGATAACACTTTCTTTCTCTTCCATCAAATCCTTTCTTATGTTTTTGAGGTAATTGTTGTTGTATATTTTGCGATGATTCGAATGTTTCGCCAAAATATCAGACCCAATAGTTCGGTTCAGTGAGGGAGTTCTTGGGCTTTTCACTGCCGGTTGGTGTTTAAAGTCAGGTCACCGTTTTCGTGCCTGTCTTGTGACGTTGAAGCTATGGGTTCCTGATTTCCAGGCCCATGTCCATTATGATAAACTTCTGTAGTCTGCGTGGCTGTTCTATGACCTCCACTGCTGTCGCTTCCATTTGATCGATAGCCGGATTCTCTTTCTTCTCTATCACTATTACTGGAGTGACTGTGTTGGTTTGGGAAATTCCTCCGTCCTTGATAATAGTTTCTATGATTCCCACCTCGGCTGGCATGGGTATAGTGTACCCTACGAAAATGATTGTTATTTTGATTACCATTGCCTTGTCATGGTTGATGATTGGGAGATTGGTTTTGATATGGCCTGTAGTAATTATTACCTCTTTGGTAATGCGTGTCTCTCTGGTATCCACCTGGACGATGGTTATTATAATTTCCTCTATTCACGTTGTTGCCACCTCCGTCTTGGCGTGGTATTGGTTGATTTTGGAATCTTGGTGGGTTGTTAAAATTTCTTCCTGGGTTATTCCTGTCATTTTGAATGGTGGGGTTATTGTTTCCAGGCCCTCCTTGATCATATGCTTGGCTAAGTACTTGTCGGTTTCGTTGATAGTACCTTTCTCTTTCGTGGCTTTCGAGCAGGTCGCACATCCCTTGAATTGTTTTTATCTGTGAGTTCAATCTTCCCTGCGAAATACCCTGATTAAAATGGTAGGCCAGTTTTGTAACCAGGCATTCTTCTGGGATTGCAGGCTCCAGATTCCTAGCCAAACAAATTTTGCCTAAGAAGTAGGCTGTCATCGATTGCCTTCCATTCACATCGAACTTTCCATTTGTAATGTCGTCTCTGATGATGTTTTGTGTGGCTTCCGACCAATACTTTTGTTTAAATGCCGTTTTAAAAGTGTCATAGCTCCCCACTTCGTGACGGGTTGCTGTCCACCAGTTGTCGAATGTATTTTTAAAAGATTCATCCAACATCCCTTTAATGATAGACCATCTGCTTTCTCGGTTTCTGTGTATAATCTCTTCTATCCTCTCTAAGAATTCTAGTGGATTTTTAGAATAGGTTCGGAATTCGATCTGGTCCCTGCCTTCTAAGTGACTCAATCTGGATAGGAAGTTTGGGATTGTTTGCAGACGATGCATTTCGTCTCGGATGTCATCCAATTCTCTCCGTTGACGTTCTGTTAATTGGGTTTTGTCATCATGCACTTGCTACTTAATAGCGTCTACCTTTCCAGATACTTCTTCACACTTTTCTTTTAACGTCGATTGTACTGCCTTCATTTTGGTTTGCTCTTGCGCCATCACACCTAGTTGTGTACCGTGTGTTTTCTCCACATCACTAATACGCTGGTTGATGTCCCTTTCTGTCTGTACTAGTTTCAGGCTGGTATTTTCGCCCTCTTTTCGTACTTCAGACATCTCGACATTAATTTCTATTGTTAATATGGCCATTTGTTTTTCGATTTCTTCAACATTTTCTCCCAATCTTCTTTCAATCATTTCTACCGTATCCTTAGTAGTTTCTTCCATCCTGTCACTGTTGGTATTTATTTGTTGCCATATTCTTTCGTGGTCAGCTTGTATGGTTTCAACATCTCGATTGAATTTAGCATTAATTTCATCAATCTTCTGGTTGGTCTGATCAATTTTTACTCCCAACTCTGCCGATAGATCTTCTTTCATTATGGCCATTTTCTTCTCCAACAATTCTTCGATTTTCTTCTGCCCATCTTCCATCCTCCTGTTCGTCTCATTTATCTGGTTATTAAATTCTTCTTTTAGTAACTCCATATTTTTCTGACTCTCCCTCTGGCCTTCTTCTATTTTTTGGTTGGTGGATCGACTGGCTTCTTCTATTTTACTGTTTAAGTCCGCTTTCAGTGACTCCTGGCCTTCCTTCAGTGACTCTATTTGCTTGCTTAATTCCTCCTTCGTGGACTGACTATTTTCGTCCAGCTTCTTGTTGGTTTCCTTTAAAACCTCTTCCATCGTGGCCCTCAATATTTCCATGAAGTTTATTCCTTCCAGTGGCATTAGCGTTGCAGGTTGACTTATTTCGGGTGGGATTTCCTGAGGTATGATTTCCGGTTCCTCCTCGTCTGGTTGTTGAACCACCTCCGCTGGTTCAATTGGTTTGTCCTTTACTTCCAATAAAATTTCTTCCACGTCTTCCGTCGACATAGCCTCCTTTTCTTCCCTTCTGGCCTCCTTCTCCACTTCTGTTGCCCTCTTTCTCGACGTTGATCTCGATTTTGATCTGCTGGTGTACATCTTGATATGCTGGTAATGTACCTGCTGTCTCTTCACGGATTGGGGTGATTAGGTTACTGGTTATGGTATATTTTCCCTAATCCGCGCTCAGACATTGGGCGCCAATCTATAAATTTAACTTTTATAGATACAGATATATATTTATGGTGGTGTAGTAGTGTGAGTGCAGATACGCACCGGTATCTACGATAATGTTGTTTTTTATAAAATGTTGTAATTATAACTATTATGGTTATTAGTGTGATTGTATTGTTTAATGGGTGCGTATTAATAGTCCACTTTTTTGATTTAAAATGTTTCGCGCACTCTGTTATATACCTCCCTCACTTACCACACGTGGATATTTCAGTCCTGTTCAGTGACGGTTCCGCTGAAATACATACACTTTACATACAGATAGATATTCAGGTTGAATATTCAATATAGTTATCACACACAATATAAATGAAATAATATCTAACTAATATTCTGAATTATTAGATCTATTTAAACTCTTCCGCCACCTTTGGTAGAACTGATTAAAAATAAATGAACTAATTTAGAATTGAAAAGATACTCTTTTTCACTGGTAATAAAAGTGGAGGTTTATTAACAATTCGAGATATTATAAAATCTTTGAACAATGAACAATCAATGGCTAACAACCTTTTAGATAATAATTACAATTAAAAATTCAGAATAAGACTCTGTTCAGCCTCAAGGCTGGTAAACCTGTTAGTTGTACAATAAGTTAATTTCAAGAGGTTATGTTCTCTTGTATCAGTGAATTACCATATTCGTAAGGTTCTTTTAGGTAGCATGATACCAGGTACAAGATGTAATATTAATAACGATATAAAATGAACAATAATTAATAATAAACAAACAAATATAAAAATCGAAAATTAATACCATATATCTGATAGTTATGGTACTATCGTACGTGGGAATGCGCACGCAACTTTTAGTACTTTTCTCACAATTATCAAGCTCGTTGGCTTGTACAGTTAAAATGTATCACTTTATTTTAATAATTCGTTTTGAGAATTATCTATTTGCAAGAGAAAAATTTATTAAAAAACTCTTGTTATTATTTCCATCTGGTTTGGATTTTACTTGAGAACAGACTGGTAACAGTGAAATTGGCAAGTTACTGTTACGATTCTAAGGTTATGTTATAACGGGTATTGTTATAATGGTTAACTATTTCTTAATATTTATTATTTCTTAATCTAAATATAAACACATTATTCGTAATATATTGATGTGTTATTATCAGGATTACATTTATTCTTTCGTATTAAAGTTAATAATGTTTACTTTAAAACATCGAAAAAATCAAGAAAACAATTTTAGTCAATTGAGTGACTATTGTTATTACTCATATTTAGTAATAAATGCTTCAAACATAATTTTTTAATAATGATAAATAATTAAAATATTTTTTCAATATTTTAATAATTGTGAACTAATATTTCTTTTAATTCTGATAATTCAATCATGGTTTTTGATACTTCGCCTTTTCTGACTTGCGTAGTATCAAAATTATTTGTTTACGAAATTATTATTTCTGTTTCAATATTATTTAAATAAAAATTGTACTCCCTGTTTTTTATCTTTCACAACACGATTGACATTATACACTAATCGTACTTGTTTAAATAAATAACTCCGCACATTTCACTCGTATATATTGGTGTAGTGTTAAGGTTATGTATGTTGGTTTACTTAATGTTACTGCCGCGCACAATTTAAAATTAAAACTTTTTCACGTTGGCGAGTGGCGTGGCCTCTCCGTCGAAAGACTGATCGTGAACTGTGATGCTTCTTCGAAGCGTCTCCTGCTCGTCTGACTAATGTTCATTCATTCTATTGGTTGAAAAAACTATACTCTCTGACCCAAAAGCCTTTGTTTTCTTAAAATATTTAATTTTTTAACAAATTCAGTTTTGAGTTTGAGGCTTTGTGACGTCAGCACTGGTACAAAAATTTAAGTGAAAAGTTTAAAATCACAATAACTTTCTTAATCTATGTCCTATCGTTAAATGGTTGATGTCAGTGAATTGCGGACATCCTGTACTTTAATTTAAGTCTAAGAATGATTATTTTCTGTCCATCACTTCTATCACTATAACGATTTTATTAATTATTTGTGGTGTATCTTATATTTATAAGTCTATTACACCAAATTTTACTTATTTATATTAAAACACTTTTTAAATAAACACTCCGAGTCCATATCTCAATTGGTTTGATTCAAAATTTGGGAATAATTGTTCCCTAAACAATATCTTGTTATGGCGTCTTTAGGCGTCCATATTTGATTTTTTATAAATGTGCTTAAAACTAATTTTTCTAATTTAAAACAGTAATATTGCAATCTAATAATACTAGTAACGTCTATTTACATAATTTTACACTAGAATATTTGTATATGACTGTGTTTAATCTACTATTTACATTGTTTTAGTCCCCTCCTATCTCTCTTATACAATTGTTACCTTATTTCTGGTTTTCTCTATATAAATTATATCATGTACTAATTTTAATTAGTGTACACACATTGTACCTAATTCATTATACATAATGGTTAGCTTTTAGTTAGTTCAGAACCCTTCAATTTTTCAGTAATGGGTCTGTTTATGTTGTGTCATATCATAGTAGTCATTTATTTTTGTTAATACAATAACTAAGTTGTTATTGTTACACTTGGTTTGGGTTTCCAAAGTAGTATTAGACATTATTCTGACTCTTGATAATGTTTTCATTTACTTTTAAACAAGTTTACATGTTATATTTTTCATAAATAACTTGCTCCTCATGGTTTGTTTACATCTGGGTTCTCTCATTATAGTCATTTGGTTTTTAATTATTTGTATATAAAATGACTGTTTTTATGATCATAGTCTGTTCTCAAAGTAGCATTGGGATTCCCTCTTACTACTGGTAACAACCTTAACAATCTGTGTTCAATCTTTGATACAGTATTTTTCTTAGCTAGTTAGTTATACAAAGGTTCAGCTTACTTCTGGTTATATGTACATAGTTAGTTAGTTTACAATATTTTGGTTACAATACTGTTATTATTATGTTCAGAATCTGTTCTCAAGGTAGTACCAGATATTTATCTCACTACTGGTAATACTTTTATTAACATTGGTATTTGTTTTGATATTGTATTTTGTCTAACTAAATTGGCATACTTGTTCCATCTCTACTATCTCTGTGCCATCATATTTGCTTTGTTTTATTTGCATTGTGCTGCAATATAATACATTGTCTCTTAGGATTTATTATTATTTATAACAAATTCTTGATTGATATCATAGTTGATGATCATTTATTTACATTAACATGTATGATTTTCTGTTCATAGGTGTCTTCCCTATGGGGTTATGTAACAATGTACCACATGTTTTAATGCAGTATTTTTCTACTACTAACATGACTTCAGTATGGTATCTTACTATAATATTTTAATTATTTTGTTACACATGTTTATACAATTCCTTCTTAAACAATAACACAAATCTTTTTTGTATTAATTACAATATTTTTCTGGTCATTGGTTGAATTCAATTCCTGTCACTTTGTTTGATACATAACAAAGGTTTTTTATTTGTTGTCAGTTCTCTATGAACAATAACATAATTTAATGAAGAAATTTGTGTTAGTGGTTGAAATCACAATCAGAATGATCACAGTTGCACACCACTACATAAAAATTATCCCGATCGGGATAATTTTTATGTAGTGGTGTGCAACTGTGATCATTCTGATAATAACATAATTGTTCTATTTTATTCTATTCTGGTGTTCTTATGATTATCTGTATTGATCACAACCTTTATTAAATTAGTCACACTCATTGTCTGTGTTTATTTGACTATTTTAATTCTTGCTGTTTCATTATGAAATTAACATATTTTCTTACACTATAAACTTCATCACTGGGATTGTTTGTGTGGTTTATTCAGTTGAAATTAGTTAACTATTCACAGGTTTCACATCTATGTTAAGTACTCACTGTAATTGTTTGTGGTTCCTTAAATGTTAAACACTGGTTTTCTTTTCATATTTGATAATCATCATTCCTTTGGTCACTTATATAGTCTTTAGTACACGTGGTTTATGTTGAGTCCTTGCATGAGCCATCCATCCTCTTCTCTCTTCATGGTACGCTTCCTTGTCCTTCTTCTTTCTTCTTCTTCAATATTTTCATTGTAGTCACTATCTTTATTTATTTCCCTCGCTGTTGGAGTTTATTGGTCCTTATTTTGTCTGTTCCCCTCACTGTTGGATCCTATTGGGTCTGGTTACTGATATTTTGTTTTGGCTCATGGCATTTTTCTTCTTCATTTTGTATTTGATGTTGCTATGTTAATATTATCTTCTTCATTGTTGGATTTTTATATTAATATATTTGTAGATACACACTTTTATACACTTAGGTTTATTTATCTAGACATACTTCCATGCTTTTCTCTTACTTGACGTTATATTAGCTTATATTATGTAACTACCATATTTGGTAACGTTACAATATTTGACATCTTTTTTATGCCCTATCTGTTTTAGTGCATTTACTTTACATATTATTTGTTAGTTACATCTTGGGGTTACAATGATCGTGGTCATACTTTGGGTTACTTCTTGGTTTCTCGTTCCTTCCTTCTTGTTTCTATTTTCTTGTTTTCTCCAATCTATTGGGTCAAGTCATAGTCAGTTTCTTAGTCAATTGTTATTTCGTAGTTGGGTCATTAATCTTCAAGTTATAAGTTTTTAACCTTTCTTCCTACCGTCAGCTTTTTCTTTTATTAATCATTAGTGGTATTTTGCGCTATCTTATGTCATGTTACAATATACATAGATTATGCTAGAGTGTTCTGTATCAATGTGCAAATACATTTATAGGTACCATAGATTGTTCTACAAGATTCTAGGCTATGCGCCTGGAATGACCATGATCATACTAGAAAGTTGTTAATAAACAAATGAATTATGTGTGTGAATTACATAATTACTAACTACAGTATATATAAATCAGTAAGAGATGGAGAAGAGTCTTAATTTTCATTGAAAGTTTGGTTAGTGAGATATAGAGTTAGTGCGTGTGTTTGATACCACATTTGTGGATCAAAATTATATTCGTTTGTTATCTTTGTGCTTGTATAAGTCACGGCTGTGTTAGTATTCAGAATCACAGTTGTGGATCGAAATTGTATTTCGTGTGTCATTTTTATTTGTGCAATCAGTAAATTTTATAGACACTGCGTTGACAGTGATACGAGTGTTTTATTTCAATCACTGACCTAAAAGACAAAAAATAATAACAATAAAAATCTTAAATTACTAAACCTCTGATATCATTTATGGAAGAACTATGGCTACACACTTAGGCAACTCTTCTTCAGTCACTTTTTGCAACTGAATAAAAGGAACTGAGCATGTGAATGTCACATATCACTTCTCCTCCTCCTCCTCCTCCTTCTTCTTCATCTTCTTCTTCCTCCAAATGTCTGCCTTTAAATGTCAAGCTGTATGGAACCTCTGAAACCATCTCTATCCATATATCGCTTTCTATGCACCAGTTTTGCCAATCACGCTCTTGTACCGCTCTATATGCCTGAGTGTTAACTTGCCACAATCTTCTTTGGACATCACCTTTTCCTCCTGGTACCATTCTCAAACTCTTTTCAATGTCTTTTATTATCTATACTCTGGAAGCAGCTATACCATGTTTTTTGTTGGGGGGGGGGGAATACATTAATGTTTCCAGTAAACCTACATGATATCCATAACTTCCTGATTTGTTCAGTGCACTTTTCTTCATGTTACTGCTGATCTGTGCTATTACAATTTACAATATGAATTTATCCCACAATATATGACGACAGCATACAACCTGTGCTATTATAATTTACAGCATGAATTTCTGCACATTGTATAAACATGTATCATGAAATCGAAGCAATCGCTGTGTCGAGATCCATAAATGTTTTGTTTTACTAATAATGGTAATTTTATTAAATTTTTCTTTTGACACTAAGGACGTTATATCCCGGAAACAAGATTTAAGAACACCACGTCCATCAAATAATACAGAAGAGTTTCGTAAATTAGTACAGAATGCATTGCATATAGTGGTAATAACAGGAGCAGGAATCTCAGTTGATTCAGGAATACCGACAGATAGAGGTTCATGGGGAACATGGAGAGGATATCCATCCTATTTGCTAGACAGTGAGACAGTGTTCTTAGAGAAGCCTGAAATAGTTTGGGAATACAATAATTTTAGAAGATCCTGTGTTCTACACTCTAAACCCAACAAGGTAACATAGTCGTAGCTTTACAGTTAAAAACTGCAAATAAAATTGTCTGTACATAAGATTTATCAGCATCTTTTTTTTTGTAATTCATAATTCATATACCATATGAATTTTTGTAATTCATGACTATATATCATATATAATGTAATATGTATATGTATATCATGTATCATATATGATTAATATAAGTAGAAGTAAATATAAAAATGTATTAACCACTATGAGTGAACCCAGAATGTTTATTCCAATGAGGTTGTGAACAAAACCTGATAAAGCATTAAATTAACATTATCACATAATGCAAATATTAAAAATTATTTTGAAAAGCCAGTAACTACATTAATAAAAAAAGTAATCAATTTATCAACATCCATGGAAGCAATAAAAATTATGCGTATTTAACATGAAAATTGGCAAGCCTGTTTACAATTTATGTTTCTGTATCCAAATCTGTCCCAGATTTTTAAGAGGACTGTATGTTATCTGCATTTATCTCTGTTGATAACAAAAAATGTGTTAGAAAAAAGTTGCAAAATTTAAATTTAAAAAATAAGACAAAATTAATAATGAATATGGGTGAAGAGTAGCAAACAACATTGATATACTGGAAAAGAAAGGTAGAAAGCTATATTAGTTAAATTAGGGCATGATATACAATTAGTGGAGATAATTTTATTTCTGAAATAAAGAGAAAAATAAGATTGGGAGGGACGTTATTTGATAAGTTATGTTTTCTATTAAAATATCACTGTACACATCAATATCTTTGGGCTAAAGTAACTTAGTGTATTACAAAAACTCTGGAAAAGAATATGGCTATATGAATAGAACAAGTGAAGACTTGCAAGGTAGGACAAAACTGGTAAAGAAGAGGATTGCATATTGTTACGACGGTCTACTCGATCGTCGTAGGTACAGTGGAAACAAAATAAGTACAAGACACCAATTAAGTCACTAATCACACCTTTAATTGTTATAGTAAAACAGTTCGTAATTAACAACACAGTGTCTACAACAAATCAAATGAAATTGTTCATACGCAATAAAATGTCCACTAATATTCAAACTCAACTGTATTACAATTATACCGTCCGAATATAAAACGCAACACTTCACTAATAACTACTTGAACGTACACCGTAATAACTCGAACCGCTCTGTAAATATCGCATTAATACTCTCGAACCGCACAGTCAAAAATCTCGCATTGAACTGAAAACTAAAGCCGCGACGCGATGTATTTATAGTTACGCTCACACACCAGAAGCTTCCAAACTGCGTCTTATCTCTCGCGAACTACGTAATTAGTACGGCCTTTACACAGTCCGAGCGCCCGAGCGAAGGCCGGCAAAGTCGAGAAAGTTCTCGCAACATGCGTCTAGCAGCACGTACACCACACGCTTACATCGAGACCTTTCTGGCACATTCGATAAACGCGTAGATTGTTCTATGCTGTCGTAGCACTGCCCCCTCCTTAAGCCTGTTCGTCCCGAACTGGCAAAGCGTCTCTAAAGTTGTATTTAGCCAGGCGATCTAGGTGGACGACCTTGAACTTTCGCTGTCCTTCCTGTTGAATCAGATAAACAACATCGTTAATCCTTTTTTTTACAGTGTAGGGTCCTTCCCAGTTAGACTGAAGCTTAGGTGAGCGACCACGACGGCGCTTTGGATTGAACAACCAGACCTGATCTCCTTCTTGGAAACCCACACTATTGCTGCGAATGTCATACCGAGTTTTCATTTTATCACTGGCAATCTTCAGCCGTCCTCTTACCAAGCGATTCATTTCTCGCAGTTGGTTTTCTAATTGCGAGGAATAGTTCTTTGGCTCTTGGGACTGAGTCTCAGGTGATACAAACATCAAGTCTCCAGGAAGACGAATCTCCCGCCCAAACACCAATTTTGCTGGAGTCATGCCGGTTGTGTCATGTACTGACGACCTATATGCCATAAGGAATAGTGGTATACGTTGGTCCCAGTCTGTTTGGTTCTCGTCAACAACTTTCGAAAGATGCTGCTCAAGTGTCCTGTTGAATCTCTCAACCATCCCGTCCGACTGAGGATGCAGAGGCGTTGTCCTGGTCTTTCGAATTCCGAGTAGACGGCATAATTCTTTAAACACTCCTGATTCGAAATTTCTCCCTTGATCCGTATGGATTTCCATAGGGGCTCCATAACGGCAACAGAAGTTGTGAACTAACTGCTTTGCCACAGTGGTAACCTCCTGATTTGGAATTGCGTATGCTTCCACCCACTTAGTAAAGTAGTCACCTACAACCATGATGTACCGGTTTCCATCGTCAGTAACTGGGAATGGTCCAGCAATATCTATGGCAATTCTCTCGAAAGGTTGTCCAACGTTATACTGTCTCATTTTTCCCCTGCTTCTGGTTTGTGGGCCCTTGCTTGCAGCACATATTTTACACGTCCGAACCCATTCCTCTACGTCGTGGCGAAGATGAAGCCAATAGAATCGCTTCCGTATTTTG
Source organism: Magicicada septendecula (assembly GCA_034769895.1). Classification (NCBI taxonomy): domain Eukaryota; kingdom Metazoa; phylum Arthropoda; class Insecta; order Hemiptera; family Cicadidae; genus Magicicada; species Magicicada septendecula. Next base: position 388,243,083 of record CM068371.1, read on the forward strand.
TCAAGGGTTTTGTTAACGCCAAGATGGCCTCCAGATGTTCCATCATGCATCTCCTTCAAAACAGACTGCACTTTACTTCGGGGAACTATCAACTGCATGACCACGTCTCGTCCATCTGCACTTTCCCAAGCCCTTTTCAGCAATCCGTTTTCTAAGGTGAGAGATTCCCATTGTGCCCAGTAGCCCTTCAGCACTTCGGAACCATGGCAGATATCTTGCCAATCCGGGCGGCGACCTTCCTCTTTTGCTGTCAAGATCGGTCCAATGTCTTCATCAGTAATCTGTTCTTGTCGACAGTCTTGTGTTGTCCAGCCATCAGCCAGGAAATCTACAGTGATGGCTTGAACATGTTCGCTTGGGTTTTGTTCTTCCTTTCTGTGGCAATGTCGGCAGTCTTCCGGGCATGGTCTTCGTGATAAGCCATCTGCATTACCGTGCAGGCGCCCCCGCCGATGTTGTACCTTGAAGTTGTACTCTTGCAGACGTTCGAGCCACCTTGCCAACTGTCCTTCCGGATTTTTAAATCTCAAGAGCCATGCAAGTGCAGCATGGTCAGTACGTAGTGAAAACTCTCTCCCATAGAGGTATTTATGGAAGTGCTCCAAAGCTCTGACAATTGCCAACAACTCTCTTCTTGTAACACAATAATTTCTCTCTGGTTTAGAAAGCGTCTTGCTGTAATACGCTATTACTCGTTCTTCACCGTTCTGCACTTGAGGCAAAACTGCTCCTAGACCAGTATTGCTTGCATCTGTGTCTACGATGTACTTCCCTTCGGAAGCTGGAAAAGCGAGAATTGGCTGCGAACATAATGCAATCTTCAACGTCCTAAATGCTTGTTCACACTCTCTCGACCTTTGGAAGTTTCGTTTATTTTCCGTTAGCTCATGTAGTGGTTTAGCAATAGTAGCGAAGCCTTTCACAAAACGTCGGTAATATGAGCATAACCCCAGGAAACTCCGAACTTCGTGTTTATTCTTCGGAACTGGCCAGTCTCTTACGGTGTCTACTTTATTAGGATCCATGCTAACGCCCGCTGCCGAAACCAGATGGCCCAAATACTGTACTTCCTTCTGGAATAGAGAACACTTCTTCGGGCTCAGCTTCAGTTGTGCACCGTGAATTCTAGTTAGAACTTCCTTAAGGTTTTCCAAATGATCTTCGAAAGTCTTCCCGATCACTATGACATCGTCTAAGTAAACAAGACAAGTTTTCCACGTCAGGCCTCGGAGTATCAGGTCCATCAATCTCTCAAATGTTGCCGGTGCATTACAGAGTCCAAATGGCATGACATTAAATTGGAATAAGCCACTTGGGGTCGAGAAAGCGGTCTTTTCCTTGTCTTCTTGATGAAGACCCACTTGCCAATATCCACTCTTCAGGTCCAATGTGGAAAACCATTGTGCTCCGGACAACGTGTCGAGTGTATCGTCAACGCGAGGTAATGGATAGCAGTCTTTCTTTGTAACGTCATTTAACCTCCGGTAGTCTACGCAGAAACGCAATCCACCATCCTTCTTCGCTACCAGCACTACAGGGGAAGACCAAGCACTTGACGAAGGTTCAATTACTCCCTCTGTCAACATGTCCTTTACTAACCGAGACATCTCTTGTTTAGATAATGGAGGCCTTCGAGGAGGTTGGCGTATCGGTGTTGTGTCCCCGGTATTGATGCGATGTTGCACAAGAGAGGTTCTTCCCAATGACTGTCCCCGAACTGCAAAACAATCTTTGAATTCGTGTAAAAACTGTCCGAGTTCTTTTACCTTACCACTTGAGAGGTCGTTAGAAGATCTGTTCAATAATTCTTGCAGTTCCTCTGGTAATTTAGAAGTATCCGAAGAACTGGGTCTTCGTTGCGTTATTCCGGCTACCCAGGCCACAGGAGTCAATTTGCCTAGGAGCGTATTGCTTTGTAAAGTGATAGCTTGATCCAAAATATTCGCCACTCTAATAGGTACATTTCCGGTTTCGTCAGGTTTTACTAAACTTCTGGCAATTAGTATGCCCGGTGTGCTGACTACCTGGGGTTCGAATATAGAGCACTGATTGCTTCTAGTATCTACCGCAGTTCTAACCATGATGATCTTTTCGGAGTTTGGCGGAACAGTTACGGCCACTTGGTTTATGACGTCCATCGATTTTTCTGCTGTCGTCATTGTTGATAGCACTACCTCTTCGCCTCCGATTCTCAAGACATTGTTTTTGAAGTCGACTATAAATCCGTATGCGTTCATAACGTCCACACCAAGAATTGCTTCATCCACAATGTCTGCAACAAGTACTTGATGATTAAACTCAAGTCTACCGAGGCGTAGGTGTATCTCCACTTTTCCATACACTTTTACAGGCCGTCCAGTAGCTGTTCGCAAGCTGCAAGAGCACCAGATTGGCTTGAGATCTTTCACCACGTCGGGGCGCACAATAGAAACTGTTGCGCCTGTGTCAACTGTAATCGAGGTTGGCCTTTCTTGAACAAATCCGGTAACTACCAAGCTCCCGGTGTTTTTCTGAAGCGTAGAAATTGCGTATTCTCTAGGGGCTTCGTTCCTCCAGTTAGTCAGCACACGCCCCGTTGCACCGACTATTGCTCGTTTCCCTGCTGCTGAATTCTAACCCGACAATCTCGTTGTAGATGTCCAGGTTTCCCACATCGATAACACTTCGGTCTTCCATCCTTTCTTATTTTATTCTGTGGCGCCGACCGTCGAGTCTCTGTTCCTTGTTCTTCTTCCTCATTGTCTGTGCCGTCTCGATCTTTTAGCTCGCGCACTTTATGACTTGTCCAACCAGACGCTGATTTGGCGGCCTCAAATTGCAAAGCATGTACCAGGGCGTCCGCACTGTTCTGGTGTCTTGCCATTCTTAACACTTGCTGTATTTCGTTATCTCGGACACCGGCGGTAAATGTCTGCATCGCAAAACGCGTTCGAAAATCTTCTGGCGCTTCAGGATAGGCCAGTCTAATTAGTCTGTCGATACTTGCTTCAAACTCTTGAAGACTTTCCCCGGAATGCTGTCGCCTTGCTCTCAACTGGGTGCAGTACACATCTCGCAAATGTTTATCACCATACCGTAATTCCAGAGCTTTTATCAACTCGGCGTAGGTGTTCTGGCTGTCAGGTGGCACTTTCTGTAGTAGTTCTGCCGCGGGTCCTTTTAATGCAAGAACAAGTGAAACAGCCTTGTCTTTTTCTGTCCAATTATTTGCGCATGCAGCAGCTTCAAATTGGAGGAGGTACGTTGCCCAGTGAGTGCTTCCGTCAAAGGTTGGAGCTTTGACATGAACTGTCCCTACTGCAGGCAAAGTGACTTTCTCTGTTAACTTATTTTCTGTGTATTTTTCTGTCTTGATCACTGGTACAGTCTGTTCAGAACTTTGTTTTGGTTGAATCTTCATGCACTGTTCAACTTCAATTTTAATTTGTTCTCTTATGTTTGCCATTGAGTTTTCTACTGCAGATATTTTTGTTGACATAACTTCTTCCACAGTCAAGACAGATTTTTCTACTTTAGCTATTTTATTTGACATGGATTCTTCTACGTCAGATATTCTGGTAATCTGATTGTTGAGCTCACCTCGTAATTCACCTACGTCACCACGTAGGAGACCCAATTCTGCGGTAGTATGTTCTTGCATCTGCTTTTGTTCATGAATTAATGCTTTGATGTCACCTGCTTCACGTTTACGTTCCTCTGCCTCCTGCTTACGTTCCTCTTTTTCTCTTTCTTCTGTTTCTAGCATTAGTGCTTTCTGACGTTCCTCAGCTTCTTCTCTTTCTTGTATTCGTTCTTCTTTTTGTCGTCTTTCTGCTTCTTCCGCCTCCTGTCTGCGTTTCTCGTCCTGTCGTTTTTCTGTCTGCAACAGCAGCGCCTGTAAATTTTCCATCATCTGACTGGCATCCATTGTTTATCGATTAATTACGAATCACACTCGTCTTGTACAAAGCGTCCACTGTTTCCACTGTTAACCGTTCTATCCCACTTCTGACACCACTGTTACGACGGTCTACTCGATCGTCGTAGGTACAGTGGAAACAAAATAAGTACAAGACACCAATTAAGTCACTAATCACACCTTTAATTGTTATAGTAAAACAGTTCGTAATTAACAACACAGTGTCTACAACAAATCAAATGAAATTGTTCATACGCAATAAAATGTCCACTAATATTCAAACTCAACTGTATTACAATTATGCCGTCCGAATATAAAACGCAACACTTCACTAATAACTACTTGAACGTACACCGTAATAACTCGAACCGCTCTGTAAATATCGCACTAATACTCTCGAACCGCACAGTCAAAAATCTCGCATTGAACTGAAAACTAAAGCCGCGACGCGATGTATTTATAGTTACGCTCACACACCAGAAGCTTCCAAACTGCGTCTTATCTCTCGCGAACTACGTAATTAGTACGGCCTTGACACAGTCCGAGCGCCCGAGCGAAGGCCGGCACAGTCGAGAAAATTCTCGCAACATGCGTCTAGCAGCACGTACACCACACGCTTACGTCGAGACCTTTCTGGCACATTCGATAAACGCGTAGATTGTTCTATGCTGTCGTAGCAATATCATTCACAACCATGAAAGTGACATCTTCAATAAACTGAGTAAATTTCTCAGTTGAAGTTTTACAAAGGTACAACAGTACCAAATGGATGATGAAGAAGGAAGATGAAACACATTCAGCCATGGAAATGGCATTATTGAATTCAGTACGAGATACACAAGATTTGGCAAGCTTCAGAATATAGCTAATGGGGAAACATTTATTAAATTTGTATTAAATGGGGATTTAATAGAGCACATAGAGTAGCATGACATAATGGAAAACACTAGATTTCCAAATGTAGCATTTGTCTATGATAAAACAAAAGTCTTTGGAGACCTCAAAAACATTAACAGTAGACAGAAGATGAAACAAAACAGAAGAATTAAAAAAAAAAACAAGTGTTCAAATTAAACACAAATTTACTCTTTTGTTTCTGTTATTATTATTATTTAGCTAAGTAAAGTAGTTCAATAAAAAGTAAAATAAAGTAAGTAGTTTAAAAATTCATGTATCAAATATTTATAAGTGTTATGCCTGCAGGCACACATTGCTCTTGCGAAATATGAAAAGTTCCTTAATGCTGAAGGAAAAGGAAGGAAATTAACAGTGATAACTCAGAATACTGATGGACTCCATACAGTGGCGGGCTCAAAAAATGTCATTGAAATGAACGGCTCATTGTTTAAAACAAAGTGTATGTCATGTGGTCACATTGAAGTAAACAAGAAGCATCCAATATGTCCTGCTTTGAAAGGAAGAGGGTAGGTAATGTTTGTTTTTAATATTTTTTGATCAGAATCTTTGAATGTTCTCTGCTTTAAGCATGCATTCATATGATTTCCTATGCCAGCGGCTCCCAACCGGTGGTATGCAGAGGGATCCAAGGTGGTACACAAGAAGACTAGGAAAAAATTATTTACTTAAAAAAATAAATAAATAAAAAATTATGTTTAAAACAACAATAAATTTTCATCGGACATGTTTAAAATGATTACCCTTATAAAAACACAACCTTAAGTCTTCTGAAAAAACTTATACTGTATTTTAGCATAGAACCAACATGAAATTAATTTTAAAAATCAGTTGCCGTTGTGTAAATCTATGTATTAGATTTAAATAATTATAAAAAACTAGGAATAATAAGATATACTGTTCATGTTGTATCAAGTTTTTTATTGAGAAAACCCCAATAACCTTTCTTTAAGCTTCGGTGGTACTCAGAATGAATGCGGAAGACCAAAGTGGTACGTGGGTCCATAAAGGTCGGGAACCACTGTCCTAGGCTATCTGATTTCTTAATATTTGATGCACTTACTCCAATGTATCCATTTGGGCATACTAGAATACTGAAAGCAATTCAGAATCAGTTAAAAGCCCAAGTTTCTAAAAATATCATAATGAGTTTTTAAGTCAAGTACGTTTATTTTTTGCATTTGCATATGGTGTCTTCAATTATGCAATTTTTTTAGTACCTGCCAGTAGAATGACTGACATGGAATCATTAGGTCACATCTAACATTAACCTAAGCGTTTTTCTTGTATTTGAATGTTTTTATTGTCAGAACTGTAAGAAGCGTGCATAAATTGAAGTTATTCATTGATATGTCATATTGTTAGTGGCTTGCTTTGTGGGGTAATTGCACTTTTCATATGCTCAGAAAAAATTAAGGTGTCATAAGAAAATAGACTGAATTAAAATTAATGATTAGAGAAGTACACAATTATTGGAGGCTACACCTACCTATCCAGCAAGGACCAATTAATTTTTACTAATACTGTATATATGAAAAGTCAAAATACAGAAATATAAAATTTTGCAACAAAAGATTTTATGACTCTATTAGTTTCTTCTTTACCACTTTTTCTCTGTTGTTTGGTATCATTTACGTATAAAATTTCAGAAGTCACTAAAATTTATGCAGTGTACTTTGTAGCATGACAGATAATGCCAATAATTCTGAATGGTAGAATGATCATAAAAATAAAATAAAAACATTTTGAATCCGAGAAAGCAAAATAAAAAATTAATTAAGAACCACTGTGAAGTATAATCATGATTAAAGTAAAAGTTCATTTAAAACCAATGTTACAACGAGTGATGAATCATCAAAATAAACTGCAAAACTAAAAATATAGGAAAAGGTAATACCCAGGTAGGATAGGAGTAGGTAAGGAAGAAACCCAAAACATGACAACATCCACAATAAGAAAAGAAAATACGAAACAAGAAGAATAGGAGAAGTCAATGAAGAAACCAGAACCAGACATCATCCACAAGAAGAAGGAGTGCTCTTATAAAAAACCCAAACCCCAAAAGAAAATGATAAACATAATAACAAATGAAAGTATAACAAAATATCAAATTTAGAAACCATGTAAAATGTCTTCTACACCCCAAAGCGTATAAGCCAAAAGTGTATAAAGTAGAATTGAAAGTGAACGAATGTGAAATAATTATATAATGCCAAAAAACAAACCTTCATTATCTTCTATAAATAGATTTCTTGGTTTTAATAAAACTATAAAACTATTTAGAAATAAAATCCAAGAATGAAAAGGGGATCAGTGCAAGTTTTTGTGTTATAATAAATAAACCTTATGTGTAAATATTGCAGTTCACAAACTAAGTACATTGTGAAATAGTACAACTTTGAAGTTTATATTGTGTCCATGAATAATATTAAATAAAGTATTATCATGACAGATAATACTGGTGTTTCTGAATAATAACTGCCACTCTTTATATACAACATTCAGTAGAATGATAGTAGATAAAACAAGAGCAGGCCATATAAAAAGTGAAGTGATAAAGTATCATTACCCCAAAATCAAAAACAGATTAAAACTGAAAATAGAACCTAGTATAAGAAATAGAGTATATGATGGAAGGACCAATATGTTTTGTTTATTTAGAATAAGTTACTAGTTATAATCTGTAACAGTACGAAAAGCCTGAATTCCGAGTTATGGGACAGTAGGTAGTAAATTATTGTATTTCATTATTTTTGCACACACATACATGGGTAGGACTATTTTCCCTTTGTTTAAAGAAAACGACGCAGATTCAACAGAGCAGAACGATTCCAAGGCCAAGAGCAGACGTGCGAAACCAAACGCATTCAATGGCTGCATGAGTGAACACAGACTCTCAATATAAATTTTTCATTGGTCCACAATGCAGGGCGTCATTAAAAAATATAATAATGACATAACCACAATGACGTGAAACAGGGCGTTAGCCGTTCGAAACAAAAGAACAATGACGTGATGCACTCACACATACGTAAAAATGTACATTACATCCGCCCAGTCTTCATACTACAGCCGAGGCGACAACACCTTGTAAAAGGTCGTCCGGCAGTTACTACCAGCAAAAGTGTAAATTTCAACAAAATGTAACAATAACTTTAATTAGTGATCAAAAATGTAAAGCAGAGTTTAAATTCAGTGTTGTGACCACCAAAAATCTAATCAGTATGCAGTAAAACTTCGGAAAATCCAGGCCGGCGAAAAGGAGATTTCACAGGGGCTACGCCACTTCAGAAACAGGAAAGTGCACCATTCCCTTTATTTATTACAATATGCATTTGAGCTCAACATGCATAAGTCAATTTAATTAAAATTGTATCTACTTTGAAGAAAAAATGAGTGTGTGTGTGTGTCTGAGTAAACGTAAAGCCGGCTATTCACCAGGCGAGACGCCATGAGGCGTTGGTTTGTGTTTCTATTTTTATTTTATAAAGAATAACTTGAAAATCTAAAAAAGTCAAACTGACAGAGCTGCAGCTTATTTTAAAGTCTTTTGGAAATAAAACAAAATATATAAGGTAACAATGGAAGAATTATTAATAGTTAGTAGAGGCGGAAGTATGGACACCATTTTGTTTTATTGAATATGCCAGTAGCCATTTTAATGTTTTCTAAAATAAATTATGCAAATTATGAAATAATAAAAACAACCGTTTATTTTACCATAAATGTCGTTACTGTACATTATTTCTGGTAACCGTTCAGTCTCAGCCTTGCTTATAAGAACTCTGGACCCGAATAACAGAAAATACGTAAAGTTGGCAACACAATTATGGCGCCTGAATTAATGTGTCAACAAATAAATGTTAACCTATCTCAACAGGTAAGTCACCAAGGAATACATAATATTTATTATCGCTCATTAAGAAGATTGTTAACAAATCAATACTGAAATATCAGAATTAAATAACATTATTTATTAATAAAATATTTATTGCATTACTAATAATAATTAAGTATAAAATGTCTGAGTTTGAAAGACCATTGTTAATTTCAATTATGTATTATGTATTAAGAGTATAAATTATATACTAATTGTTCTTTTGTTAAAATAAGAAAATGTTAATTAATGTCATAATAGAATAGAAAGTCAGAGAGGGTACAAACAAAATGTATTATTTAAAAACTTTGTATGTAAAAACTGCTAGAAATCTAGGCCAAATGTTAAAACTAAACATCATCAAAATTGATGAAATAAGTACAGAAAAACAATTAAACTGATGGGATTTATATAAGGTAAATCAGTCATAGAGTCATGTAATTGGAAATATAAGTAAGAAAGATTTTGTAAAAAGATAGCAAAAATTATTGTTAAAAATGCAAATGTAAAAACTGAAAATTTAGAGAGGGGAGTCACATATTAATGTATAATATTTTAAAAGATAACCAATTAATCTAATTACAAGAAATTAAGGGAAGATTAACCTTTTATATCAATCTGAGATTTAATACAATCATTAATATAACATGTAAAATGGCAACATTTTGGAAAAGGACAGGAAGTGAATTTTAAAACTTACAAATTTCAAAATGAAGTAAATATATCATTTTAGATCAAAAACTTAATAAAACTATATTATTTGGTATCAAATCAAGCAGAATGAACTGAAGAAGAAGATTATATATTTAGTAGTTAATAAATTTGAATAATAGCAAAAATATAATCCGTTATATAATGTAACATTCTCACATGCACAGGATGCAAAATAATTTTGAAACAATGGATAGCTAATATTAATTTGGCTAAGACTTTTGGACAAGACGAAGGAAGTTAGTTAGTTCATTATTAGATATTGTGAAGTACACTTGACACGAGCTCTTAAGCAATTTTAACCTAGTAGCTGAGACATAAATGGCGTATAGCGACAAGCCTAGCCTGAAGTGAAAAACGCGAGTTTTCTAAAATTATACTTAAATAGTAAATTCAGTGAAACAAATGCCAACAAACATTAAACTAACTTCAAACAAGAACAGAACACAGTGAATACACCATTTAAATGATTTAAACATTAATTCTACACAACGAAACAAACAGCACAATTATCGACCTGATAGACAAAAGTGAAACCTAACTTTTACAACACATTTTATCGAAGTGGAACACTAAAACTTAACCAGGAACACTCCACCAACACAAGAAGGAATAATCGCTACAGCAGGAACGAAAAATCACAGGAGAAGCAGCCTTTATTGGACGCAGAATTAGCGAGGTGTATTTGTCCTGCATCTGAACTCGAAGCGGCCAGCTTTTTCTTCCCACAATCCAATGCAACACTGCTTATTCGTCTGGAAGGTTCGCAAATTTCTATACTCACTTATATATTGATTGACATATATGTATTTTAATTTTTAAGTTGATATATTTTTGTAATGTTATACTTTCCATACTTTGCCCTTTTTCTCTGACTATCTAAGAAATAACTGTTAAAAGAACCCGATAATAAATAATTGTAAACACTATTGATATACCCTGAGAATCGATCAATCAATCGATAGAAAATCGATAAAATAAACATTTGTTAATAAAATTCATTAATTACTATAAAATTGAATATTGTTTATTCCTGTTTAATAATTAGTATAATATATAATTTTAATTGAGCAATAACTGCCAGAATTTCACCACTTAGAAGGAAGATAACCTCCAAAGAAGGAAAATTCACTAATCGATTGTTATTGGAGACAATCTTATTAACTGGTGAAAGGATTTTTTAAAACACAGAAAAGGATTTAAATAAATTAAAACAAATAACCAGAAGTTCGGAACACCATGGAACATAATTAAATAATTAATTTTAAATTAATTTAAATAAAAAAAATATGCATATAAACAACAAAATTTTTTTACACAAACAAATTAACAAATTAAGTTTGTTACAAATTGGCTTCCATCGCGGGGCTAAAGATAACCGACAACAATGCTTTGGTTACAGATTGGCGACCAACTGAGGAGCTTTAATTAGTGATTGACAGGCCACTATAATTTGCCCAATCCCTAATTGGAGCTTGGCAGCAGTTATAAAGTCAGAAGAAAGGGAAAATGCAACGTCGAGCAACCTCAAAGAAACGGGCGGCGGAGGCTGACAAGGAAATTGAAATCAATGTGGAAGACAAAGAGGCAACGCCAGTGGAAGATGTGGAAAGGTTATTACCCCCAGCGGAACCGAAACAATCCACACAACCAGAGATACAACCTGACATACCAACGCAAACAGGGGAAGTCAATGTCCGGGAGGAACAGTTAGAAAAACACACGTGAACAGAGAACGTGGCAATACAAGAGATGTTCAGGCAAATGATGGAGAAATTGGACTCCACACAGGAAGAATTGAAGGAAACCAATAGGAAAATGGATTCCACAAAAGAAGAATTAAGGAAGGACATAGGAGAAACTAGTAAAAAGATGGGAAGTGATAACCAGTCTTTAAAGGAAGAATTCAAATCAACTAAGGAAGAATTCAAATCAACCAAGGAAGAATTGATTAACAAAATAGAAAATACTAATAAAAGAATTGAAGAAAATAGTAAGAAGATGGAGGAGAATAGTAAGAAAATGGAAGAGAAGATAGGGGAGAAGTTGGAAGAATTGAGAAAGGATAACCAACTATTAAGAGAAGAATTAAGGGAGGTTAACCAGGGAAATTTGGACAAGTTAGACGAAAGGATGGAGTTGTTCAGAGAAGAGTTGAGCAAGGAGATCAACGATAATAATGAGTCCACAAACAAGAAAATAGAAGAAGAAACCGTGGTAATAAAACAACAGATCATGGGCGTTGACGAAAAATGTAACCAAACCGAGAGGGAAGTACAGGAATTCAAGGAAGTGGTAAACATCAAGTTTACTAATATTGAAGAGCATAGTCGCAGGAAAGTGGAAGAACACCGGAAGGAAACTCAGGAAGAATTCGGGAAGGTACGAAGCCAAGTCGCGGAAAGGTGTGACGGAATGGAAGAGGCCATGACAAATATCACGGGTCAAGTACGGCAGAGCCAAGAAAAAATGGAAGTCATGAGAAATCTACCCACTAACTTTACCGGAATACCAATCAATGAAAACCGGGAAATGAAACCAAAGAAAATGAGAAAAATGTATCCAAGGAATATAATAAAAACAAAGGAAGAAATGGAGATGATGAACCATGGTTTAATTGATGTCAATAATATTCCAATTACCAACAATGAAGAAATCATGAATTCTAGGAATTATAGAAGGAGAATCAAAGTAATTTCAGAAATGATTTACCACAAAACAGTAGCTTACCACTTGGAAAGGACCAGAGGTAAATGGAATACGATAAGGGTAGCAATATATGGTAAGATATCAATAATATCATTATTCATTGATGGACCAGTAACACCCTGTTTTAACGCACCATGTGGTACAATTATTCAAAGAAAACTTGAAATAAGCGAAAGAATAACCGCAGGAAAAATGAAGTACCAGGTAGAAGCAAGAGATGTCTCCAGTACAGGAATAATTATGAAGACAATGGTCGTCCGGACAATAAGGGCAACTGAAATGATGGACCACGGTTAAATCAAATACCACACACCATCAAGAAAAGGGACGGATGTCATGATAACCGACTACGGTGAAAAACAATAGTAAGATTCAACAAAATTTAAAAATAAGTAAGGACAACTTACACAAAATAATTTGAAGAGAATAATTTGAGACTAATTAAAAAGAGAAGAATTTTGTAATAAAAATTATCAAAATTCTAAAGAATAGCAAGACCAGCTTACATAAAAAATTTTGAAGAGAATAATTTGGGATTAATTAAATAAAAAGAAGAATTTGAATTTTGAATATCCCCAAAATTTAAAAAATAGTAAGATCAACTTACAACTAATTACTAATGGAATTTAATTTTGAAAGAGAAAAAAAGAAGAATAGTATTTTACTGAAAAACAATAATAAGATCAAATTACACAAATAGATTTGAAGAAAATAATGTGATTAATTAAGAAGGAAAATATGAAAGAATCCAGAATAAATGTGAATATCAAACATTTGAAGGAGTAGAGAAGAAAAACAAAAAAAGAGTGTGATATACAAGAGAAGGCAATAATTTGGACATAAAGAGAAGAATTCATTATTATAATAAAATTATAAAAAACTAAAAAAGAAAAAATTAATATAATAAGAACAACCGATGACTAACTATTTATGAAACGATTTTGGAAACAGATAATCAAGAAGGTTGATTATAATATTACTCAGTTCTGAAGAAACAAAGAAGAACAACTCATACCAAACATATGAAGAAAATGATTTTGACAAGAAAATAATAAAACATTAATGAAACGGAAAGATAAATAAAGACCACATGAAAAAATATAATATTAATAAATTAGTTTTAATGAATACAAAAGCGGATTAATAACTTTCTGAGAAAGAAAAAAGAAAGAAAAATGTGTTTATATAATATGATCATAATAACAACTTGAATGTCAATTATAAAGAAACCAATCGAAAAAATTAACTGACATAAAATAATACCATTCAAATAATTAATAAGAACCAAAGAGAAAATAATATATATATAAAAGTATGCTATCAATGTAAATAACCAGAAGAAGATATAATGAGAATTCAGATGAAGAAGGAAAAAGTTACACCATAACTAGTAACAAACATATTAACAAAAGTTTCCAACCATAATAAAAATGAATATATCAGACGAGCTAAAAAGTTAGAAGAAAATATAATGAGAATAATAAATATTAAGAAGAGTAACTAAGATAGAAAATGTGAGAGAATCTGAGAAACAACGAAGTGAAGTATCCAAAGATATTTTTATTAGTCAAAAATGAGACTATTCTATATGTAATTTTTATTTGATGACTGTCTGTAGATAATTCCAGCAGCATTATGTTTTAGAGCAGAGATGATTTGCCTCTGGACTCAATGAGAAGTGTAGTATGGCCAGCAGAGTATATGTAGCCACAAGTGCCTCTCTGGACTGCCCCAGCTCACATGTTAGGGAATTAATATCCCAGGGATAAAACACGAAGTTAAGAAAAGAAAGAATATAATAATAATAATAATATATCTCAGAAAACACTAACTATCCAAGAAGAATCAAAGTCAGATAAGAGACTACAAAGTTTATTAAGCTTAAGTATGAAGAAGCCGATATAGAAATGGGGAGGAAGATGAAGAATAATAAATAAAAAACGATATCATAAGCAATTATTTCATCCATAATCAAGTCTGAAATAATCACTTCTGGAGGAGAGCAATCTGTAGCATGACAGATAATGCCAATAATTCTGAATGGTAGAATGATCATAAAAATAAAATAAAAACATTTTGAATCCGAGAAAGCAAAATAAAAAATTAATTAAGAACCACCGTGAAGTATAATCATAGATTAAAGTAAAAGTTCATTTAAAACCAATGTTACAACGAGTGATGAATCATCAAAATAAACTGCAAAACTAAAAATATAGGAAAAGGTAATACCCAGGTAGGATAGGAGTAGGTAAGGAAGAAACCCAAAACATGACAACATCCACAATAAGAAAAGAAAATACGAAACAAGAAGAAAAGAAGAAACCAGAACCAGACAGCATCCACAAGAAGAAGGAGTGCTCTTATAAAAAACCCAAACCCCAAAAGAAAATGATAAACATAATAACAAATGAAAGTATAACAAAATATCAAATTTAGAAACCATGTAAAATAAATATAAGCCAAAAGTGTATAAAGTAGAATTGAAAGTGAACCAATGTGAAATAATTATATAATGCCAAAAAACAAACCTTCATTATCTTCTGTAAATAGATTTCTTGATTTTAATAAAACTATTTAGAAATAAAATCCAAGAATGAAAAGGGGATCAGTGCAAGTTTTTGTGTTATAATAAATAAACCTTATGTGTAAATATTGCAGTTCACAAACTAAGTAAATTGTGAAATAGTACAACTTTGAAGTTTATATTGTGTCCATGAATAATATTAAATAAAGTATTATCATGACAGATAATACTGGTGTTTCTGAATAATAACTGCCACTCTTTATATACAACATTCAGTAGAATGATAGTAGATAAAACAAGAGCAGGCCATATAAAAAGTGAAGTGATAAAGTATCATTACCCCAAAATCAAAAACAGATTAAAACTGAAAATAGAACCTAGTATAAGAAATAGAGTATATGATGGAAGGACCAATATGTTTTGTTTATTTAGAATAAGTTACTAATTATAATCAAGACTGAAATATCAGAATTAAATAACATTATTTATTAATAAAATATTTATTGTATTACTAATAATAATTAAGTATAAAATGTCTGACTATTTCTTTTATGAATTTGCTAACTGCTATAATTTTTTTATTGTTCGACTAAGCTTTTCGTCATTACTGACATCTTCAGTTAAAAGAACCCGATAATAAATAATTGTAAACACTATTGATATACCCTGAGAATCGATCAATCAATCGATAGAAAATCGATAAAATAAACATTTGTTAATAAAATTCATTAATTACTATAAAATTGAATATTGTTTATTCCTGTTTAATAATTAGTATAATATATAATTTTAAATGAGCAATAACTGCCAGAATTTCACCACTTAGAAGGAAGATAACCTCCAAAGAAGGAAAATTCACTAATCGATTGTTGGTGGAGACAATCTTATTAACTGGTGAAAGGATTTTTTAAAATACAGAAAAGGATTTAAATAAATTAAAACAAATAACCAGAAGTTCGGAACACCACGGAACATAATTAAATAATTAATTTTAAATTAATTTAAATAAAAAAAAATATATATAAACAACAAAATTTTTTTTACACAAACAAATTAACATAATACAAAATTAACAAATTAAGTTTGTTACAAATTGGCTTCCATCGCGGGGCTTAAAACAAAAGGAAGCAGACCCGAGCGGAAGTCTACGGTTTGTTTACAACTTACATCATAACAAGTAACCATATCACTTGTAGCTAGACTACTTCTAGCCATTTTTACAACTTTAGTTCTCCTAGGATCCAGATAGGAATTGTGGTAGATGAATTTCTGGAATAGTAACTACAAATTATTCAAAAGTATCATATTTCTTACTGAATTAAGTGTTTAATTGTAAAAAATTAATTGTTTCTGTATTACAAAAATATGCGAAGAAGAAAATGTTTACAGTACGGTATTCACTTTTGTTCTAAAATTCTGGGCTTTCCCATTAAACATTTTTTTTCGTTTTTGTTATAATACAATGTGATAATGGAAGCAAAGTAAACACAAGACTATCTGGATATCTTTTTCGTACCGTTTTGTTTGCAGGCAAGTTTTATGTATTATAATGAAATTACAAGAAGTTCAGGACTTGAATTTGCTACTGGAAAAGTATTGAAAATCTTTAGTGGCTTGTGTTCAATAGGATATGTGGCCTTGATCTGTTCCAAATTGTATTTAAAGGTAAATTGTTTGTAAATAAATATTTGACTATATTTTAAACAGCATTCTTAATGTATTAAAAATAAAACTAACCCCATCAGAAAAATATAATTTTATCTCATTATAACTGTAAAAATCTTAAAAATTTGTTTTAGAGAGGGAAGGAATTTCCCTTTCCCTTATCATGGATTCACCCTGGCTGCTCGTGCTTTTGTTATATTGTTGTGCATTCATATTCATTGCTTGTTGTTTTTTTTGTAAAATGTGCATGCATGTCAGGGAAGTAAAGATGCATTGCATTCAGGCAGTCAGCAAAATGTTTTTGCAGTGATGGTATCACTACCGTTACTGTAGTTGATGCTGATTCTCATATTCAGTAACAAAATAGATTTTTCGTGACTGGTTTGTGTTAAATTTTTGAAAATGGCAGCAATTATCCAGAAATCCCACCAAATTCATTCTACAACACATTTTTTAAACATGAAAGGTGAAAATTTCCCTGGTGGAAATCCATAACAAATATTTGTTTTATAGTGGCGAACGTTGTGTTGCAATGTGAAGGAGGTAAGGATACTACATACAATGGTCTTTGAGTGTGCCAATGTGAGATAGGATGCAGATAAAAAAATATTGGTATTAAATGTTGTAATCAAGCTTCGGGAATGACATTTGGGGCGGTTTGGTCACGTGGAGAGAAGAAAAGATTAAGTGATTATAACTTATAGGAATGATTGTTTAAGGTATCTGGACTGGTGCTATATGATCTCAGAAAATATATTTAATAGTAGAAGAGAACTGGATACATTATTCATACATATTTTATGTAAACGGTCTATTTTATTTTCTAAGTCTGGCAGTTTATTCATGGTTTACCAGCTCTTCAACACATGTTCTGAAAAATGGATAAAATCAAACATCATGCTGTGATTGAATTCTTTGTTGAAAAGGGGGGTCTAGGACCATTGGAAATTCACAGTGAAATGGCAAAGATGTTAGGAGATGCTGTGCTTTCAAAAACAGTGGTTTGTAAATGGGCATTTGACTTTTTTAGTGAAAAAGTGTATACACTGGAGATAATTATTATTGACTCAACCTCATAAATAACAACTACTGACATAAGAAAAGATAAAATATCAGTTTGTTTCAGGTCACCACTGCCTGCTCCTTATCCTAAAATAAAGGTAAAGGACCTTCCTCATTGCTCACAGCCGAACTGTACAGGGTTACTTAAGCCATACACTGCCTGGTATGGAGAGTCACTAATGAAAGATGCTATTGAAAAAGCAGGTATTTCTTTCACGTTTTTGTTATTTGTAAGCATAATAGAAAAGGAAAAAAGCTCATTTTTGTTATTTCTTGTATTTATTAATTTTTTAAATAAAATATTCTGATCTACCTGAAAATAATGTACAAGAATATGTCTAGTCTCTAATTTAATTAGTGACAAATACTTCAAAATGATTTTAAAATATTAATTTTTTTTTTACTTTCAACCTTTCTGTAGGTGTAACATCCAGAGTGAGTCTAAAAGTCTATTGATAATTATTTTAATGTTCATTAAATAATCATAATTCAGTTTATTAATATGTAATAGTATTTTTTTAACAGAAATTGCAGTTAAAACAGCTGATCTGGGACTGCTTGTGGGAACTACAGCAAAAGTTATGCCATTAGCATTCTATGCTCTCAGTTTGGTGAACAGAGTTGTACATGTAGGAGAATTTAATTTGGAACCAGTAGCTGCAGCAGGAATTGTTATGTAAGCTATTGCCTTAACAGTTGAGGCAAACAGGGTACTTTTCCAATAACCGTACCTGCACTACATTTTAGATGATTTGAGCATATGATAGTGTTGATACACCATATAGTGAAGAAGAAATGTACCAATCATAAATGATTATTATTGCTGAAAGTAATGAGACAATACATACTGTGTAAAGTTAGGTAAGAATGTGTCAGTTTTTTTAGTGTATTCTTTAAAGTAAACAAAACTCATGGTTAACAAAATATAACATTTAATAAGTAAATGCAGTGATTATAACAGATTGACATTTAGAGACAATCTCAGTACATGTATATTGTAATCTAACAGTATTTTTACGGGTTATTTAGCCCCACGTTGGGCGCCATCTGTAATCTTTGTTTCCCAACAACAATGCTCTGTTGTCTTCTTTATTTTCTATTTTCTTATTTACTGGTTCCATGTTCTTATTTGATGCTTCTTTAATACTTTTGGAAGCGTTGTGTAGTGTTTCATTTTGTGATAGTTATTTTCCTTATTAATAAATTAAAATCACAAAAATTATTTCATAAATTATTCCACTTACCTTGTATTGCCCAGGGTTACATCACACGAACGTGGAAATGCAAGGATGATTGCAAGGTTATATCAGTAACATATGCAACTCGCATTTATGAAGCGAAACAATTAAAATTTTATTACATTCTTCAAACTGTTAAATTTTATTTACTTCTTTTTAAATTTTACTCAAAGTTCGTTTTGTTAAGAAATCATTTCTGCTGATTTAAACTTCTTTATCTAAACATCATTTACTATTAATTTCTCTTTTTATTTAAAACATAAACACTATCTTGAATCATTTTACACAAAATATATTGATTAATACATGAATCTAACTTATTTTCTATAGACATCCCAGTTTGCTGCACACACTCATTCACACAATAATTCACCCCCATTTATTTATTCTAGAGATCTCATTAGAAAATAATTACGGTTACGTATTCTGGTGACCTCTGCCCCGACCGCGTGGCGCGTCTCACACCAAGTCCTCCTTGCGTTGTCCAAAAAGTTTTTTATTTCATGCTTCCTTCTTCTTCATTCACAACTACACTCCCGATTTATGTCATGACATCGTTCTGCTACTGAGAGCTTTTTTAATTAATATTTAAAAAATTTATGGAGGCTCCACGTTTGGCGGGCTACCTGGCCAGGATAGCGTCGGTGAAGGATTGCGAAGAATATCTGCCTAGCACCCCACTACTTAGATTTTTTGGACAAGACAGAAAACAATGCCTTAGGCGTTAAAGTCTTAGCCACTGTGGCATATTTAACAAGTGCAACTCCCGTGTGTCGGATGTCGACGAAATCTCACTGCCTGTAATTACGTCACATATATGGGCAGGATCTCTATTATGCTTCCGGCTGGTTCTGAGCACATGGCACACAGAATTCACACTCAGGCCATGTTGTTTTTTGCTTCTTGGCGTCGTCTGCGCGCCTGCTGGTGTTAGCGCGTGTCACTCAACACTACAGTTCCTGGAATTTTATTGCGTTGTTGCACACTGGACGCATTACTTGTTGGCTGGTTGTTAGCCACAAAGGTTTTTTGTCTCTTCTCCACAACGGTAAGCGCAGGCATGTGCGCACTGGAATTCTGTGAATTAACTCTCGTTGACCACGCCGCTCCCAACGCACTGAGCCGTTCTATGTAGGTGACTCGCTGTTTTGGACCCGTACAATTTGTAATAAACCCGAATGAAATAACAATAAAATAATACCCCTTTTTGCCCCGTTACAATACCCCCCCAATGAGAGATCTTCTGCCGAAACAGAAGAAATCTCATTGCTAAACCCCTAAGAGGATCGGTGAGGATATGGTGCCAACAACCCCCCATTTGTTTTTATACATCATGGGTAAACTACTCCCTGGCTCGGCGACTATGGCTGCACCTGAACGAGATTACTGGACTTCTCTATACGAGATCCCAACACCATAAAATCGAACAGACACGCACCACAGCGTACCTAACCTTCTAACATGCTACCCCCCAAACTCCAAATCCCTGGCCTTACTCCATGCTAGATCCTCAACCGATATGTTCCCCCTTTGCATGCATACTGGGTCGCCTTTGGCAAATATTGGGTGCGTACATATACTTATTACTACATCCTAACAAAATTTATTTTCAAATTCAAAATTTCGTTAAATCAAAATCAAATTTTTATATTACCATTACTCTCTCAAAAAATCAAAAACAAAATCTTTTGCCTGAATCCATTAACTCTATTAATTTTCTCCACTACAACAATCACAAAGAAAAAACAAACTGAACATCTTATTAAACATGAAAAATGTCTAATACTCTATATTCTACACAATATAACTCAATAAAGCACTAATAATACACATAAACAATAATACACTTAAAATTCAAACATCACCTATATGGCTGGCACAAAAACAAGAAATTTTTTTTTTTTTTCAAAAAAAATTTAAATTTATCAAAATATTAATTTTATCAATTTCGGAAAAATTTTAAATTATTTAAATCACTTAAACGACAAAATTTGCATCAAGCAATTGCCAAAACTGGTCTAGTTTATATCATCAACCATCAGCTGATAAAACTGGGTCAAGTCAACGACCTTGACATACCTATGTTATACACAGCTACATCATAAAGTACATAAAACATTTTAAACTTTCTTACCTTCAAACATAATACAATAAGACATTCAAAATTACCATGGTTATTATTACCATTAACAATAAAATTGACATTTAAATTAATCAAAAATTACATATTTTATATCTATAATCATTTTCAAATTCTATCAAAATTTGTCACTTGTTGCAAATATTTTTATATTTTAACTATAATTTACTTTCTTTAACATTCTCAATCTCAATTAGTTAGGGTGACTTAATTATTCATAATAGCTTGATTTACCACTTGGCATATATATATATATATACACTCTTGATCCCCTTCTGACTCTAACGTCACTAACAGTTTTAACTAACATGACACCCATTCTCTATCAAAAACATCTATCAAACATTCTCTAAACCCACTTACTACTCAACTCATATCGCATCATTCTACCCTTATATATAAAAAAAATACTCTCTACCCCTTTGTACTCAGGATGTGTGTTCCCCTCCCAAAGCTCACTCCCTTATCTGGTCCCCGGACTTTCCCTAGGCAACCCTTTCCGGCGCTAATCGGTCCCTTCCCGTCCCAACACCTTTCGTTGCGGACTCCCTATCACACCACCCCCCTTACAAAATTCCCATCAACTAATTACTCTCCCAATAAAATACTTTCAACTACTACAAAATATCTCCACTTATTTATTACATCAATATATCAATCAATACACTACATATTTTCCCCATAGCTACTGTGTCACTATCAATATTCAAATTCTATCTTACATTTATTCACAACAATATTTATTCTCTCTAGTACCCCTTGTATAAATACAAACTATTTAATTTTTTATTAGTTGTTAATAATCATATTTCATATCTTGTACTTACCACTATTCCGCTATCTACTTGGGTCCCAGGGTTCTTTCATAAGCGAGGTCAGAAACAGTGTGGGGTTACGAAATAATTATTCTAACAACATATGCAGTGAAAAGAAAGAAATTTTTGTTTTATTTTCTAAAAATTGCGGTTACTCCAAATTTCACCCACATATTTGCATGCGCCTTGCCATGTGGCGTAGTTGTGCAATCAATTAAAATATTTACCATTTAAAGTTTTATCAACATGTTACTACCAAAATAAACAGAATTAATTATTTCTTTCTATATTTTAACAAGAGTACAAAATATTTACTTGTTTATCATTAAGACCATAATATTAAAGTATACATACCAATTAACATAAAACATCTTATACTTATGTCGGCCGCCCAGCCTGCTCTCTCTCTCATTCACACTAATTTTAAAAACCCGAGTTATTTCATTTATTAAATTTTTGGCCCCATTAAATTGTTATGTAAAAAATACTTTTACTTGGGTAACGGCGTCTCCTGCGATCTAGTAGCATGGCCCGCACCAAGTCCTCGTTCACATGTCCAAAACAAAAAACTATTAGTTCATCTTCTTCTTTTCGAATCACTTATAACGGTTGTGATTTCACTAGTGCACTTTTGACTAATATTCCATTTTTTACTGGTGAGGTCGGCCGACCTTGAAAAGAAAACTTTTAGCAAAATTTAGATGGACCGCATGCGGTCTGTTGGTAAGAGGCACTGGGCAGAAGTTTTCTTTTTGGTTCCCTCTCCACAGTTTTACAATACGGGAACTCACTGCCTTGGGCTTCGTCGCAGAAGTTTCATCACATGCCATGCATGTAGTTGTTGGAGTGACGATAGCAGACGATTTCAGCTAGGCACTGGCTAACGTCACAAAAGGGGCCGGACTTAAGACATTATTTCCTGCCGTTCCATGACCATGTGCTCGTATAGTTTCTTGCTTTTAGCCATTTTGAGTTTCACAAACGCGTGGGTCAGCGCCCATGCTTGGTGGATGCATAGGTGCGCACTGCCACGCTCTCGCATAGTTCTTGGAAAAACTAGGGTGGTAAATTCTTCGCTTACTGATTGCCCAACACTACTACGTCTTGCCTTTGTCCCAAACTGTTCAGTCAACACGTGGTCTGTTACAATGGGATAAAATTTACAATATGTTTTAGAAAACCCCTGAAATGAAATAAAATAAAAACACCCACATTTTTGACATGTTACAATACCCCCTCAATGAGAATTCTGCTGTCCAAAACAGAAGAAATCTCATTGATAAACCCCTAAGAGGACCGGTGAGGAACTGGTGCCAACAACCCCCCTTTGTTCTTGATCTTCATGGGTACACGACCCCCCTGGCTCGGCAACTATGGACGCATCTGAACGAGATCACTGGACTTCTCCGTAAGAGATCCCAACACCGAGAAATCGAACAGACAAGTACCACAGCACATCTCACCTTCTAACATGCTACCCCCAAAATCCTCAATCCCTGGCTTAGATTATGCCAGATCCTCAGCCAATATGTTTCCCCTTATATGCAAGCTGGGCTGCCTTTAGCAGATACTGGGCTCACACACACTCACATTACATATTGACATTATATATCATAAAATTGAAAAAATTTTAAAAGTTCTTTAAATTACAACACGTTGTTTTCAAATAAAACTGATTCATAAATTGTGGTATAAATTTTAAAATATTCTCTTCATTGTTTCCTGTTTTTATTTAAAATAAGTTATTGACTTTTAAATTATTCAAAATAAACAATTCTTGATTTTACATTTCCAAATGCTATCAAAATTTGTCACTGGTTTTAAAAAATAAAATTTTATATCTTTATTATAAATCTCCCTCTTTGCCTGACAATCTTATTCTCCATTATAGTGGGTGATTTGAATTATTTATCTCATTTAATATATAACTTGATCTGTATACATATATAATCTTCCCCCCTTTGACTCTAACCTCTAACAACTGTAACTTACATGACACCCATCTCTATCAAAACATTCTAAACCCCACTTACCTCTGGCACCGCTCATCTTTGTACTAGGATGTGTGTTCCCTACCTGGCTATACACATACGATCCAATGCCCCTCCAAAATATCGGCAAACACTCACTCAAACTACTCTATTCCTGCCACAACGCCACACGCTGCTCACACCTTACCACCTCACCCTTACTACAAAATATCATCAACAAATATATTTATCTCCCATTCACATTACGCATCGCTACATATACTCACTACTACTGTGTCTCCATCAGTACTTCTTAAAACTCTATAACATATATGAACTCAAAACAACATTACATTATCTTCATCTCTACTATTTCTTTAACTTTGACTCCAACTTGGACAGATCTATATGTCCCACCAAATATTTATCACCCAAAAACTATCTCTTGTTAACTTGCATAAATCATTACTTTACTTCTCAATTTATCGAATTACTTTTATCATCACTTTAAATAGCATCTGTAATACATTAAAACATTACATTGAACATTAATTACTGGGAACATTTATAAACCATTTTACCAGTGACCTGTTATTGCTGATCAGCTGATCTTCCTAACACAATGAAAACACATCCCATAATTGAACAAATTACATGAATTATATATTTATCAATACTCACTTCTATTACGTTAACTGCCTGCCAATCAGTTTAATTATCTGCTTAGTTTAAAATACACACATAATGAAGACACATATTGTTATCAATGCTTATATCTAACCTACGATAATGCAATAATGCATTTAAAATTATAGCATGAACACCTTATATTGAATGTATGAACATCTAATTACTTAAACAGAGCACAAGCATTTTTATTGGATCAAAATTTGAATTAGCAAAAAATTTTTTACGTTGTAAAATTTAAATTCGTGACTCCTTTGGGTCACCTCCCATCCACACACTCTATTGCAAATTATGGAGGACTGTATCGTTCTTTCACTTCTGCAAAGACGGCATATTTTGGAGTAGTTTGAACTCTCCGTGTCTTTGCTTCCGCTGTTACATTTGAACATCTGAATATCAACATATTCTTGGCTATAATTACACGCCCTTAAACGGGTCTACCACCTGGCCTTGCTGCCCCCACGCGGGCAGAGTGGTAGCCGCTGTTCCCTAGTTTGGTGATTCCCCTTAATTTCACCCCCCATCAATTTCAAAATACACCTTGACAACGATAACAGCTATGGTAAGTTAAGGCAGAACGTGACGCAATGAGCCCCAACCATAGCTGTTAAAGCTAAACCAATTCCACGGTCAGGGTTCGATGAGGCCGTGACCACCCGAAAAGTTGGGGAATCACAAGTAAAATACCTTTTGTAACATTAAAATTAATAATTTATACTTAAATGACATCAGTTTGGATGGTGTTTTAACCTCCTTTATATGTAAGCTTAACCTTCATTAACATAAAATATTAAATACAAAATTTACAACCCCCTACCATTGCAGTTCCACACTACACTGTTATGTCACTTCTTGAAACACCAATATACCCCCTAAAATTACCCTTTAATCTTGTATAATAACAAGTTCTTTTATTCAGTTTTAAAAATTTTCACATAGACACTTCTGCAAGTCCAATCTCTCACTTTTCACTAACATTTTCTTTCTGACCAAATAATAAGTACCACAATGGATCATCTTATACAGTTACATCAAAATAAAATACATTTGTGTTGTTTTCTGAGGGAAAACAATTCCTTGAAAATTTAAGTATTCAAATTTCATATTTTTGGTTGTTTCATTTTACAATTTCTAAAACAAAACTAAAATAGTTCGTGAAGAGAGAAAAAAAAAATATATATATATACTACCTTTCCACGAAACTATGGGTCCCCCTCCCCGTTCAAAGTGTTGTAGTTAGTTTTCTAGTTTTAACCAATTTTGGTGGAGCCGGACCATCGTTGCGTTCACCGCCCGAAGGAAGATCCTCCAACCATGGCCCGTCTCCGAGTTCCGAATACCACGGTCAGGACTGGTAAGATCGTGACCGCCCGAAAATGGGGGAGACTCCCTTCTGTAAACATATAAAACCAAATTAAATTTCATTCACACAATAATAATTAATAACAATCCTGGTAAAATTCCTATGATGACCAATACAATTTCAAATTTGTAGCATTGTGTGTCCCTACTATCTCCCTTGTCTCTCTGTTCTGTAATACATACGAATTCTTCTTCTTAACTTCTACCACCTCATACGGTCCTTCATAGAGTAAGAAAAACTTCTTGATCTCCTTGTCCTGAGCGCTCGACAAATCATGTCTCCTCACCAATACCAATTGTCCTACTTCGTACTTCATCCACTTACCTTTTGCGTCGTGCCTACGTTTTCTTTGTTCTCCTTTACTTAATAAATTCTCATTTGCCAACCTGATTTTTATACTCACATCCGCTTTCTCACTCTCAGGTGGGTAATCAAACAACTGTTCCAAAATTCTCGGGGGGCGTGTTCCTTTGATTAACTCGTGAGGTGTATAGCCGGTGGACTCGTGGGTGGTACTGTTCAGCCAAGTCTCTACTCTTCGGACGTACAACGGCCACTCGCTGTGTTTAGCGTGACAATAGGCTCTAAAGATCCTGCCTATCTCTCTCATTACACGCTCAGCCTGGTTGGACTGGGGATGGTACACAGCCGTATGTTTCGTGATGATTCCTTCCCATCCTAGAGTCTGACGCCATTTCCCACTGATGAACTGTGGACCATGATCTGATAAAATTACTCTCGGCTTACCCACGTGAATCATGTAGTCCTTTGTCACCTTCTCACTCAATACCTGACTGGTAGCTCTTTTAACGCTATACAATCTCACATATTTAGAAAAAGTATCAAGCATCACAAAAATATACATCACTCCGCCTCTACCCTTTGGCAATGGCCCAAACAAATCTACCGCAACTAAATCGAAAGGTCTATTCACTTTTATAAAATTCATCTCCCCTTCTACTCTATAATTTACTACCTTTGACTTCTGACATAAATCACAACCCCTTAACAATTTTCTAACCCTTCTTTCCATATTTTTAAAAACACATGACTCTTTCAAAACATTAACACACTTCTTCGCCCCAAAATGACCATATCTTAAATGACAATCCCAAATAATCTTATCAACTAACCCCTCTGGCACAACTAGTTTCCAATCACGCTCACCCCCTACTACTTTCTTAAATAATAACCCCTGATAAATCTGAAAATGCTGATTATACTCTAACTCTGCTAATTCTGTTTCTAAACTATCCATAATCTTACCTGACTTACCATCTGCTCGTTGCATGGTTCTGATGTCCTTCAACTCTTCACCAAAAATTCTGTCTTCTCTGCTAATCTGAAAAATTTCAATTTCCTTTAAATCCCTACCTGTCTTATTGTCTAACATGTCTACCCGTGAAAGAGTGTCAGGTATCTTGTTGTCTGTTCCCTTGATGTACTCCCATTCGAAATTATATTCCTGTAAAACAAGTACCCACCTGGTTAAACGGCTGTGAGCGAGTTTACATGTATTTAAGAAGGATAATGCCTTGTGATCGGTGCGGATCACCGTCCTATTTCCCTAGATGTAAGTGCGAAATTTGCTGATGGCGAACACAATACTTAATAGTTCCTTTTCGGTAGTAGTATAGTTCTTCTCAGCCATCAACAAGGATCTGCTCGCAAATGCGATGGTTAAGTGTTCTTTCTCTTCGTCCTCTTGGTAGAGTTCCGCACCTACGGCCACGTTACTAGCATCTGTCTGTAAGAAAAATATTTTATTAAAATCAGGGTGGTTCATCATTATCATTTTACTAAATTTCTGTTTAATTTCGTTGAACGCCTCTCGTTCCACTAATCCCCATCTCCATTGTTTATTTTTCTGGAGTACCGCACTCAATCTGGCTGTTACATGTGCGTAGTTCTTCTGAAATTTTCTATAAAAATTACATAACCCCAGAAAACTCTGTAGCTGTTTGATGTTCTTCGGCTCAGGGAAGCGCATGATGGAGTCCACTTTATCCGGATTTGCTGAGATTCCTTCTGGTGTGATTATAAATCCTAAAAAATTTATTTGTGTTTGTAGAAATTTTGATTTGTCCCAATTTACAGTAAATCCTCCTTCCTTTAATTTGGCTAGCACATATCCTAAATGATCTAAATGGTCCTCAAAAGTTCTTGATGCAATTAAAATATCATCTACATATACTGTTAAACAATCTAAATCTTTGGGTTTTAAAATTTGGTCTAAGCACTTTATGAAACTGGCTACGCTGGTATTTAATCCAAACGGCAATCTTTGAAATTGGTAGTTCTTGCCGTTAAACAGGAAAGCTGTATATTTCCTACTTACCTCCGCCAATGGTACCTGCCAATATCCTGCTGTTAGATCCAATGACGTCATATATCTCACCCCGCTGAATTTCTGAAATATTTCATTGATTGACTCTGGTGATTCACGGTCTGGTATTATTATCTGGTTGATCCTCCTGGCATCTAAACATAACCTAACTCTGCCATCTTTTTTAATTACTACAACTAATGGGTTCGAATAGTGTGATACTGACCTTTCTATTATCCCTCCTTCCATCATCCTGTCCAGCTCCTCTTGCACCGCTCGTCTTTTGGAATAAGGCACGGGATAACTTCGCTGCATGAAAGGTGTGTGTTCCCGTATCTGCAGTGTACATACATAATCCTTTGCCCTTCCTGGAATATCGGCAAACACTCCCTTAAACTTCTCGATCACTTGCCACAATGCCACACGCTGATCTGCTTGTCTCAACGCCGCACGCTGGTCACTCCTTACCACCGCACCTCCACTACAAAATTCATCCGCCCTTATCTCCCATACTGCATTATTAATATTACTCATTTCATCGTCACAATCATCAATATACTCACTCTCTCTACATAAATTTACTCTCGTATCTATATCACTCTCGCCTACTCTCTTTTGTAATATTTTACCCCCGTTGTTTTAACTTTATCTATTATTTGTTCAAAATTAACCTTTACAGACCGATCACCCCCGTCTAACTCTACTATTTTCTCTTTAAAGTTTACAACAGCTTTATTTCTTTGCAGGAAATCATTACCCAATATAATGTCTAAACTTAACCCTTTAACTACCAAAAATGTGTTCTCAAATTCTATGTCATTTATCAAAAAACTTAAGTGTATCTGTTTTGTTATTCTCTTGCTGCGTACGCCTGTAACTCCTACTACTGTAACCCCAGCTACTGGTAAAATTGGAATATTCTTTATACTTTCTTTTAACTCTCCTAAAATGTTTTCAGCAATAACAGAAATCTCACTACCTGTATCTACAAGTGTTCTATAATATTTATTAGCTACGTTTACCTGTATTTCTGTTAGTCCCGCTCTCACCTCGATTGCATTGTTTTCTTCCTCCAGTAGATCTGCAACTATATCTGTTCTAATTACGTTACTCTTGACATCTTCCAACGGTTGGACCTCACTTGCTTCCCCGTACAGTGGTCTGGCCCGTGCTACCACTGTATGCTCTAGTTTTCCGGTTGTTGTCTATGGTTGCTTGTTGTGGGTATCTGGTGATCCCGCGGCGGTCCCTGGTGATAGTTATTTGTTCCTCTGTACTGCCTGGTTTCGTTTCTCCTCCTCTGCTCTTCTCTTGGTAAACTACATTTATAACACCGTTGTCTGCTGGCGAAATTCTCCCATTTGCACCTGGAACAACTCCACTCACCTGGTTTGTTTACATTATCTCTATGCACATTATTATTATACCCACGATAATTATTATTCTTATTTTGATTATATTCAACATGATGATTGTTATTATTCTGTTGTGTTCGCCTACTCCCTTCTCGATCTCTAATGCTCTGTAGTATATCTAATATTCTCTCCAACTCGTTCATGTCTTCAATTTCTTTTGTCATTAAAGTGGTTTGTACGTCTCTCGGTAAGTGTTTACTTACATGTCTAACAAAAGATTTAAACGGTATCTGCGGCTCTAAATACTTCGCTTCGTTATATAACTTAGTCACGTATATCGTTAAATTATTATTATTAGGGTGTCCTGAAAAATCGCCCGTTCCCATTATACGGCTTCTTAGTATTTCTTGTTCATCTTCTGTCCAATATTTCCCTTTAAATGCGCTTTCGAATGTCTCATAACAGTCCCATTCTGACCGATGTGCTTCCGCCCACACTACTGAACTACCCCTAAAACATTTAATTATTTTGGTTAATTGCACCTCCCAATTACTGTTATTGAAACGGTTGTATTCCCGGGTTTGGTTTATAAATCTCATTGGATGTATTGTTCGGTTTTCATAGCTAAACGTTTCTAACTCAATTTCGTTGTGTAAATCTCTAGTCATGATAACCCTTTCAGTAACCCCGGTAAATTTTTTGTTAATTTCCCCCCGTAATTCATTTTTCACACTCATTAAATTGTTCTCAATTACAGTACATTTATCATATATGTTATTACTAGTTTGTAAACTGAACTCATCTATTTCTCTAAGCTTACTTTGTATGGTACTTATTTTACAGTTAGTATTATCTGCATGTGCTGAAATAGCTTTACTTACTGTTTCTATATTCTCTGCTATACTTATTACATTTGACTCAAAATTTTCTAACTGATCTTGTAAAACGGTTGTTTTAATGTCTATTTGTTTATTTATTTCAAATTTGGTTTTCATCTCTATCTGCTTATCTACTGTAGCTAAACATTTATTTTCTATCTCTTTACTTTGTGTCTCTATTTGGTTTTGAACTGTGCTAATTACTGTTTCATTGATTGTATTGATTTTGCCATCTAAATCATTTATTTTAGCACCGAATTTCTCATTAACTATTTCTACTACTTGTTCTTGCATATTTGTACAACGTACATCTATTTCATTGATTCGTCTGTCAAAACTAATATTCTGCTTTCTGATTTCATTTTTTACTTCTTCAAATTTTACGTTAAAATTATTTTGAACTTCTCTAATTTCACTTTTCTGTTCGCTAAATTTTTCATCAAGGTTACTAAATTTCTCATCGAACTTACTATTTTGTATATTAAAAAGCGTTTGCATCATTTTCATTATTTGATTTTCGTCAGCCCTGTTAGTCGGGACTGGCGTCGAGTGAATAATTTCTCCACTCATAATTTGTGATTCGGTTGCGCTTGTCTGGCTTTCATTAGTATTGTCAGCTAGACTGACGTTCTCGTTATCTGCCATTTTAACTTTTGTTTAAATATTTCTATTTCTTTCAAAAAAATGTTTTCGTATAATAAATATTACACATTCATATTATATCTAAAATTATTGTAAAATTTTCTACCACGTGTAGTTACAACATAACCTTATTTTACGTATTTTATATTCTTTCGATACCCACTCTGTTTCTGAATTCTGGCTTATTTATATAATTATTTTATATAATGTCCGTCGTTCGGGCCGCCATTTTTATAAATACAAACTATTTAATTTTTTATTAGTTGTTAATAATCATATTTCATATCTCGTACTTACCACTATCCCGCTATCTACTTGGGTCCCAGGGTTCTTTCATAAGCGAGGTCAGAAACAGTGTGGGGTTACGAAATAATTATTCTAACAACATATGCGGTGAAAAGAAAGAAATTTTTGTTTTATTTTCTAAAAATTGCGGTTACTCCAAATTTCACCCACATATTTGCATGCGCCTTGCCATGTGGCGTAGTTGTGCAATCAATTAAAATATTTACCATTTAAAGTTTTATCAACATGTTACTACCAAAATAAACAGAATTAATTATTTCTTTCTATATTTTAACAAGAGTACAAAATATTTACTTGTTTATCATTAAGACCATAATATTAAAGTATACATACCAATTAACATAAAACATCTTATACTTATGTCGGCCGCCCAGCCTGCTCTCTCTCTCATTCACACTAATTTTAAAAAACCCGAGTTATTTCATTTATTAAATTTTTGGCCCCATTAAATTGTTATGTAAAAAATACTTTTACTTGGGTAATGGCGTCTCCTGCGATCTAGTAGCATGGCCCGCACCAAGTCCTCGTTCACATGTCCAAAACAAAAAACTATTAGTTCATCTTCTTCCTTTCGAATCGCTTATAACGGTTGTGATTTCACTAGTGCACTTTTGACTAATATTCCATTTTTTACTGGTGAGGTCGGCCGACCTTGAAAAGAAAACTTTTAGCAAAATTTAGATGGACCGCATGCGGTCTGTTGGTAAGAGGCACTGGGCAGAAGTTTTCTTTTTGGTTCCCTCTCCACAGTTTTACAATACGGGAACTCACTGCCTTGGGCTTCGTCGCAGAAGTTTCGTCACATGCCATGCATGTAGTTGTTGGAGTGACGATAGCAGACGATTTCAGCTAGGCACTGGCTAACGTCACAAAAGGGGCCGGACTTAAGACATTATTTCCTGCCGTTCCACGACCATGTGCTCGTATAGTTTCTTGCTTTTAGCCATTTTGAGTTTCACAAACGCGTGGGTCAGCGTCCATGCTTGGTGGATGCATAGGTGCGCACTGCCACACTCTCGTATAGTTCTTGGAAAAACTAGGGTGGTAAATTCTTCGCTTACTGATTGCCCAACACTACTACGTCTTGCCTTTGTCCCAAACTGTTCAGTCAACACGTGGTCTGTTACAATGGGATAAAATTTACAATATGTTTTAGAAAACCCCTGAAATGAAATAAAATAAAAACACCCACATTTTTGACACGTTACACCCTTTAAACTCAACATGGACTGATCTACATGTCCTAACAAAATATTAATCACCCAAAATCAACTTTACCACTTTTTACAAACAATTTAAAATTCTTAACTATCTCAAATCATTTTATCATCATTTAAATTAACATCTTTAACCACATTGAAATCATTATATTCAAACATTAATTACATTGGAAATTTGCAAATTATTTATAAGTGACATTTTACACATCTAACTCCAGCCATCAGCTGATGTTCTATGTCGGGTGAATGACCTTTGTTCAAAATGCTACACACAGTTACATAACGAAAAATACATAACACATATTTATAATTCTTACACTCTAACACAACAAGATTAATGACCCACTGAAACATGATAACCAAAATATAATAAACATCTACTGTATCCATTTTCTCAAATCAAAACAATTATTTAATTACTTCAAGAGTGAGTTGCCATTACTAAGTTACAACAAAATTTTTAATTCGTTACTCCCCTGAGCAACCTACTTAACCACACACACTATTGTTTTCTGAGGGTGGACTGTTGCGCCCATTTGCATCCACAAGGATGGCATTGGTGGAGGAATTTAACATCTCCTTGTCCTTGCTTCTGCGTTACATCTTAAAATATTTAGACATCATCATATCTATGTTATATATTAATAAGCCCTTAAAACGGGTCTACCACCTGGTTTACTGTTCCCACGCGAACAGAGTGGCAGCCGCTGTTCCATAGTTCCGGGGATTTCCCCTAAGTCACCCCCCATTAATTTCAAATTTATACCAATTTCAAGCCAGCTATGGTCAAATTTACAATTGTTGGCCATAGCTGACCGCTATCCAAAACCACGATTAGTGCTGGTTAAGGCAGTAATTGCCCGAAAAGGTGGAGAAATCATCTCTAAATTCAGGCATGTTCTCTTCGTCATTATGATACACGGCACGGCAATCAATCAGCATATAATATAAAATTATATAAAAGTTGTGCCGTGTATTTTACGCCATTTTGGCCTCCGATGGAGGTAACACTCTCTGTTACCCCCAACACTTACCGCTACCTACAGTGGCACATGCCACCACTGTACTAGCCAACCTAATAACTAAACTAACCCTTCTACAGTTACAGTTTCTACATCCCATAAGTATATCACTGCTATTAACACCACTCAACCCCCCAACATTACCCACATATCTTGTATGATAACATAACACACATTGACCTTGAACATTGATATTTTTACATTACTAAACAATTCTCATTTAAATAATTTTTATAGAAAATTATAAACATTATAATTTGAAATTTTTATTAACTCTGCTATATATCATCATTTCATTATTTATCACTTACTACAATTAGGTTCCTCAAAAATTTCAAATTTATTATTAACATTTATTTTATCTCATATTTCAGTTATTGCTACCTTTTGACTATGGTTCTATTTAGTACAATTATCTCAAATTAGTTTCATCATTGAGTTAAAATCTTTTCAACACCTGTAAACATTTTACTTTATCTAACTTGTATTATAAAATTTATACTCACAGGACACCATTCAAAACATATGATTCCAAAACAATACATCTCCATTACCTTCTGAAACAACAACGATAATATGATTCCACAACTACATACAATTTAACATTTATTTATTCATTACGTATTATCAAATTCAAATCTCATAAAATAATTTAAACTTATTAGAAAAATTCAATTATATAACATTTAAATCAATCAAAAATATTTAAACATCTCAAATTATTTTAATTAAATTAATTATGGAAAACACAACATTTTTCAATTATTATCACAACAATTACAATTCGTTAATTACTGTCTTCAAAATTATTTTTGTTATTTATTTAAACTGCTCAAAATATTATTACTATTAAAATCAATTTCTATCACATACACATTGTTTACATAAAACATTTTACAATACACACAGTCAATTTCACTAAATTATTTACAAATTCTTCGTCATTAATTGTTCAATTTTACCACACTTCATTTTCTAAGTAAGCAAGGTCATAACCACAAATTAAAATATTTAAAAATGTCCATACACTGATTTTTTAATTCAACCTCCATCATCAAAAATTAGTCTTGTTTTCACATAACATTTTTCAATTTTATTTATGCACATCATATGGCTATCCTGTGTGTAATAACCATAAAACTTTATTTTATACATCTTACCACAATAATCATACATATGGTTACCTCCCATTATTATTATTTTGTCATAAACCAAGTCAAGATCAGTTATTTTTGTCCAGTCTCCATTAGTATTTTTGTTCATCCTACAGCAATTTATTTTCTCATCATATTCATCAGGTAAATTATTATTATTTAAACAGGTATCATCAAAACAATTCTCAATCTCTACTCTACAAGGTAAGTATTTCATATCATTTATCTTTACCACTTCTAACATCTCTTTCAACTCATTATAATTTCTCTTCAACTGATATAATTCTATTTCTCTATCTGCACATAACTCTCTATCTAAATCTCTCTCACCATAACCCCATATCACACTTTCTCTATCACTCCATGCAGAGGGTACTGCTACATTACAACATTTCCTGATTTCTCCAGGAACAACAACAAAATTCAAAAAACAATTACTGGTAGACCATTTATCTACCCAATACCTTCGTGAAGACTTTTCTTCACCCCCCACAACACCTTGAAAAAAATTTACCCTCTGCCATCCCTCTACTTGTTCACTCTCTTCATACTCTCTCTCTCTCTGATCAACATCTATTTCTACCCCTTTGCAACCCATTACTCTCTCACTCTCACTCACTATCTCACTAACTGTTTTCAACATATCACTCTCTGATACCACCTTTTCAATTACATTACCATTTTCAATATCATTTTTATCATTTGTTACCTTATTCTCTAATACCACATTTTTATACATATTATTATAATTCTCACTTGTTTTACAGTCATCATTTACCTTGTTATTAATTATTTGATTTGCTTTACTTTTAATCTGTTTCCCTACTGACTCTACCACTTTCTCAATATCTTGTTTCAATTCGTTACAACTACTCTCACACTTAACTTTGACCTCATTAATATCAATTTTAAGTTCTTTGAACTGTCTACTGTGTTCTCAAATTTACTGTTAAATTCACTTTTAATTTCATTAAATTTTATATCATTATTATCAAAACGACTATTCACACTCTGCTTAATATCATCGGACATTGCTCTCATAAAATTAAATATATCATTCGTTGAATACTCTTTTCCTTTTGTTTTACTTATTACATGAGTGGAATTTGCTCCTGCCTCACTAATTTTGATAGATTCGTCTACATTACTGTCACTGATTGACAGTGACTCTGTCTGAATACCTGAATCGCTTTTATCAACTGATTCAGTTAACGTATTTTCATTGTTTTCATTCATCAATTTACATTCGGCTTTATCGCCTACAATTACATCAACTTCATTTTTCTTAGTAGCCATTTCTTATTCTTTATAATTTATATTTATTAATTTACTTTAATTCATTTAATTTATCATAACACAATTTCAATCTTATATTCAATATTTTTTCATCTTGTATGTCTTAGTTAAGTATACTACATATCGTTTAACCTGTACATAATTTACGCCCTTTTCATAATTTTTACGTACTGTTATTCAACCTTGAAATCAACTTGCATTTCCCTTGTAGGTGCGGAATTTTAATGTAATTTAATTAATAAAATTCGGCCCTGTTCGGGCGCCATCTGTGGTAGTTATTTTCCTTATTAATAAATTAAAATCACAAAAATTATTTCATAAATTATTCCACTTACCTTGTATTGCCCAGGGTTACATCACACGAACGTGGAAATGCAAGGATGATTGCAAGGTTATATCAGTAACATACACAACTCGCATTTATGAAGCGAAACAATTAAAATTTTATTATATTCTTCAAACTGTTAACATTTTATTTACTTCTTTTTAAATTTTACTCAAAGTTCGTTTTGTTAAGAAATCATTTCTGCTGATTTAAACTTCTTTATCTAAACATCATTTACTATTAATTTCTCTTTTTATTTAAAACATAAACACTACCTTGAATCATTTTACACAAAATATATTGATTAATACATGAATCTAACTTATTTTCTATAGACGTCCCAGTTTGCTGCACACACTCATTCACACAATAATTCACCCCCCATTTATTTATTCTAGAGATCTCATTAGAAAATAATTATGGTTACGTATTCTGGTGACCTCTGCCCCGACCGCGTGGCGCGTCTCACACCAAGTCCTCCTTGCGTTGTCCAAAAAGTTTTTTATTTCATGCTTCCTTCTTCTTCATTCACAACTACACTCCCGATTTATGTCATGACATCGTTCTGCTACTGAGAGCTTTTTTAATTAATATTTAAAAAATTTATGGAGGCTCCACGTTTGGCGGGCTACCTGGGCAGGATAGCGTCGGTGAAGGATTGCGAAGAATATCTGCCTAGCACCCCACTACTTAGATTTTTTGGACAAGACGGAAAACAATGCCTTAGGCGTTAAAGTCTTAGCCACTGTGGCACATTTAACAAGTGCAACTCCCGTGTGTCGGACGTCGACGAAATCTCACTGCCTGTAATTACGTCACATATATGGGCGGGATCTCTATTATGATTCCGGCTGGTTCTGAGCACATGGCACACAGAATTCACACTCAGGCGATGTTGTTTTTTGCTTCTTGGCATCGTCTGCGCACCTGCTGGTGTTAGCGCGTGTCACTCAACACTACAGTTCCTGGAATTTTATTGCGTCGTTGCACACTGGACGCAATACTTGTTGGCTGGTTGTTAGCCACAAAGGTTTTTTGTCTCTTCTCCACAACGGTAAGCGCAGGCGTGTGCGCACTGGAATTCTGTGAATTAACTCTCGTTGACCACGCCGCTCCCAACGCACTGAGCCGTTCTATGTAGGTGACTCGCTGTTTTGGACCCGTACAATTTGTAATAAACCCGAATGAAATAAGAATAAAATAATACCCCTTTTTGCCCCGTTACAATTTATTTGTCTGAAATCTGCTTTCATTTGTTTCTTTGACTGGTTCCTGTCATTATTTAATCCTTCTCTCCATCGTTTATTAGCTTCTATTATTCTGTCTATTTTCTCATTTGTCTGTTTATTTTGTTCCTCCTGTTTCCTAAAGTTTTCATTAGTTTCTTCTTGATTCTTGTCCAATTTTTCATTTATTTCTTCTTTATTCTTGTCCAATTTTTCATTTATGCCGTTCATCATTTCCATGAATTTATTCCAATCCGGTCCTCCTCTGGCTTCCTCCTTGTCACCCGCCTGTTGTTCCATTTCGGTGTCCAGTGCTGTTTCTGTCTCTTCTTCCCATCTACCTTCTTCCGTTTCTTGGTCTTTTGCCAACCTTTTCGACACTCCTCTTGTATGCATTTCTGTTTTTCTAACAGTCGCCAGCTAAAATTAGATTTCCTGTATCGTTAGTAATTACGCTAGGATCGGTAATGTCCCCTAACTTAAGCCTCACTGGTTGGACGCCATCTGTAATCTAACAGTATTTTTACGGGTTATTTAGCCACACGTTGGTTGCGTCATCTGTAATCTAGCAGTGTTTTTAAACTGAATTTTATTTTTAACGTGTTGCTTTTAATTCGTTTGTCGTGAAAAGTTATTAAGTGTAAGTTGATTCCATTTTTTGTAAAAACGGATTTGTTGCCGCAATCGATTCTGTCTTCAAGTGCCATGTTCTTCTATTAAGTAATCTGGTCCGTTCGCTGCTCACTCTCCTGGTTGCTGCCTGTAATTGTCCTGTAAATTCTCTACAATGACAACTCTTTCCAGTCAAAATAATAATATTTTTTTATTTCAATTGTTCAGAAAAGGATCAATCGACTTGTGTCGAAACAAAATAATGGTCGGGTCGACTCTACTGCTCAATTCGATTATGACACTAACAACCTTCAGTAAACAAATTAATTGTAATAGTTATATTAAATCTCAGGGTTTAAGGGTTCTTTGAGACTGCTATTGAATTTAGAGAATGCACACAAAAATACAATACATCACAAAAGGTAAGTAAAATTTAAAATCTTAATACTATATTGCTAAGCAACAACTAACGCTTTCGGTTCTGTAGCGGGCTGTGATTTTTCCACAAGATGGCCGCTCACACGTCTAACCTGTATGAACTGTTAATTTCAAGCTGTCCCAAATTATTTTAAGATAAATGTTTTAGTGTTCACAGTTTTAGTTTTTAAGCTTTTCTTTTAATTAATGATCACTAGTGTGTTCTGTTAGTGTAGATAGTGTCTACGTAGTGTTGTGTAGTCGTATCTGTAGTGTGGTTATGAATTTTATCGGTCTCACCCACATAAGCTCTGTACAAACGTGCGTTCACTCTAGGTAGCCAGGATTTTCTGAGGTTCTGCATTTAGTTTTAGTTTTAAGTCAGTTATTTCTGTTTTCTGGTCTTCTCTAGTGTTTACCACTTCTGTTGGTAATTATTATCGACTGCCAATGGTCCAAAAAAACATCACTTGTATTTAATTAGAATTGGTTTCATCAGAGCACATCTGCCCTCTGCGGTAGTTAACAAAACAATACTATTTTTTTTCTTCTTCATCTCCTGACCTTACAATACTGGCCTGTGATTGGTCAAAACTGAGAGTTCATTAGGTCACATGGTCAGTTTACAAAAATCAAATGTTCATTTGCCTATAAGAAAAGTACTCCTTTTTTAGCCTTAAGTTTCCTTAAATTTAAATTACATCATGTTTTTCTTTATATAATTATGAGCATTTTGATACCTTATTTACATAAGTTGGTTATTATAAAGGGTGATTTCCCACCTTACAAAATTTCTAACTTTGGGCCTACACTTTACCTTCACTTCTGCAATTTTACTTCACAATTCTTTAATTTAGCTTAATATGTGCTAGTATTATTAAACAGCAAAGTTTATTGTATAAATTTGGTCCCCTTCTGGTTTCTTTACATTTATTTACTAATCTATTTGTTTCTGACATTATTACTTTTATACTGAATTTGTGGCTTAGGCCATTAGTGGTTTTTCAATACTATTTTATAATTTACATTTATTATTACTTAAGCTCTGATTCTGACCCCTTTTTTCTGATTTTACTATTTACTAAACGAGTCTGGACCCTTAACATTATTTAACAAATGGTTACAATAAAATCCGTTAACATATCATTCAATATACTGCCTCTATGGCCTAGTCTACAATTATTAATTGACAAATAACATAATTAGTATTAATATAATAACCTGATTGTTTATACATAACAATACTGGAACTAAAATATTCAACATGTTAGTTCCAAATAACCTGATAAGAACAGAATCATCCGGCATGCTATGTTTTAAGCATGGCCTACATGGTTAAACCTTGTATTTTACAATTAGCCACAATGAGTAGTTAACTGGCATACTATTCAGCCATCCCACTAATCTTAACCAGTACTACTAATCAGTGATTAGATTATTGTTCATGGGTTTTTGGTTCCTAATGCATCACCTTCTGATTTTGCTCATAGGCTCCAACTATTTCTAACAACATGGTTCATGAATGTTACCATAAGCTTTGGCATGCAACACAAACATAACTAGTCATGCCAAAACCTTTGTAAACATCTTAACATGATCTAAAACCCCCATCACAACTCACTATTAACGTGGTCCATGGGTTTTCTTTATATAAAAGTATTTAACCCACACTTCTGCCATTTCTCCCTCACTGACACTTTTTGTGTTTGGGAATTTCACTGACACTCTATTAGTTGGGTGTTTGTCTGTTCGCACTATCTAATATCAGGGATCACTAGCTTTCACAGTCTGTTTCTGTTTGCTTAGTAACTACCTTTATCCCACACTCTTTCACATCAACATAATTACAAAAGGTATGTATGTTATTTTATATTTATTTTACATTTTTATCGGTTTATTAACTACCTGCATTGTATTTTTACTTTTATTATTTATATGAGACAGTCTTTCTTTTCTATAACTAAAGTTTTTTTATTGGTCTATATTGATAGCCTAGGCAACTCTGCCTACTGAATTGAGCAGTTCTAGCTTTGGGACAGGGCATTACAGTATATATATATGCCTATAAGAAAAAACAATTAAAAGGAAACTGAACTAAGCATTGTTGTGCACTCAAGCATTTTCTTTTTCTTCTTCATTCATAAACATGGTGAACCTATGTAACATAAACTAATAATTAGGTCCCTAGTTCTGGGCGGCATTTGTAACATATTCCTACTTATTCTCTTTATTATTACTATTACAGATACACTGATAAAATATGTATAACAAATACCATAATTTGGTACCTCTAAGTACTTACCAATTTCATCAGTTGCCGGGCTCATATTCTTCTTTTATAAACGTGTTTTTACCTAAGGGGTGCCAGGGTTCATTTACAGTGAGACTTTGAGACACAGATGGTGACACAAATGAATACACGGTATTGTTGAAAATAACCATCAAAATTTAATTCTCTATCAGGTATTACAGATGCGACCATGCGGTCAAAACAATGACGTCATATAAGATGACCCAAAAACAAAATGGCGGTTAT
Organism: Magicicada septendecula; assembly: GCA_034769895.1. Lineage (NCBI taxonomy): Eukaryota > Metazoa > Arthropoda > Insecta > Hemiptera > Cicadidae > Magicicada > Magicicada septendecula. Next base: position 388,283,972 of record CM068371.1, read on the forward strand.
TTTTTATATCTCATTTTACTCTCTATACTTCTTTTGTCTACTAAATTAATATCAGTGTAAATTGTATTGCTGCAGCTTAAACCATTTATTAATTGTTAGTTCGTTAATACACAAACCAATGCCCTCAGCATCTGTGGTTATGGCCATACGTTCACTCGCTCACTCGCTCACTCTCACACACATTCATCTTTAGACCAGTACATTCTTTTAATTAGTGATTCTGTATTAATGAGCTCATTAAACTATAAAAAATGATAAAATGGGACTTCTCTGCTTATCGTTTGGTGTTGTCCATCCGTTGCTGGTGAAAGACGCCCATGGTGATGGCCGGTGTTCGCCTTTAATTCTGTTGAGTTTAACTGGAGAGATATGTGCACTGATTTTACATTTCAATATTCATACTGTTAAACAAAGTGAGCCTTCATTGCTCCACTATTACTGATAATATTTTGATCTAGTTATTGTAAACTATTGTTAGAAAATTGTTCACACAGCGATACATCGCTGTGTCTCCTCTGAAGAACGGCGTTGAAATGAGAACGAGGCAAATGTAAATTTGCGCTTGTGTGTGTGGTTCTTACGTCATCCAGCTTTGTCTTTCTGGACAACGCCTCGTTGCACGTATTGTAGTTAGTGCGTCATTGTTTTTGGTTATGACGGAACAGTGCTATAGTCCAATCACAATGCACATTTAGTCCTTCGTCACAAACACCGCCATGGCCTTTTCCGATTCCGGCACGTCCATCGGCGACCTTGGTGTCGTACTCTTGCTGAATTTACTCTGCTCCACCGTATATAGGGACAATGGACCTAACCATTCTGTGTTTTACTGATTAAACAATACAAAACATTGAAAAATACCTTTATACCCATAATTATGGTACTGGGTCATTATGTACTGTTACAAACCCCCTCAATGAAAATTTTTTTGTCGAAACACAAAAACTTTCATTGACTCATTCACACTTTCCTAAAAGGATCAGTCTAGATATGTCACCACAACCCCCTGTAATGTTACTATAAAAAAATTTATCAGCACTTACCCTTGGTCCCATGATGTTGGTCGCACCCTCTGACCTTACTGGACTTCTCCTGAGAGATCCCTACACCATAAGGCCATAAGGCACTCTACACTCCTGTTCTGACGCTCCAGCCAGCCCAGGACTGCGGTCACAACACCACAAAACTCTGAAACATTGCATACAAAATTTTAAAATCGTGGTCTAGTACATTTCCATATCCACAACTGATATGTTCCCTTTTAGACGCATTGGTTTGTTTTAATTCAAAAGTTTCAACCTAACAACTACAAGACTTTAAAATGAATATTCCTTTACCACCACCAAACTCAATTTCTTCCTTGTAAGAAAATAAACTACATATATATAACTACAACTAACACAATACATCAACAATTCTTTAATATACCCCCAAAATACCTTCACCTAATTATTACTACAAATTCAACTTACAACTATTATGGCAGACACTTTTATTATTTAAATTTTGTTACTCAACTTAGATTCATTTAATCTATTTTGTAAATGGCATCTTACTACATTTTTGCACAACTTCATTTGTAACTTTAGACTTTCAACTTTAAAATCTACTATCTTTTGACACTTGTTAACGTCATTACCCCCTGTAACGACCTCCTAACCACACACTCTATTGCCCCCCAACATAATAAAACATCATAAAACATTGCACATTACATATTAACATTGTTACATTTATCTTACATTAAACAATTTACATTTACATAACTGGTATCAAACTTTATCACATCATTACTATCAACAATTCTCTATTAACTTTTATTATTTAACATTCATTAGATTCTATACAACAATTTCAAATTTATCCTTTACCTTTCCAGTTACAATTACCTTCCTACCATGAATTTTCCTTTTCTAACGCTCTTATCCTTACTCGTTTGGGTGACTCTCTATTATTCACTATTTTCTATATCTTATTTTGGCATTGTCAATCTAACCTTACTACCCCTCTTTTTAACACTAACCGCTTCTAACCATTAACATATTTTGACACCAATATCTCTATAATAACCCCCTTCACAAATCCCATTTAAAACCTCTGGCACTGCTCATCTTTTGTACTAGTATGTGTGTATTCCCCATCTATGCTCATTCCATCATTGGTTCCTGACCCTTTCAGATAACCCTTTCCGGCACACAACGGTCCTTTCCTGTCTCAACACCTCTCGTTGCAGACTCCCTACACCAATACCCTTATTACAAAATATCACCATCAACAACAAATATAATTACCATTCACATTACTCAACTCTACATATATAATCACTAACCACTGTGTCCCTAAAATATCTAACACCTCTTTATATATTATCTGTATCTCAACACTTTATTTTCACTAACTCCCATTAACTCTATTTAACTAACTCCAATGCCCTTATTTATCACTATTACCCCAACTCTTTTACAACATTTCAACTTAATATATCACTAGAAAATTCATCACTTATCTACTAACAACAATACCTCTCCATATCCAAATCTATTACCTGCATAATCATTTACTAACCCTTTAGAATCTGAATCGCATAATATCGCTTAAACTTTCTTCAGTTATTTAAAATTCTACAATACATGTTTACATAAAAAAATACATAAAGTACACAACAGCAAAATTACACAAATACTGACATTAATATACACAAAAATGTACAATCCACACAATCATGAAATCATTTACCATAATCAGTCATAATCAGTCCATCTTAAAAAACACTGTTCACATAATTAAATGTTCATAACACAATAAAATAATCAACCTCCATCGTCAAATAGCAATCGAACCTTAAAACTATATACATGGTTTAATATTAGATATTTTATACTATCATTATAAATACCTATCCAATTCAAACGTTCATTATTATCCCCAAACTCATTTAACATGTCATGATTGATCATTGTCCTGTCACCTCCTGTATAATAAGTCATAATTAGGTATTTTATCAAGTCATTATTGTTATCAACGTCATCTCCTACTGCTGCCATATCAGCTTCAATCCAAGGTAAGTATTCATTATATTTATCACTTCTATCTCCACCTAACCTTTCAATGAACTCTTCATACTCTCTACATATCTTAAAAATTTCTACTTCTCTGTTTCTCTCACAATACCTCTCACTTTTAAAACATCTCTCTCTATCACACCAAGCTACATTCTCTCTCTCTATATTTGCATCGGGCACTACTATTTCATAAAAACACCTCCTGGCCTCACCAGGTACACTAACACAAAAAACTAAGGGATCATTTGGAGACCACACATCTCCCACATAAACTCTAGAGGAACCTTCCTCCTCAAATAACAATTTTGGAGTCTTTACTCCAACTATACCACTGGGAAAATTTGCCCTCTGCTCACCATACTCATTTAAACTCTCCTTACCCCCACTTTCACTCTCATCTACAACTGTCACCTCACCATGAACCTCTACTCTCATTAAACTCTCATTATTACTACCAACATCCACACTATTATTTTTATTTATTTTATCGTCATTTCCACTACTACTTACCTTGTCTTTGTTTCTATCTAATTTGTCTATTTCTCTACTCTTATTTTATAACTGTATCTCATTAATTCTCTTGTCTAATTTCTCCTCTAATCGACTCAATTTTACATTTCGTACATTGTTTTGTTTCTTTAGTTCATTCTCAAGGCTATCAAACTTTTCGTCCATTTCTTTTAATACACTATTTTGCGTTTTAATTAATATAAACAGATCTTCCAACGATATCTTATTTTCAACTGCTCTAGGTGTAGAATTCGCGCTTATTTTGTCTAATAAAATAGATTCTGTGTCTGTATTATTTACACATAACATACTATCATTTCTTTCTGCCATAATTTAACTGTTTAAATGACTATTAAATTTTTAATTATACAATTACTGGTTGCTTTGTTTCATCAACATAACCTCTTGTATTAGGTTATGTTTCATCTTGTACCACCTTCTGTGTTTCTCAATCTGGCTGTTTTATATAAATTAATTTTTATATAAAGTCCACAGTTCAGGCGCCATTTGTAACATACACTAATAATTAGGTCCCTAGTTCTGGGCGGCATTTGTAACATATTCCTACTTATTCTCTTTATTATTACTATTACAGATACACTGATAAAATATGTATAACAAATACCATAATTTGGTACCTCTAAGTACTTACCAATTTCATCGGTTGCCGGGCTCATATTCTTCTTTTATAAACGTGTTTTTACCTAAGGGGTGCCAGGGTTCATTTACAGCGAGACTTTGAGACACAGATGGTGACACAAATGAATACACGGTATTGTTGAAAATAACCATCAAAATTTAATTCTCTATCAGGTATTACAGATGCGACCATGCGGTCAAAACAATGACGTCATATAAGATGACCCAAAAACAAAATGGCGGTTATTTTTTATATCTCATTTTACTCTCTATACTTCTTTTGTCTACTAAATTAATATCAGTGTAAATTGTATTGCTGCAGCTTAAAACCATTTATTAATTGTTAGTTCGTTAATACACAAACCAATGCCCTCAGCATCTGTGGTTTGGCCATACGTTCACTCGCTCACTCGCTCACTCTCACACACATTCATCTTTAGACCAGTACATTCTTTTAATTAGTGATTCTGTATTAATGAGCTCATTAAACTATAAAAAATGATAAAATGGGACTTCTCTGCTTATCGTTTGGTGTTGTCCATCCGTTGCTGGTGAATGACGCCCATGGTGATGGCCGGTGTTCGCCTTTAATTCTGTTGAGTTTAACTGGAGAGATATGTGCACTGATTTTACATTTCAATATTCATACTGTTAAACAAAGTGAGCCTTCATTGCTCCACTATTACTGATAATATTTTGATCTAGTTATTGTAAACTATTGTTAGAAAATTGTTCACACAGCGATACATCGCTGTCTCCTCTGAAGAACGGCGTTGAAATGAGAACGAGGCAAATGTAAATTTGCGCTTGTGTGTGTGGTTCTTACGTCATCCAGCTTTGTCTTTCTGGACAACGCCTCGTTGCACGTATTGTAGTTAGTGCGTCATTGTTTTTGGTTATGACGGAACAGTGCTATAGTCCAATCACAATGCACATTTAGTCCTTCGTCACAAACACAGCCATGGCCTTTTCTGATTCCAGCACGTCCATCGGCAACCTTGGTGTCGTACTCTTGCTGAATTTACTCTGCTCCACCGTATATAGGGACAATGGACCTAACCATTCTGTGTTTTACTGATTAAACAATACAAAACATTGAAAAATACCTTTATACCCATAATTATGGTACTGGGTCATTATGTACTGTTACACCTACACCTGAAATGTTCATAATGTATTTTATTACTGTGGGATTATGTTTAAACCTCACCTAACAAAACTAACATTGTGGACAAAAAAATACTTTTTTCCAACTGCAAAAAAATATTGTGATTAAAATATAATACATCATTATGGATTGTGTTTTAACCATATGCATAGTATACATAAACATATGAAACATTGTAAATGTAGTACAGGCCCAGGGAAAAGCAACAACCACAAATAGATTTTGGCCAAAAAAAAAGAAAAAGAAACAGGTGTATGAGCAAAAAGCAAGTTCCGTCACAAAAAGAGTGACATGTATAATAACCCATCATACTTCAATTTGGAGTTTTTTGGTTGATGTTGCTAGAAATATTTCTCATTAAAAATATATGACAACAAAAACCTATTACAACCACAAACTAATAATTCTATAACATAAATTAATATGCTTTCTACTACTTTGCTAAAATTATATGTGATATTCACTACATGCCGATACTGACTATCACATAATCAAAAATGCAGTGCAGGTATGGTGATTGGGAAAGTACTGTAAGTACAGTAGTCTTCCTCCTCCTCCTCCTCCACTTGGCAACCTTCCATTCCCAATCCCCACCACATGCTCTTTCCACTTGCTTTTGGCCTCCTTTATTAGCTGTATGAAAATATATTATAAAAGCACCTGAATTTCTGTGACATTTAGTATCTCCACAATCACAATAAGTTTTTATAGTTGGTTTTTAATATCTCTTTATGTTTTTTCTAGAATATTCTTCCCTGTGAGAGCTTGAACTGACCCCTTTCGTAACAGATCTCTAGTTATAATTACGAATAGTTATTTTATGCAAAATTAGTTCCATAATATATCAGCATGAAAACTTTTTGTTTTCTGTTTGTTTGTTTATTTATTTATTTTATTAATTTTTTTGTTTACTGACAGTTACTTTTTCTAAAGTTTGGCAGCACCATTTCAGCATAGTGACTTTCAAATTAAAACAAAGAGTGCATGGAATACAACTTTTAACTTTTACTACATGATTTTAGAGACATGCTTACTGGTGCTTTTGACAATTGAGTTCCAGTCTTCGCACTTTGTCTTTAAAATTATACTGTAAATGTTTTTGATCATTTTCCACAGACTATGCCTCTCAACCTCACATTTTTATAGTTGAGCCATTATGTCCTGGTAGTGTTATGATTCCCTGGTAGCTACCATCCTGTAACTTTACAAAATAAAAGACAAGAAGAAACTACTTACTTACCCCGATAGCTGCGATCTTTTTTCGACATACCTTAAAAGAAAATTCCCAACACCATAAAGCCAGGGCCGCCACTACATTTTGAGGAGCAAATGTAGAAACCAATTACACACTTCCCACTGAAATAATTTAGATAATTAATTAAATTCCCTTACATAAAAAATTCCAGGGTCGTTTAGATGAGCTCATGGTACAGAATATAGGTTAAGGTAAAATGACATATTAATTATGTAACGGTACAGGTAAAACCACCCAGAGAAATATTGAAAATGTAAAGATTTTATTTATAAAGTGTATTGAGTAAAAAACAGTGTACACGATTTGGAGTCAAGGTCGATGATTTAACAGCGGAAGGCAGTTATTTTTAGCCAACCGAACTGTGAACTTTGCACATTTGAAGTCACGCTACATGACATCAGGAGCCGAACCTAACACACGTCACGTAGGAATGCAGGAGTGTCCGCTAACTCGCCTGGACAGCGTCAGCAGTCTGCGCTTGGTGTATAAAATCAGTCGCCAAAAAACATCTAGTGACGACGGACGTAATTTCGGGTGGGCAGCCCGAGTGTTAAATTTAGGGGCACCCACTGCCTATTAAGTAAATAGTACATAATATTTCAATTACTCTAACACATGATTATGATACAAAAATTTGATTTTATTTTATCAAAACACATTATTAATTTCTTTATAACTTTCTATAAACTTATTGACTTCCCAGTATTGTATCTTATTACTAAATGTGCAAATCAGTACTTTACTCTCTTTCTCTTTCTCTTTCGCTTAACCCCCTTTTTTTCTCTCACACGCTCTCTCACTCTTTCTCTCTTTATTTACCCCCTTTTTATTGAGATCTCATTTTACTTCACTACTTTTGTTTGACAAATAAAATATAATTTGACATTAAATTTTAAATTATTCTGGCCAATTATTTGTTTTACAATTATGTTGTACAGTTACTTAGCTTGCACATGGTCCCAATCGTTGCACCACCACTTGACACTCACTTTCGATTCAACAAAACGTTGTGTTAGTACTTTTTTACGTCTTCATGGTTTGACTACACTTTATTTCAATGGTTTACTATTATTTGTTTGACATTTGTACGCTTTTTGTATAGAAATTTGGTATGCCTAGGATATTGTAATTGCTTCTGCCTACCGTAACTGCCTGAGGCCACTGTTATAATGTCCGTACAGTCTGATGGTGAGTTGGAGACTGTGGCGAGCTTAGCGTCACCACGCCAGATTTCTGTGTTAGTTACGCCTTTGAAAACTGGTTTTGAGGCGGAATTCCACCAACGTCCTGCCCTGGAGCCTGGAAACTTTTTGTTATTGTTTGTATGATTCACTGGTGATGTAAACTCAATTAGCAGCATTCCTCGCCTTATTTGGGCATCATCTTGTTCAAACCGGATTGTACTGTATGAGTCATACACGCTTCATTACCTTACCTAACACATTTCTAACTAGATCTGTCTCATCACAAAATATGTTTTAAAATGATATTTAAATTTTTGTTACGCTAATTTTGTCCCATTACAAGACCCCCCCCCCCAATGAGAGGTTTTATATAAAAAACATAAAAACTCTCATTGCCTAAACCTAAGAGGATCAGCGAGGATATGGCCCCATGACCCCCTTACTTCCTGATTAAAATTTGAGTACTTACCCCCCTAATCCAGTGGCTGTGGTCGCACTTTACTGGACTTCCTTCATCAGGATCCCAACACCATAAAGCCAGACAGGCACTTGGCGACCCTGCCCTGATGTGCTGGCCAGCACAGGTCCGCCTCCACAGTTCCACCCAGATGCTATAACAACAAAGTAAAAACATTAGCAAATGGCCTTTCATTTTCCATATCCTTAACCGATTTTGGTTCCTCCTAGAAGTACTGATTTGTTTATCTTAAGTATCTTAATATACATATAACATTATCCTTCAACAATAGGTATCCTTATTGCTAACATAATACATTTTATGTAAACCAATAACATATTAACATACACATGCAAGTCATATCAAAAACAAATTTTTCTCAAAATAATTCAAATGATCCAAAAAATGATTCTCAAATTCAATTACAGATTCAATTTAACAACAATTCCATCTTACGTTTCCATTATCTCATTACCAACCATATTATAAATGTTTCATAAAACCATGTTGTATAGCTCATAAATATGTCACATTCAAATAAACATTACCAACATCACCTTAAAATAACCACTTCAAATTTGAGTTTGAATAAAAATTACAAACATTACACATCTTTTAATTTTAATTTTCCATTGAATATTCCAATTGTCACATTATAACTTCATATCTGAATTTCTATTAAACATTTTAATCATCAAATTTTAATTACTTATAATTCATTATAAAATTCTCAAATCAAAAAAATGTTTCGAATTTATTACTAAAATTCATATTTTAAAACAATTCAAATCAATTGTAACTCCATAATAAAATTTATAATTACATCCTATCAATTATTCAATCAAATATAATTATAAACATTGCTACACACACACAATACAATGTATCCTCTGATACCCTACCATAACAACAACATAACCTAATACATAACACATGTAAACCCAATACAAAATGATATACAATATTCGTCACATAAAATAGCATTGTTCTCCAAAATCATTATATTATCCGGCCAAGTATTAACACCATTAAGCTCAAATAATTAAATGTCCATGAACAGCATATGTCTAACCCCCATCATCAAAAATTAGCCTTATCTTACCCATGCACATTTCACTTTTAATTAAGTTTAATATATTGTCACTTTCAATATAATGACTATTTAAATTCTCGTATTCTACCACAATACCATAATAACCCACAGGATTATACCATATTATTACATCATATACCTTGTCACCATCGTTTATAGTCCAGTCGCCCTTAGTACAGCTAACAGAGAACGAAACTGCACTCGGCCTTGTGTGCGCGGTGACAAATTTTTGTTAGAGCTAGAGTGGGGGAAACATGAACCGCACTTGAGTTGTGTTGCCGTGGTGTGTGTTTCAGTGGATGTATAGTCGTATCAAAATTTAAGTGGGCGTTGGAAATATAATTTGCATAGTTTTCTTCCTTATTGTGTTATATATATTTACTTACTTACACTTACTCGTAAGTGTTTAGATACTGTATATGCTTGAGATACTGTATATCTGAAGTATATCGTTATTTACTTCATAGATAACGTATAATATGGACGCTAACGTGGAATTCAGAAGTAAAGTGAAACACAAAACGTTGAGTGGACAAAGCCGGGAAATTATTAGTTGTGTATTGCAGTTTATGCAAAACGAAGCAAAAAAAGGTGTGCCAGTTATACCATTGGCTAAAGTGCAGGAACGTGTTGCAGCAGCTACTGGTGTAAGTTTACGGACTGTGAAAACGATTGCCGGTGAGTCGCGAAAAATTGAGTGCTGTGGGTCGACATCTTTTTCAACACCTAAAAAGAAATTGAAAAATAGAAATAAAAAAATTGTGCTGGATGACTTCGATCGATCTGTTTTACGTAGACTAGTTTTAAATTTTCATATAAATGAATAGAGGGTGCCAACGATGAAGGCAATCCACAAAAAAATATGCAGTGATATGGAATATAGAGGTTTTGACACATTACGAAAAGAATTACACACAATGGGATTTAAGTGGGTGAAAACAAAATCAGACCGGAAACTTCTCATGGAACGACATGACATAAGACAGATGAGACTGAACTATTTACGCACAATACTGAGGTACAGAGAGGAAAACAGAAACATTGTTTATATGGACGAGACATATTTACATTCTACGTATACACAAGTAAAGAGCTGGACCGATGATTCAAATGAAGGACTAAAGAAGAAAGTTACAAAAGGCCAGAAACTAATAATAATCCATGCTGGCGGAGAAAATGGTTTTGTTATTGGTGCTAATTTAACTTGGAAGTCGACATTATCAACAGGAGATTATCATGATGAGATGAATTACTCTAATTTCAGGAAGTGGGTAGAACAAAAGCTACTAAATGGACTGCCACCAAACAGTGTTCTTGTCATGGATAACGCTCCCTACCACAACAAACAAACTGAAAAATGTCCGACTTCTAATTCCAGGAAAGACGACATGAAAGACTGGCTTACAAAGAAAAACATACAATTTGAAAATTCGATGTTGAAACCCGATTTGTACATATTAATCAAATTATATAAACCAAAATATAAAACGTATGAAATTGACAAGTTATTACACAATCATGGACATTCTGTTCTACGTTTGCCTCCTTACCATCCAGATCTAAACCCCATTGAACTAGTATGGGCTTCTTTAAAAGAATATGTTGCAAAGAGAAATGTTACTTTCAATTTTAATGATGTTAATAATTACTGTAATGATTTTTTCGAAAGTTTTTCAAAAGATTATTGGCTATCTAGGTGCAGGCACGTAATTAAAATAGAAAGAGAATACTGGGAAAAAGAACAACTTTTCGATACTGTAGTGGACGATAGTATAATAAATCTAGGTGAAGACAGTGAAGAAGAATCGGAAGAAGAGAATTCAGATACTGACAGTGATATTTCGGGAGTTCATTTTAATACTTAAAATTGGTGTATTAATTGATTATTAATTATTAATATTCTTGGATTTCGTTGTCCATGACGTGTCCGTTACTTAACTACTTATCACTATAATATTGACGACTCGGAACACTAAGTTTTTTATAAGTAAAAACGTAAAGTTTTACCTTACAGCCTAAACCGGCTTTCACCTGGTGAAGGCAGCCTCTGATGAAGCCTTCTATAGGTGAAAGCCGGTTTAGGCTGTAAGGTAAAACTTTACGTTTTTACTTATACAAAACTTAGTGTTCCGAGTCGTCAATATTATAGTGATATTTATTAATATTATTATTAATGAAAGAGTGAATTGAACTATAACTTCTTTTTTTATTTAGTAATGTGGACATATGAAACGGTTTATAGTGTTTAAAATTTTTAATTGTTTGATATGGCGAAAGAAAAACAATACACCTCAGCTGGAGGTAAGAACATTTTTATTTTCCTCATGTTGAGTAAAATTTACTTGTGTTTCACTACCTAAATTAGAAATTGTATTTCGCTGTATAATTTCCTAAAACTTTACAAGCTCTTACACTATAAAGACATTATGTTCAGCATGGGATAAATAAACTCTGAACACAGTAAATTTTGTACATTGTCAACATGAAACAAGTGTACGTAGATGACGTAGTTCGTAAACTTCGTCCGCCTCACTCACATACTACTACCGTCTCACTCACTCCCATCTGCGCAGCTCACGGGCAATTTCGATTCAATGTAGCTGTATTATTTGTCACAATCAGGTAAGTTACAGTATCATCATTATTATCATCAGCTGCTATACCAGTTATCCCAGTCTCATTACCAGGTAAGTCATCAATATCATCGACATCATCATCATCTACTGCCGCACTAATTACATCACAAGGTAAGTCAATTTGTTCACCTCTCTCAGTATCTAAACTCTGCACTAACATTTCATAACCTCTATTAACTTTAAAAATCTCTATATATATTTAATAATCTCTTTCCCCATCTCTCATCACAATACCTCTCACAACCCCCTTGAACTATCTCACTCCGTGCAAAGGGCAACAAAAAATCACTAAAATACTTCCTAGCTTTACCAGGTACATCACAACAAATTAGGGGACCATTTGGAGACACCATGTCTCCCACATAACCTCTGGAGGAACCTTTGTCCTCTAAAACCACATGAGGAGTCTTTACTCCACTTATAGCACAGTGAAAATTTGACCTCTGCCCTCCATACTCACCTAAGCTCTCTTCACACTCTCTCTCAATCTCATTAACAACTATTACCTCCTCATTAACCTCTACTCTCATTAAACTCTCATCATCACTACCATTATTCAACATACAACTCTCTGATACCACATTTTCAATTATATCACCATTATTACTCGTCATATCATTATATGTATAAAGAATTTTTAGTACTTATAAGCACACCTCTGGGTATTCCAATCGGTGATTTTTTCAGTTTTTCATCCGAGATGCATTTCGGAACAGTTGTGTTCCATCTTCAGTCGAAATCATTTAGTAAACTTACATAACATTTATAAAAAAATTTCCACTCAGGTGAGCATCGTCGACACAGTTATATAAAACACAACACTTAAAAATTTAAAAAAATAACGTTAACATTACAACGAAAAACAAATTCGGACGGACGATTTAAAAATCGTAGCTGGCCAGCACTTGTAGCCCGCACGTCATACGGAAGCCGACTAACGATAAACTACCCGACGTGCGACCTTTGTGCATACTCTTCGAGGTAATCTAAACGTATTTTAAACGTAACCAAATCCCTATAATCCTCTTTTCTGTTAAGCAGTGTTTTTTCACCGGCTCCTCGTTTGTATTTGTAAATATGGTATTGCTCGTATATTTTTGATGCTTCTTTATTTGAGCTATACCTTAATACTTCTAATGAGGTGTTGAAATTGATGTTGTGTTGTGGGTGGCTTCTTAGGTGTTGCGCCACAACTGACGAAGGTTTACGGTGATTTTTGGCAACATGTTCATTGGACCTTTTATGAAAGGTGCGGTCGGTATAGCCAATGTACTTCTTATTACAAACTTCTTCCCCTGCATTACAAGTAATCATATAAACGCCTTTGGCTTCTTCTTTTGGCGTAACTTGTGTTTTCTTGTTTAAGTTGTGCCTTTTTATTTTGTAGGCTGGATTGAAGCCAAATTTTGTGAAAATGTTTCCTATTTTTAAGGAATTTTCGTTTGTGTAGTGCAGTTAAAGGAAGTTTGTTTTTGTTCTATTGCTAATGGATTCTGAGCAGTTGTTAGTTGTAGGTCTATTGTTTTTAAATTAAATTAATCCTTGTTATTAAATTATCAATTAAGTATTGGTTATATCCATTATTTCTGGCTATTGTTTTTTATTGTGGCTATTTCTTTTATGTATTCTGTTTTGTCCAGTTTATAATTAAGTAGGCAGAAACCCATGCTTCAAAAGGCTCCAAGTTTGTAACTATAAGGATGGTTAGAGTCATAAGGGATAACCAAATCTGTCTGTGTGGGGTTCGGTATATTCCAGTTTTTATTTCCCCATTCGTTTTGGTGAAAGTAATATCTAGGAAGTTTATTGCATCGTTATTCTCAATTTCGTGCTTGAATTTAATTTATGAGTGGCAGGAATTCAGATATTTCAAAAATGAATTAACCGCTGTACCCTTGATTATGACAGTGGAATTGTCCACGTATCGGCCATAAAAAACAATGTTATTTAGAAATGGATTGCTTTCTGAGAGTATATATTTCTGTTCATAATCTTCCATAAACAGCTGTGCTAACAACGTGGACATCACATCCCCCATGGGGAGGCCATGTTGATTGTAGTATGTGTTGTTATTGTAATGAAAATAACTTTGATTGATAATGATTTTGGTCAGTTTTATGATATCACTGATTTCGTCTTTACTGAAACATTTCGACTCACGTATTTTCCTTTCTAAAACTAGTAACGCATCTGTACGTGGTATATTACCATACATGTTGTCAACATCGAAAGATACCTTCATGTATGTGTCGTTTATGCGTAGCGATGTTATTTTATTTATTAAATCCACAGAATTTTTTATGGTGTGTTGATTTCCAAGTTCTATGTTTTTCTTTAATATGTTGCTTAAATATTTGGCCAGTTTATATGAAGGAGATGGGATGGTGTTAATGACAGGTCTTATTAGGTGGTTGGGTTTGTGGGTTTTGATTAAAGGTTGAAGAATGGGAGGCTTGGCATGGGTATTAAACAGATATTTATTTATTTCAGGAGGAATGATGCAGTTATTATTAAGGAATTCTTGTATTTCAAAATTGTAACTTTTAGTGTTATCTGGAACATTTTCAATATTATTCTGTCGAATGTAATCTTCGACCTTGCTTTGTAAATCTGAATTAGAGATAGTGACGTTACAATTTGACTTATCGGCAGGTATCATTAGAGCCGCGTTATTTGATAACTTATCTTTAATTCCGTTCAAGACTTTATTGTAATTTGACATATGATAATTGTTTTTGTTTTTATTTTTATATTTTGAATCGCCTATTTTTACTATATGTTCTATCTTGTCTGCTATTGCAAAACTAATCCTTTCCTGTTTTCCTTTGGGAATCTTTTGGATGGCTATTTCTAAATTTATTACAATATCTTTAATATTTAATATTAGCCAGATTACATTTTAATGGTTGCAGATTAAACTTAGTGTACGATGCCAAAACCTTTGTCTCCTCATTAGTAAAGTCAATTTCTGTAAGATTTATAAGTCTACTAGCAGAATACCCGTGCTTCGCTACGGAGTTTCACGTTGTACGTAATGAAAATGTTAGTTTAATTAATAAAGTTCAATTAAAGTAGGTTTCTTAAAAATAAATAGCTGTTGCCCACGACTTCGTTCGCGTGGTCTTCAATTTAATGCGATAATATATTTAGAACAGAATCTATTCCATTGGGTTGCCATAGTGACCAGATCTAATAATTAGTTTTTTAAGACTCCAAACGACCCCCCAGAGGATCGTATCGAAAAAAACACCTGTCCTATGTTGGTTCTCCCGTTGCGTAAAATATTTGTGCCAAGTTTGGTTGAAATCGATCCAATGGTTTAGGAGGAGATGTGGAAGACCCCAAAGGACCCCCAAAGGATCGTATCGAAAAAACACTTGTCCTATGTCGGTTCTCCCTTTGCGTAAAATATTTGTGCCAAGTTTGGTTGAAATCGGTCCAGTAGTTTAGGAGGAGATGTGGAAGACCCCAAAGGACCCCGTCGAAAAAACACCTATCCTATGTTGGTTCTCCCGTTGCGTAAAATATTTGTGCCAAGTTTGGTTGAAATCGGTCCAGTGGTTTAGGAGGAGATGTGGAAGACCCCAAAGAACCCCATCGAAAAAACACCTATGTTGGTTCTCCCGTTGCGTAAAATATTTGTGCCAAGTTTGGTTGAAATCGGTCCAGTGGTTTAGGAGGAGATGTGGAAGACCCCAAAGGACCCCCCAATGGACCCAGTCGAAAAAAACACCTATCCTATGTTGGTTCTCCCGTTGCGTAAAATATTTGTGCCAAGTTTGGTTGAAATCGGTGCAGTGGTTTAGGAGAAGATGTGGAAGACCCCAAAGAACCCCCAAAAGGACCCCATCGAAAAAACACCTACCCTATGTTGGTTCTCCGTTGCGTAAAATATTTGTGCCAAGTTTGGTTGAAATCGGTCCAGTGGTTTAGGAGGAGATGTGGAAGACCCCAAAGGACCCCATCGAAAAAAATTCAGAAACCTTCGCGGGCGTGCGCACAACAACTCACCGAAGTTTCATTGTATGCACCTTTTTTACATGAACACTGTGGAGGAATATGAGATATACAAGGCTTCTAAGTTACAAACGGACCAGCTACTTAATGACAAAGTTTCGTTCCGATCGAATCTGCTGTACAACACGGCCATCGATATCGATGGGTCAGCGGGCAATGATAACGGTCATATAAGACAAAGTGCAACAGTTGGTCGTTGGCAACGAGACGATGCGCATCGGACTGTGCCGAGACTGTCGATGTTAAATTATGTGTGGTGTTTTTGTGTTTTTTGTGTGTTTTAACTAGTTGACGACCCCTTTTGGGTAAATTTGATGTTTTTATAGTATTGAAACCTGATGGTGAGGATTTATCCTCGAAACACGTCGTTTTAAGGAAAAAACCAAATAAGTCACAAGACGGAAGTTAATACAGGTAATTGCCTAATATTAATTCTAAATAGTAGTAACGTGACTTGGAGACAATTAAAACAAAATGAATTTATTTTCTGTGTTTTTTTTGTCTTTATCACTGGTACAGTCTGTTCAGAAATTTGTTTTGGTTGAATCTTCATGCACTGTTCAACTTCAATTTTAATTTGTTCTGTTATGTTTGTCATTGAGTTTTCTACTGCAGATATTTGTGTTGACATAACTTCTTCCACAGTCAAGACAGATTTTTCTACTTTAGATATTTTATTTGACATGGATTCTTCTACGTCAGATATTCTGGTAATCTGATTATTGAGCTCACCTCGTAATTCACCTACGTCATCACGTAGGAGACCCAATTCTGCGGTAGTATGTTCTTGCAACTGTTTCTGCATAGTTTCAAAGAGAGCTTCCGTTTTATCTTTTTGTTTTTCTTCTGTTTCCAGGGCCGGTGAGAGGGGGGCAGGGGGGGCCAGAGCCCCGTGGCCGTGGGTCTCGAAGCGGGCCCGGCGCATAATTGCCTTCGTTCTGGCCATTTATTAACAGTGTAAAACCCATTTATTTACGATTAAAGTTAAGAATAACGAATTGTAGGGTCAATTAATAAATCCTAAACCATTAACAAGTAAGTTTTTCTTGGGGGGGGGCCCAAAAATGTTTAGCCCCGGGGCCCGTGATCGCTCTCGCCGGCTCTGTCTGTTTCTAGCATTAGTGCTTTCTGACGTTCCTCAGCCTCTTCTCTTTCTTGCCTTCTTTCTTCCTTTTGTCGTCTTTCTGCTTCTTCCGCCTCCTGTCTGCGTTTCTCATCCTGTCGTCTTTCTGCTTCTTCCTGTGTCTATCGCAGCAGTGTTTGTAAAGCTTCCATCATCTGACTGGGATCCATGTTTACCGATTAATTACGAACCACACTCGTCTTGTACAAAGTGTCCAATGTTTCCACTGTTAACCGTTTTATCCCAGTTCTGACACTGTTACGACGGTCTACTCGATCATCGTAGGTACAGTGGAAACTAAATAAGTACAAGACAGCAATTAAGTCACTAATCACACCTTTAATTGTTACAGTAAAACAGTTCATAATTAACAACACAGTGCCTACAACAAATCAAATGAAAATTGTTCACACGCAATAAAATGTCCACTAATATTAAAACTCAATTGTATTACAATTATACCGTCCGAATATAAAACGCAACACTTCACTAATAACTACTTGAACGTACACAGTAATAACTCGAACCGCTCTGTAAATATATCGCACTAATACTCTCGAACCGCACAGTCAAAAATTCGCCTCATACTAAACTGAACGTCGTTTGAGTACCGGTATTTATAGCTAGTCGAATATCTAGACGATTCCTAATTGCGTCGTAGCGTGCGTATGAACTACGTAATTAACTACGGCCTTGACACAGGCCGAGCGCCCGAGCGAAGCCCGGCACAGTCGAGAAGATTCTCGCAAAATGCGTCTAGTAGCACGCTTACATTCTGGATCTCTCTGGAACGTTCGATAAACACGTAGATTGTTCGTGACGCCGTAACAATAGTCTTGTCTTATTTTTTTGTAAAGTTACAATCGACGACCCTGCCAGGATGCTTGTATAAATTTTATATGAGTTAGACCTACTTGAGGTACAGAAATAGGTTTTGCTTAATGGCGTCTTTTGAATAATTTGTATAGGTTACAAAGTGTTATTTGTATAGGTTATGGGGTATAACACATTGTGTTTTAAATTTTTCTTTATAAAATGTTATTTATATAAATAATTAAAATAAATAAACCTCCGCTCAACAGTCCGTTAAGGACCAAGGCGTACCGCGTGGCTTTTGTGTTAGTGTGACGGTGTATGGCTAGTACTACGCGCCACCAGCCGCTAGTTGCGGTATTCACAGCCAGGAGGCGGCGCTGTTATCTCAGTGCCTACTCAGCTTGCCCCACGACGCTGAGTGCACGCCGTACGGAACCTCCGCCGGGAATTGAACCCGAGACCACGAGCGCATCAATCGCCCGCGTTAGCCACTAGACCACCTGGAGGCTCATAAGTAATTAAAATGGCAGATGAAAATAAAGTCAGTTTAACTGACTCTGCTATAATGAGTGACTCTGGGGCACAGTCAACCCCAGTGTCAACAAAAGAGAGAGAAGGGTTAACACATATGATGAATGTGTTGCAGTTGCTTTTAGAGCAACAAAATAAAATATCTAATGATGTTAGTGAAGTGAAAGAACGAAATGTTAAGTTCAGAAGTAATTTCAATGAACTAAATGAAAAAATAAGCAATAATACCAGTGTAGTAAAACAACTTGATAAGCGGTTAAACGATATAAATAAGTCACAAAAACAAATGATCAAACATTGTGATGACTTTATTAATGATATGAAGGAACTAAATGAAAAGTGGAAATGAGATGCAGGTAAATGTATTGAGAATAAAAATAACCAGTTAATAGAGAATGAGGTAAGTGATTCTGTTAGTGAAAATAATAGTGATAACTATAATGATATTTTTTATGAAACAGTCAAAGAATACCTTAAACAATGTAAAAAGAATTTTTAATACTTACAAGTACACCTCTAGCAATAGAACAAAACCAAACTTCCTTTCACTGCACTACATAGACGAAAATTCCTTAAAAATAGGAAAAATTTTCAAAAAATTTGGCTTCAATTCAGCCTACAAAATAAAAAGGCACAACTTGAACAAGAAAACACAAGTTACGCCAAAAGAAGAACCCAAAGGCATTTATATGATTACTTGTAATGCAGGGGAAGAAGTTTGCAATAAGAAGTACATTGGCTATACCGACCGCACCTTTCGTAAAAGGTTCAATGAACATGCTGCCAAAAATCACCGTAAACCTTCGTCAGTTGTGGCGCAACACCTAAAAAGCCACCCACAACACAACATCAATTTCAACACCTCATTAGAAGCATTAAGGTATTTAAGGTATAGCTCAAACAAAGGAGCATCAAAAATATACGATCAATACCATATTTACAAATACAAATGAGGAGCCTGTGAAAACTTAACAGAAAAGAGAATTATAGGGATTTGGTTACGTTTAAAATATTAGATTACCTCGAAGAGTACGCACAAAGGTCGCGGGTCGAATAGTTTATCGTTAGTCGGCTTCCGTATGACGTGCGGGCAACAAGTATTGGCCAGATACGATTTTTAAATCGTCCGTTCGAATTCGGTTCCGAAATGCATCTCGGATGAAAACTAAACAAATCTCCGACTGGAGTACCTAGAGGTGTACTCGTAAGTACTAAAAATTCTTTATACGTTGTTAAAGGTATACTTTGACTGTTTCATAAAAATTACTATGCCATACCAGCCAACAAACTTATTAGTAAACTTACAACTGACTCAATAAAACTTATGAAAACCAATTTGAACATCATTTACAATAAAAAATGTAATGAAAGATCTATTACTCCAGGTTACATAAATATCACTGTAAGGAATAAATCTTACACTGCCCAAATGGCCCTTAAAAAAGGTCAAAAAATTTGGTTACGGTATGAAATAAAACATCTGTATAAGAAAAAATCCATTCTAAAAAAGGAAATAGATACTGTTAAACGCCAGCTAAAATTAATCATAGCTAAACCTGATTATTCTTCCATTATGCAGAAACTTAATAATCGAGTAAATAAAATACACAATTGTTAAGAAAAAATACAAAATAGAAAACTCGATAAACTTACAAAAAACGATTCACATACCAGCCCTTTCACTTTTTATAATCTTATATATAAAAATGAATGTTTCTTTGTTTCTTTGTCCCGTATGCGTTCCTATATTAATACAGGTAATTGCCTAATATTAATTCTAAATAGACAGAAAATAAGTTAATAGAGAAAGTCACTTTGCCTGCAGTAGGGACAGTTCATGTCAAAGCTCCAACCTTTGACGGAAGCAGTCACTGGGCAACGTACCTCCGCTAATTTAAAGCTGCAGCATGCGCAAATAATTGAACAGAGAAAGACAAGGCTGTTTCACTCGTTCTTGCATTAAAAGGACCTGCGGCAGAATTACTACAGAAAGTGCCACCTGACAGCCAGAACATCTATGCCGAATTGATAAAAGCTCTAGAATTACGGTATGGTGATAAACATTTGCGAGATGTGTACTACGCTCAGTTGAGAACAAGACGACAACGTTCCGGGGAAAGTCTTCAAGAATTTGAAGCAAGTATCGACAGATTGATTAGATTGGCCTATCCTGAAGCACCAGAAGACTTCCGAATAAGGTTTGCTGTGCACACATTTATTGATGGCATCGGAGACTGTGAACTTCAGCAAGTGTTACGAATGGCAAGACACCGAGATAGGTCAGAAGCTCTTGTTCACGCCCTAGAGTTTGAAGCTGCCAAGTCAGCGTCCCGCTACATTAATGGGTTTGTGCCATCACGTTGCAGTCAGAAGATCCCTGTATCACATTACCGTTACGATGGGTGCAGAAAAACAATGTTGTCGGACAAACAATTCAAGAGTTCAAGAGAGTCGGAACGATCTGTCGAACCAAAGGATAAAGACAGAAGACCGAAGTGTTACAACTGTGGGAAACGTGGTCATCTACAGGTAGACTGTTGGGAGAAGAAAATACCGAGAGAAGGGAGTGATCGCACCAATTGGAGAAGTAAAGCCCCAGAACAGCACACAGTTTCCACGCTACATAAGACCAGTGGAAACTTGATTGTTAATGGATTTGCGGATGGTAAACCAACATCATTTACAGTTGACACGGGCTCAACAGTGTCCATTGTGCGCCCTGACTTAGTCAGTAACCGCCATCCTCTAATTAGCTCTTGTACAATACAGACTGTGACTGGAAGCCCCGTCAAGGTGCTAGGAAAGATAAACGTACGTGTACGCCTGGGTCTTCTTCAGTTTAGCCACCAAATGCTCGTTGCAGACATTGTCGATGAAGTGATTCTTGGCACGGTCATTATGAGTGCCTACGGATTCGTTGTGGACTTAAGAGAGAATGTTCTGAAGGTTGGCCAAGAGAAGATAAAGCTTTGCATGGCTAAAATGACAGGGTCTACCAACCATTCAATTAAGCGAGTGGCATTAGTCGAAGAAAAAGTCAACAAGTCTGGTCAAGAGGAACCCTCCCTGTTGCAAGCGGAAATGGAGGAAGAACTAGCAGAGGAAGTACAAATAAGTATAACGACAAAAGAAGTGATTGGAAAGCCAACTATGGGTGTCGAGACAAAACTCTTGCTTGTTCCTGAGCTGATAGAAGCGCCCGAGGGTAAAGTGGCTGAAGATGAGGTTACGCAAGAGGTTGTTGACGAGAACCAAACAAACTTGGATCAGCAAGTGGTATTTAGGTCATCAGTACATGACGCAACTGGAGTGATTCCAGCGAAACTAGTGGTTGCGCGAAAAACTCACATTCCTGGGAACGTGATGTTCGGATCACATGAGACTGAATTCGAAGAACGGGAGAATTATCCTTCGCAAGGACGTCCATCTAGATCGCCTGGTCGAGTATTACTTCGGAGACGGTTTGCCAGTTCGGGACGAACAGGCTTAAGGAGGGGCAGTGTTACGGCATCACGAACAATCTACGTGTTTATCGAACGTTTCAGAGAGATCCAGAATGTAAGCGTGCTACTAGATGAATTTTGCGAGAATCTTCTCGACTGTGCCGGGCTTCGCTCGGGCGCTCGCCCTGTGTCAAGGCCGTAGTTAATTACGTAGTTCATACGCACGCTACGACGCAATTAGGAATCATCTAGATATTCGACTAGCTATAAATACCGGTACTCAAACGACGTTCAGTTTAGTATGAGGCGAATTTTTGACTGTGCAGTTCGAGAGTATTAGTGCGATATATTTACAGAGCGGTTCGAGTTATTACTGTGTACGTTCAAGTAGTTATTAGTGAAGTGTTGCGTTTTATATTCAGACGGTATAATTGTAATACAATTGAGTTTTAATATTAGTGGACATTTTATTGCGTGTGAACAATTTTCATTTGATTTGTTGTAGACACTGTGTTGTTAATTACGAAGTGTTTTACTGTAACAATTAAAGGTGTGATTAGTGACTTGATTGGTGTCTTGTACTTATTTAGTTTCCACTGTACCTACGACGATCGAGTAGACCGTCGTAACAATATACATACCCCCGATTCTTACGAATTTATTATTGACTTACCTTAAAAGAAAATTCCCAACACCATAAAGCCAGGGCCGCCACTACATTTTGAGGAGCAAATGTAGAAACCAATTACACACTTCCCACTGAAATAATTTAGATAATTAATTAAATTCCCTTACATAAAAAATTCCAGGGTCGTTTAGATGAGCTCATGGTACAGAATATAGGTTAAGGTAAAATGACGTATTAATTACTCTAACACATGATTATGATAAAAAAATTTGATTTTATTTTATCAAAACACATTATTAATTTCTTTATAACTTTCTATAAACTTATTGACTTCCCAATATTGTATCTTATTACTAAATGTGCAAATCAGTACTTTACTCTCTCTTTCTCTTTCTCTTACCCCCCTTTTTTTCTCTCACATGCTCTCTCACCCTTTCTATCTTTATTTACCCCCCTTTTATTGAGATCTCATTTTACTTCACTACTTTTGTTTGACAAATAAAATATAATTTGACATTAAATTTTAAATTATTCTGGCCAATTATTTGTTTTACAATTATGTTGTACAGTTACTTAGCTTGCACATGGTCCCAATCGTTGCACCACCACTTGACACTCACTTTAGATTCAACAAAACGTTCTGTTAGTACTTATTTACGTCTTCATGGTTCGACTACACTTTATTTTAACGATTTACTATTGTTTGACATTTGTACACTTTTGTATAGAAATTTGGTAGGCCTAGGCTATTGTAATTGCTTCGGCCTACCGTAACTGCCCGAGGCCACTGTTATAACGTCCGTATGGTCTGATGGTGACTTGGAGACTGCGGCGAGCTTAGCGTCACCACGCCAGATTTCTGTGTTAGTTGCACCTTTGAAAACTGGTTTGAGGCAGAATTCCACCAACGTCCTGCCCTGGAGCCTGGAAACTTTTCGTTGTTGTTTGTATGATTCACTGGTGACGTAAACTCAATTAGCAGCATTCCTCGCCTTATTTGGGCATCATCTTGTTCAAACCGGATTGTACTGTATGAGTCATACACGCTTCATTACCTTACCTAACACATTTCTAACTAGATCTGTCTCATCATAAAATATGTTTTAAAATGATATATAAATTTTTGTTACACTAATTTTGTCCCGTTACAATCCTTTAATTTGTTGTCTACTTATGTTTGAAACTATGAATGGCCTACTTCCAACTTCATGTATCCCCAATGGAACCAACTGTGAGCTATGAAGTTCAGTGAATGTCAAAGAAGAAGTAGTCTCTGAATCTGAAATTCCATGGAAACTTTTGGTGTGTTGGTAGTGCTGGAACCAAACAAACAATTTCCTAAATATCCTGATCTTTATTCTAGCATATTGTGTAACTGTTATCACATACTTGTTCTTCTCTAAAAATATAGTTCAGTCACTCCCTCCCCCCCCCAAAAAAAAATTTGAAACTGAACCACTTATATATAGTGATTTTGAAACATTTGTGTTGGATCTTGATTATTATTTCAGAATACTACAAAATTTGTTATACTAGAAAAAAATGACATTAGCTTCATGATTTGAGAATAGAACATTAACAGCTACAGACATTCTTATAATGCCTTACAAGATATTTTGTGTATAGCCTAGTCATATGTACTTAGCTCCAATGAGCTCGTCATTTTTTATAAGGATGGAATTTGATGCCCACTCACTTCAGTCTAGAATTTCAAAATGAAAATGTGCTTTGCAGGTCAATGGCTTGCAAACCTCATACTATGTACCTGATTATTTCCATACTCCCAAGTATTTGGACTGTGCACTTTTTCCTTGGGAGTTGATCCTCTTTTGAGCTTTTGGCTGAAAACAATATGGTGTTATTAATGAGAACACTCATGTTTTAACACAAATTAAAGAATGTGAAAACAACTGTTGCTTAAAATGAGTATTCTCAACAAGAACACCATCTTGTTTTGACACAAATTAAAGATTGTTGAAACAACTGTTGCTTTGAGACAAAAGACACACTATGTTTAAAGCAGCTGTAATTCAAAATACTACAAAATTCACCAGTCAGTGTTGCGTTGCAAACTGAAATGGTATAGACTATACCTCATCCCCCCTCTGCCCACTGTTTCATTATCCACCTGAAAACAACCATTACAAAGCCATCAGATTATTCTATTGAAGTAAATTTCTAACTTTTATTCCATGAGATCTTCAAAAATAAATACAATTAATCTGTTGATAATTGTACAACAATAAAAAAATGTTAAAAATAAATAGTTATCCACAGAAAAAATTGTCATTATGATAATTATAAAATTATAACTATATGCAGTGAAACCTTGATATAACGCTCTTCTGTGGACCGACCAAAAAGCACTTTATATCGAGGGTCGCTTTACATAAAGGTCCCAAGTTTAACTATTTAATTTGCCAGGACCATGAAAAATGAGTGTTACATCAAGGTTCGGGTTATATCACAGGGGTGTTATATCGAGGTTCCACTGTACTTGTGTTTTCATCACTAGTACAACACATCAGTTTGCTATAAAAATTATCAATCAGTATAATATAAAAACCTTAATAGGATTAATGTAACTATTTTTATTCTTATAACTTAATAACTAGAGTATAAGATAATATGTACAGTACCCAAAAGTTTGAAAAACATCAGACATAATTTTTACCATTGTTTTTTTTTCAGGTATTATTTTGAAGGATCAAGTACAGACACTATACCAGAAGTTTTCCCAGTATAAAAAAGCAAGTTAATTTTTGAAGAATTTTGTATTTAACGGAATGTGATTGTTAAAAAAATATTAAATAAAATAAATATAATTATTTCACTACCGACTCGGAACACAAAGATTTTTATGGGTAAAAACGTAAAAGTTTTACCTTATAACCTGAACTGGTTTTCGCTTTTAAAAAGCTTCTTCAGATGCTCAGAAGCTTTTTAAAACCGAAAACCGATTCAGGGGTTATAAGGTAAAACTTTTACGTTTTTACCCATAAAAATCTTTGTGTTCCAAGTCGGTAGTGAAATAATTATATTTAGTTAATTAACGGACACGTCAAGGGCAACGAAATCCAAGAAATTAAATAAAACTGTATTATATAAAAAAACATCACAAAAAAGTTATTTTTCTGTTCAGAATTTGAAGCTTAATGGTTCCATTATTGCTTAATTATGTATGAATTATGCTTCCAGATTTGAAAACATGAGTATAACAGAGACAAATAGTTCTAGAAATCATTTGTAATGTGATCCAAGATCTAGTCCACTGTTTGAATTTTCCACATAAACCGTTAAACCGCCAAACCGCCAAACCGCTAACCGTTCCGGTAACGGTTTTCCGCTAAACCGTTTTAGGTAAACAACTTTGGGGCCTGTAAGTTAGAATATTCTTTGAAGTTTAGAAGAATTAGTATATAGTTTTCATTAATATAAACAGATGGTTGCAGTTTGATTGCTTAGTCCTTGAAGCTCCTCCCTAATTCACTCCTTGGAAATGACCACTTGGCTGATAGTGAGAATCAGCATACATTCCAAATAAAAAGCAACACTGATGAGTTTTTTAAGTGACAACCAACTTTCACAGAACAGGACAGATGAAGTATTTCAGCTTATGGATGATGGCAGAATCATATCCAGTTTGACCAGGAAGAAAGCAAGGATTGAGATTGAAAATAAACTACACAGAAAAGAAACTTTGGGGTACTTCACACATTGGCTAGACATTTGTTTTGTGAGAAGAAAACAAAAGGACTGTAGTAATATTGAATTAATTTATTGTAGAAGTGCATAAATATACTGAGTGACGTAAATTAAGATCCTTTATTGAACTTATTTCAAGCACTTTTTTTGAAACCACTGTATTACTGTCTGTACTTTTAAAATTTCATATTTTTTGAATGTTTTTCATACAGTATACACATGTGTAATTTTGATTTATGAGATTTTTATCATATTATTCTATAATATGTAGATCTGTATTTCTGAGTTCCATGTGGAATAGTTATAAAAAATAACCTGAAGTGGGTATCTCGTTTGGTTCAAGAAATATATTTATTCATTTTTCAGAAATAACAATCTTTACTACAACTAATCAAGCACCAATATAATCTGTGCAATCATAGAAGTGCTGTCATGAAATATTTAAGATAATTGGCTCTCCACTATATTCATGTGTAGATAGCAGGATACCACTGATGTACAAGGGGTATCCAAAAAATAAGTTTCCCTGATTTTTATATCCAAGTATGAGCGAGTCAGGCAGTTCCTGCGCACAGTGAATTTTAGTTTGGGTGTAGTGGCAGCACTCGCAACCATTCTGGTGGCTGTGAACTCTCAAGCGTCAGTAGCGAGCCGAGCGCCATAGAGACACCACTTCATTTTGCCGCCAGTTGTGAAATACGTAGTGTTATTCATTTTTTGACTGCAAAAAATGAATCGGCCATTGAAATGCATCGTCAGTTATGCAGTGTTTATAGTGAAGATGTCATGTCTGTACAAATGGTTTGTCGTTGGGGAACAGTGTTTATTGAAGGCAGAGAAAATGTTCACAATGATGAGCGCAGCAGCCGACCAGCAACTTTGCACCAAGCCAATGCCGTTGCTGCTATGCATGATGCCATTGACCCTGACAAGTGGCTCGCTCTAGACGAAATCATGACTATACTGCCACCGAATATTGAAATTAGCCGATCCTCTCTTCATTGGTTGAAGACCTTCAACTTTCAAAAGTGTGTGCAAGATGGGTGCCGTGCTTATTGTCTGACGCCCATAAGCAGCGTCGCTTCACAGCTGCACAATCTTTCTTGCAGTTGTGAAGCCCTGTTTACAAGAACAGTCACTGATGACGAAACATGGACTCACCATTCAACCCCCGAAAGCAAGTGCCAGAGTATGGTGTGGCAAAAAAAAAGGAGAGAAACCCCCCCCCGAAAAAGCCAAAGTGATTGAGTCAGCAGGAAAGGTGATGGCCACACAGTTTTTTGGGACTGCCGTGGAGTATTGCTGATTGATCATCTGCCACATGGAATGACAATAAATGCAGCGCGGTACTGTGACGTGCTGACCAGACTTCATCGCACTATTCAGAACAAATGGCGAGGGCTTTTGTCACGCAAAGTTTTGCTCCTTCATGGCAATGCCTGGCCACATGCTCGTGCAACAGCGAGCTTCTCGCCAACTTCCTGTGGAAGATTTTCGAGCATCCTCCGTACTCTCCAGACCTTGCTCCAAGTGACTTCCATCTGTTTCCGGAGCTCAAACATCAACTAGGTGGTCGGCACTTCGCCAATGACGACGAAGAGATAAAGGAGGTGGATAACTAGTTTCAGAATTTGGCAGCAGATTGGTATGAAGCTGGAATAAAGAAACTGTTACCTAGGTACCAGAAATGCTTGGAAAGGGATGGAAATTATATAGAAAAATAAGTATTTGTGTACAAAGGTAAATAAATATTTTTTGGACTTTTTAAATTATTTTTTGTATTTTTCCTTGATAAGGGAAACTTACTTTTTGGATACCCCTCATAACATAAAATCATTATATTCTGTGTAACATTATACAAAACGTGACAGATCTTTCTTCTGTATTGCTGCACACTTTCTACTAACATCAAACATATAGAATCAACTACAAAAATTAATTTATTATTTGTTTCTTCAAAAAATGAATTAGTTAATTAATCAGTCATCTCCCTCTGTCTATCGTTTTGAGTGTAGAGGTTCCAGACCACTAATCAGCTGTGCGGTCATCCAGGTTTCTGTATCATACTTTTGATGCTTGACTTTACAGTGAACCACAATGCTACATCCATCTAAGCTTTTAAAATAAATAAATAAAATTGAAGTAACAACGTTAAGTAAAATTTGTGTATACCAGCTATTAATCCTATAGTAATAGCTTGTTTTGTACCATTGGAGTTAGGTAGGGTGGGCTGTCATATGTAACACATTCAGCACAGAAGGAAGGTAGTATAGCCAGCATTATGGTTCACACACCCGTTCTTACTCCAGGATGTTATCCCAAGTACCATATCCACAGGATGAGTCGATTATAGGACTGAAAAATGCACCTTGACTTTATGGTGCACCATGTAATCAAAACCTGGGACATCTAGAGTAGTAGCCAGATGCCATATTGTAACGCAACATAGTTGAGGTTCCCCAACGTTACATAAAAGACTGAATGAAATATGGTCAAAGACCATACCCTGACTCAAGGTTGTTCGATAGTTCATATGTTTGAGAAGGACCTCAAGTAAAAAGTAGGCAATGACTAATATTAAATGTAAAAGAGCCAGACCAATGAATGATTGGATGTAATGAAATGTTTGTTTTGTACTGTGACATGTTAAGGTCTACAGAATATTTATATTGTATGTTGAATGTGTTAAAAATGAAATGATGTTGTTTGATAATAATACTTACTCAATAATTATGTTTATATTTTATATTAGATTTGTTTTTATACAGCACAATATAGTTACCAATGTTGGGCACGGTACTAAGTTGTCAGTATTGTATAAAATTGAAAGATACTGTTGTTCTAATTAATGTTTATAAACTGGATCAGGAGTGTGACCAGTGTTTCAAGTCTAACAAGTAGTTCTGACAATTATGTCATAAATTAATAAAGGGTTCCAGAACCAATTGATTAATGTAAAAACAAATAACCACCAGTAAATTAAAATTCATGTAATTAACTATGTAATCAATAATTAATTGTACAGTAGGTCAGGTAAAAAGAAAATTAAGTTAAAAACCAAATAATGTTATAATGGTTGTAAATGAATCTATAGGCATAAATTCCATATTAGTGAAAGGAAATTAATACCTTTTTAGTAAACCCAGTCCAACGAAACTCTAGTAAAACATTTACTGTTTAATAAGGAAGGTTAGGGGAGAATTTTATGTGATTCAATATTAATCCAAGCATGGAGTATTTTATTGGAAAGGAGTAGTAATATTCTATAATGCCGGCTCAAGGATATATAGAAAACCTGGTTGTTAAGGCAACTGATTTTTAGTAACTTGTTGATTTTGAAGAGATGGTACTGATTGTTACAAGCTATTAGGTTGAAATGAACTGATATATTTAAAATATATGAATAAATATAAAAAAAAAATATATATCCAAATTGGAAAAAAAGCATTTTGCAAAACAATTATACTGGAATGTTAATGAATCATACAAATTAAATAACCCTATAAATTATCAATGAATACAATAAAAAAGAACTGAAAGCGTCTCACCTCATTCACTAAACAATTCCGCTGAATTTGGTATCAAACCAATTCATGCTATAAATTGAAGACCAATAAAGAGTTGAAGCCTGAATTAACGGAAATATTTGGAAATACAGAAGATTCGGTTGACGAAATAACCTTCATTGACAGCGGAAGCTGAGATCCTAATTCCAGTTCGTTGGGACCAAGAATTGTGAAGACGCAAAAGAAGACTCGAAGCACCAGAGTTCCCGTGGGATTATCATCATCCATTCATTGAAGACCATAGCAGTTTTACTGGGTGAAGACGATATAACCTGCATTTTGATCGTAGTTGACAAACTTTCGCCGCTTGGGTAAAAAAACAAATTATTTTCATATCATTGTATTTTAAGTAAATAATTTTATTCTTTTTGTAAATTGAACAACCTTAATTATGCGTTTTACCTGGCCTTACTAATGGTTCAAAGAACTACACGAACCCTGGTATAAGAATTATTTGTCATTATTTTCAAAGTATATATGTTTTTCTTTTTAGAATTCGAATAATTAAGAATCGATACATGTTGGGATAGTCGATTGTATTGTCTTATTGTTTGTCTGAGACAACGTAACTGGTTAAATACCAGAGAAAAATAAATAAAGTACATTTGTTGTATGAGATAACGTTTTAATCATTGCAGAGAAAATACTATATGTAATTGGCATAATAATCTATTAACAGATTGATACAAACACTCAGAATAACTAACCTATACACACAATTATTTATAATAACAGCGCTCCAAGTTTGCAGCTGGTGAGACGGGAGATTGCTGAACTAACGGGTTTTGCCATACTAAATTTGAATGAAATTTTTATCGTTGAGGGACTAGGGTTGAGACAAAAACCACTTCCATTCAGTAAATACTCCATATATATTGCTCATATTAAACAACCACTGAGAATTAAATTAAGTCTACAGAATACTACCATTATAAATTCAGGAATATAATTCTAAGTTTGTGGACTTAATAATCTGTGTTCTGAGGGTTTCACTGGTCACAACCGCAAGGTATATTAGTTAATAACATATTAATTAAACCAGGTAACAGCATTTTAATTGTTACGTATCGCCACCTACAACGTACTACTTGGCGTTTGTTACACCGGAGTCTCTTATAACTAATTACACTCATAGACAAGATCTCTTTATAATTTGACGTCTCCAGCTGGTATCATACATTATTACATACGTCCTCACATAATTAACAAGCAGTTCGTTACTAAATTGATTACAACAGTGGGGTTTGAATAAGACGGACATTTTCGCTAGCACCGGCACATATTAGTCTCTTTACAAATTGGCACATAACAACGTGGAACTTATTTAAACACGCACTCGACACATTCTATATATTTCATTTTGTTACAAATTGCCGCCTGCAACGTGGGGCTTAAACGAAAACGAGGACGTACATTTAGTCTCTTTCTTTACAAATTGACGCTCGCAACGTGAGGCATCATCGTCGCATCTTAACACCTAAAAGTCTCTCTTAGTCTCACTAATTGTTACACATATCTATTAGTCAGCAGCTGCTCTAATTAATGTTTGCCATAGACCAGTGATGTTTTTTTGGTTCAACAACCAAGAGCTGTGACTTTTAAGTCTATTTTTATAGTCACAGATTTTCTTCACTTTCAATAACTATCTGTAATAAACCGTTTGTTTTTTCATTATACGTCCACAGTAGCCCATTTTTCTTACTTGTACTGTTTATGTAACATGCGTTTCTTTCTGCTTGCATTGTAGAACGTTTTGTTGCTGCTCTTACATGCCCATGGACATATTTTCCATGTTTAGAATACTGTAAGCTATTTCTGTAATGCTTCACTAGGTGTTGTGTATTGCATACATGTAAAAATAAATAAATTATTTTTATTTACAAACTTTTCTGTAACATGTGAATGAAATAAATGTATATTACTTGTTTTATTTTACTTTAACTTCCTCTAGTACATGTTTAAGTGCATTGGTACAAGTACCAATTTAAACCTTCTATATTGGGTTATATAGGGTGATTCAGTTGGAGGTTACAATTTTAAGTTGGCAATACTGTGTTCTTGTGAAAGATGAACAGCTGATATTTGAAATTAGTCATTGTTAAGTATTGACATTTGTTGCTATGGAGCGTTATTTGACTCAAGTACGTATTTTAATTGTTAAAACCTACTTTCGAAGTGGAGAAAATTTAACTAACAGGATTCGCGCACTGCGAAATTACTTCGGTAACCATAACCATCAGTCTCGTGCCGTGGTTAAAAAATTAGTCGAAAAATTCAATAGAACCAGGTCAGTGTTGGCTGTGCAAAGACCAATACGTCCTTGTAGTGGCCGGTCACTCAAAAGTATCACCGCAGTGAGTGCCAGTGTCCATGACAATCCGTCGACCTCCATTCGTCATCGTTCCCAACAGTTGGACCTTTCCTAGAGTACCACGCAACGCATATTAACTAAAGATCTGCATTTACATACCTACAAGATCCAATTAACCCAGGAATTGAAGCCAACAGATCATAGATAGTGTCGTGACTTCGTTGATTGGGTGTTAGAGAACCACCAAGTTGATGGCGATTTTGCGGAGAAAATCATATTCAACTATGAAGGTCATTTTCAACTGGATGGGTATGTAAACAAACAAAATTGCTGCATTTGGGGACTTGAAAATCCACGAGCCATTCTCAAACACCCAATTTAT
The DNA here is from genome assembly GCA_034769895.1 of Magicicada septendecula. Lineage (NCBI taxonomy): Eukaryota > Metazoa > Arthropoda > Insecta > Hemiptera > Cicadidae > Magicicada > Magicicada septendecula. The sequence continues at coordinate 388,316,498 of CM068371.1, forward strand.
CCACAAAAAGTCACTGTTTGGTGCGGATTTTGGGTCGGCAGCATGATTGGGCCGTGGGCCGTACTTTTTTGAAAATACCCATGGTAATGCAGTAACAGTCAATGGTGAATGTTATAGGAAGATGATAAATTCTTTTTGGCACCAATTGGATGATATTGATGTCAAAGACATCTGGTTCCAACAATACGGTGCCACTTGCCACACAGTGCGAGAAACAATACAGTTGTTGCACACAAAGTTCCCCGGCTGTGTCATCTCTCGTTTCGGCGATCAACATTGGCCACCAAGATCATGTGATCTCATGCCGTTGGATTATTTTCTATGGGGTTATTTGAAGCAGGTATATACCAATGACCCCAAAACGATTTGAGAGCTAGAGGACGAGATACGCCATGTTATTCATGAGCTGCCGCAGGAGTTATGCCGGAAAGTGATGGAAAATTTCATCAAAAGCCCGGAAGTCTGCAGGGCCGCTCGTGGCAGCCATTTGGCCGATATCATTTGTCATGTTTAATGTCAATGTCTAAACAACATATAGAAATAAATACATGAAGAGTTTATCAAAAACCAATGCATTTTATTTTACATTAAAATTGTAACCTCTAATTGAATCACCATCTATTTTTGTGTTATGCACATCTAGAATAAATAGCATTTAAATAATTTTAAACACGCTATTCTGATTTATTCACAAAACTGCATTAAAAACTGAAACTTTCTTTTGCCAATCATAAACACTGACGCAAAAGTAGTGCTGTGTAGTCCATACTTTTAAAAGATTGTTACTTGTACTAATATTACATCAAAAGAAATTGTTTCAAAAATCACAAAAAAAGTAAAAGTTATCAAAGTTAATGTCTGTTGATAAATTTGTGCTCTACAAAAAAAAAACTATTTTAAAAACCAAACTTTATTCTGTTTTTAACTTTACCCAGTCCATTTCTGTGAAACATTCATTAGAATAACCTACAGTTCACTGTTAAAACAAAAAAACACAAGTATGGAAAATATTTTTAGAAATCAATTTACTTAGTGTTAAAGAAATAAACTATTACAAATGGAAATAACACTGTTGCACACCACTAAAGATAAAATTTCCTGGATTCTGTTGTCCATGATGTGTCCGTTGATTAAGTAATTATAATATTAACAACTCAGAACACAAAGTTTGTTATTGGTAAAAATGTGAAATTTTTACCTTATAGCCTGAATTAGTTTTCGTTTATTATAATCTTCATCAGAATGTATGTATGTTTACATGACAATAAAAAACTTTGTGTTCCAAGTTGGTAATGTTACACTTATAATTAATAAATTTTCTGGTTAGCACTTCACAGCTCATCACTAGATCAGAAATACTGTATATTTAATAGAATTCCTATCTGATGAAGAGCTGTGAAGCTTGAAAGCCCTAACCGGAAATTGTATCTCTCATGGTGTGCAACAGTGTTATTTCTGTTCTGATTATAACCACTAACACAACTTTATTAATTAAATATTCTGATAAATTATTAATGGTACTATCAATAAACACCTTGATAATATGGTTATTAACACATTAACAATATAGGTACAAGATAGGCAATATGACAAGTAAGACAGACAAAAAATTCACCTAATTTGTAAGAAAAAATTTCAAGTATCCATTCATAAAATCAGGGGTGTATCCAAAATATACTTCTGTGGGGGTTCTGGCAGTTTTGAGGGATGCTCAAGATTTTGTGAATAAAACTACAAAAATTAAAAGAAAAAGAACTTATTATTTATAATCAAGGAACATAAAGACTACAATAATAGATATCTAAAAGTTAATGAATGAAAACGATGTTTCATGAAAATGACATCTTACATTATAATATAACTAAATTAAATGTACCAGAAAAGTGGCACAAATTTTCTCCCATCTCATGCAGACTCTGATAGTGTCAAAGTGAGTACATGCAGACACCAGTTGCCTTAGTGAGTACATATGCATAGCAACTGGAATTTAATTGGTCTACTCGTTCAAAATCAATAAAAGATTTTCACAAAATGGGCACTACAGAGCCTCAAAAACAAGTATTTCAAAATCGCGCTGTGGTGTGCACAAATATGTACATGGTTAGTAACAGTTGCCATAGAAAAAGTATACAGGGAGAGGCTTGTAAACAGTGGACATTCTGAATGCCATGTTCAATCTTAGGTTTATATATGTAAGTAACAACAGACATATTTTAAGTTTTTAATTGTTGATTTGTTTTCAAATGGTAATAAAACACTAAATTAAAAAATATGAAAAAGTACTAATTATAGATAAAAAAAACTGCTATACAATAGGCAAATTATGTCGATACAAAATGTAATGTTGCCTAGCAGGGACCATGTAGAGGTGATGTTTGTTACTTAGACTAGGTCAGTACAGAATTCTGCAGTGCTGGTTACACAGACCATTCGTGGTCACACCACCAAACACTTTGTTCTGATTATCTGTTTTGATACTGCTGAAAATCATATTAAGCCCATGCCCCACAAGGCATGGTGGGTGTTTTGGAGGGAGAAAAGAGTCACCAGTAATCAGCAATGAAGCTGTGTAGCACCAAACCCACTTGCGACTACCATAAATGGCCCTCCCCACCTGAATAGGGGTAAGCTGCTAGGACAGGCTATGCTACTAGAATTCACTTTGCTTTGAGTTTACAAGGCAGATCAGAACAGGGGCGTTACCTAGCACAGTTACTCCCCGGGACAAACCAATCCTGGTTCCCACTCGTAGGACACACAGCTTAGCTTGGCTTAAATCAACCCCAATGGAGCCGAAATACTGGTTCATCCTCAAGCCACAATGAGATATTGTGTGTCAGGCAGAGATGGCAAAGTTGGGAGCTGGTGTGGATGCCAGTATATTCTCTCTTCTTCTTGCATGTAGGGATTAACCCCAGAATCCCACCTGCAGGAGTATTGATAAATCAATATCTGATTGTGTAAATCAGGTTGTTATGAAGTGCTTTTTTAAATGGAGTGGCAGCTCATACATCAGTCCATGTGGTGCAATGTCCCACAATTAATTTATTTGAATATTGGACTTGCATATAATGAGGGTACTTGTCTGCCAATTAAATCCAACTCACTCCAACAGCACAGATTGTATCAGTATGTTTAGATATAAATAAAACGGTAACCACTTTGTTACTAGCTGAAAGTAACTATTCCATTGATAAAAGTGAGTTTTGTGTGTGCATACATTTGCATCTTCTGTATGTGTTTGAGCTTTCTATAGAAAATTTTATTTAATTTTTCACTAGTTGGTAGTTTAATGTTTTATTTGCCATGGTCAGTATTCAGTTCATATCTTGTATGCCTATTATGAATACAGTGGCAAATCTGTTAAAAATACCAATTAGAACAAGACCTTATGGACTTTCTTTACAAGTAAAATAGGCTATATGCAGGTCTAATTTATTACTTTTCTGGTTACATTCTGTATTTAATTTTTTCATTTTAAACAACTGACGCTTTTCACATAATTTTTGTGGTAAAGCTCGTGTGCATATGCGTATTTACTATGGTTTTTTTTTTATTTTTTAGGTATTATTCAGAATTTATATTTTTACATTCTAGAATCTCTACTGAGTATTTTACTTGCAGCAGCCGTGGTTTGAATGTTATAAAATTCAGGTGAAGTTAGAATGTTATACTCAATAAAACATATGTACTGGTACAAATAACACTGTCACTGTATTATCACTTAAATTAACATTAAACATTTTACCATAATTGCACCATTGCCATTACACAATTGTACTTTGAATTATAAATTATGAGATTGTTATCAACACAATTACATTATTTTTAAAATACTAATATCAACTCAAGAGACATTTAAACAATCTAGGTTTGACAACATAGTTGTGAATTATGAAACTTACTAAATTTTAATAATTTTGTGTTTGCTAGTGGTTTGCAATGATAACTACGTATGTTGTGATTTGTGGCCTATTGTCTGCCTCACAGGTAAAAACATAATTATTGTCTTGGATTTCGATGTTCATGGCGTGTCCGTTGATTAATTAAGTATAATTAAATCACTACTGACTCGGAACACAAAATTTTTTATAGGTAAAAATGTAAAAGATTTACCTTATATCCTGAACCAGTTTTTGCTTATTATAAGCTTCGTCAGAGGCTGCCACTGGAAGCTATAAGGTAAAACTTTTACATTTTTACCCATAAAAAACTTTTGTGTTCCAAGTCGGTAGTGATTTAATTATATTTAACAATTATTGTATTTTTTATTTTCATAAATATAATAATAAATTGGATTCTTGTTTGTTAAGTAAATCACCTACATTTTCAGTGTTCTGGGACAAACTAGTTACTCGAAGAAGCTCAGACAGTTACTGAGATACACAACAATAATGCCAACGAAATGTATAAATTCATAAGATGGCTTCTTGAGAAACTAGCCAGTTAGGACAAAAATAACATGTTCAGCATTTTAACTACCTTGGTTGTGAAATTTCAAATGGATCTTGAAAACAAAATCAACTTTGTTTACATTTATGGTGTAATTAACCAACACTTTAAACACAAAAAAAGAGACACAAGAATTAACATTTGTGGAATTAAATCGTTAAAGAGATAACATTGCTTTATGGAAGTGAGACAAGAAAACCACATACAGGCAGTAGAGATAAAATTCCTCAGAGCTGTGAAAGGATGTAGAAGAGAAGGCAGAACAATGAATGAGGACATAAGAATGAAATTTCAAATTTATAGTTTTGAAGATGAAGTAACAGAAAATAGAAGAAGATGGTGTATCACATGAACAGAATGGTCCTAGCGAGACTTCTTGTTCAGGTATTATATAGCATCAGCAAGAAATCTTGGAAGGACAAGGAAGAGATGGGTACCATAATAGGGCAATTTGTGCCTACTACTTGCAGTATAGAAACATAAGAAGACCATTAATTTGATTATAGTCACTGAAGGAGTTAACTATTTGTATCAGTTACGCTAGTACACAGTTAATTAACATGGCTTTCTTTAATTAGCATAGCAAATCTTCTTTACTGTTGTTCTGCTCAGTGAACCTATGTACGTATCTGTGAGTATAAGGTCAAAAGTCTTGATTTAAAAATGTTTTGAACTACATTATTATTTTTGTGTGTCCAGAGAATTTACTAAATTAAGTTAAAATGTGTTGAATAGGGTAATTAGAGGTTCCAGTAGCATCTTTTATCATTTTCATGGTTTATGCTACTGTATCGAGTTAAATATCCCTGTGTGTGTGTGTGTGTGTGTTCTGAAGTACCAACTATTTTGCTCAGAATTACTGACAAGTGAAAGAAAAGATAAGGAGTCGGTGGGAGTGTGACAGATTGTAGTTATCAGTAATTATATTATAACAAGGAGTCACCTGTCCCTTAGAATGATAAGAATTCATGCCTTTTAGAACAATAATGTGGACTCAAAAATAGTTTGAATCATTTGTACTGAATATGAAAACAAACCCAATATATTTGTATTGGGTCTTATACATTGAAATTCATCTGTAAATAATAAAACATGTCTATACAAGTAAGACAATAATGTTACTTCTTTTTCTCTTCAACTAAAGCCCATACTTTGTTGTTGTAATAGGAAATCATGTTTCTGCCATTGTTTTGAGAACATCACAGCTTCCAACTTTCATCATCCCTGACATTAAAAAAATGTCAGTTCACTTTCAAAAATGCTCATAATTAATTCATTATCTTTGAACATTTGGCCTAGAAACATTACCTTATTTTTCTATTATTCTCTGTATATAACTTCTTTTTGAAAGCCGTTTGTTTTTCTCAACATCTAGCTTGTCTTTGTCATACTAGTTTATTCCACATCTCCATTGCCTGCTGCCAGGCCTTCATCCTCTCCAGCCAGATTTCACTTCCAAAAATGCAAATTAGTTCAACGATAACGATGCAAAAATAATGGTAAAATGCAAAAGATAACGATATCTTTTGCAAAAGCCTATCAAAATTGATATGATTACTGTCACAGCAGCAGCTTTGCTACTGAACAAGGAATGTGGTGACGTATGCCATTCAACTGCACGCATCACTGTAATACTACACATTTAAAATACGTTTAACACAGTTTCGGTGTGACTAGACTGTCTCTCACACGTTATTTCTTGTAGTGAATAAGAAAACACACTTTAACAAAATATTCAATAAATTACTCTGACACATAATGTACGAATGCTCAATCTAAAACGCACACAAAATCACAACTAAATACATCTCCTGAACGTCTGAACAATGTTTTCAGAACCAGTAATACCTCACCAACACAAGCACGCACTATCCAAGGTTACTCCACTACATATCACTACTACACTATCATTCAGTAGACCCCCCCCACTCTTCAGCCATCTTGCCAGCAAAACTGGTGCACGTAAAGTACTTGTAAATGGATTCCTTTTATTCTGAAAAGCTGGGTTAGCAACTGTTACTTGTCATCATATATTGTATGACAATATATGTATTGTATTTTGTAAGCATACCGCCTCTGAAGGAAAATTAGTTTACGTGATTGATATCAATCCGCTTTAAATATTTTCTCATCATCTTAACCTACAAACATCAGTTTAGTAATCTTGACAATACTGTTAATACCATGAATTAAATTTGCTGTGTTAATGTTTAAACATATACCGGTATTTTGTAAATTTCATATGTATAAGGAAGTATCCTAATAGTTTTGTATAAGGAAAATTAATCCAGTATTACAATGTTTGAACCTTATGGTCTGTATATACTTTTTTAATTATTTATGTTACAGTTTATAAGGGCAAAGCATAAGCCCAGTTCAAACATGACCCAGTTCCGTAACATACTTAAGACTGCAAAACGGATTGTGGTTATATCGGGTGCTGGGATTTCTGCTGAATCTGGAGTTCCTACATTTCATGATGATGATGAAGATGCCACAATTTGGCGTGAATATAAGTCACAGGATTTAGCTACACTCAAAACTTTCAAAACGTCGCCTTCTCTTGTGTGGGAGTTTTACCACTACAGGAGAGAATTGGTGAAAAATGCAAAGCCAAATAAGGTATTATTTTTTCTGTTAACCTCAAACTAATATTAAAACTGTATTGTACAATTCTGAAATTTTGGGCATTCTGAAGTAGTACTCTGGCATATTCAAATTACATTTACTAGTAAGTTCAGTATGTGCCCAGATCAAATTGTCTTCTCCAAACAAACAAATGCTCTCTCTCTCTCCCCCCCTCTCTCTTACTCTTTTATACTTTCTACCTCTTTTGGATGTGAACACTCACACACACACAATTTAAATTTAATTTTTTCCGCGCTTTGTTTTCATACATTAATGTAAATAATGGTGTTAATTTGCAGACCTTCAGATTTGTTTCAATAAAGAGCATAGGCTTTCACAGCCGATATCTAACTTGTAAACAATTACCGGGTTGTTAGGCTGTGGTATATCATTATTAAAATTACTGTTATTGCAGAGTTGGATCATGATACCAACACTGTTCATAAACTATATAACAAACTTAACAAGATCACAATAAAACAAGAACCAGCCGATTTTGCAGTGCACACGACAGCCTTCCTTAGTGGTGCAGGAAAGAGGTAACAGGTTCTTAGTTTAGAGGTTACAGGCTCAGGATCTCAGTCTCTCAAGGGACCTGTTACCTCTTTCCTGCACACCACTGAGGAAGGCCGGCTGGGTGGGTGGGCACGGCTGAAACATTGGTTGTTGTTTTACTGTAACTCTTGTTAAGTTTGTTATATAGTTTATGGACAGTGTTGTTATCATGGATCAACAGTGTGATAACAACTGTATTTTAATAATGATGGACCATGCCCTAACAACCGAGCAATTGTTTACTGGTTAAAACTAGTTTCTGTGCTAGCTTTATACTTACATGTCTTGCCTGTGATGTTGCAAGTGTACTGGAATTTCTCAAACAAGTTCTTGATTTTCTTTCTCTTCTGCCTCTGTACAGGTGCATCACTGATTAAATAGGAATTTACATTATGCTGTTTGGTCACGCTATGCCATCATCCAACATTGTTATCCATCATCATATGATATCACCTGTATAGATGTTAAAAGGGATAGGCAACATATTACGCCCTGTCTTAGGTTTGTATTTACTCTAATTTCCTTGTTACAAAATGATCGTGTATTTATTCTACTTGTTTTTTATGCAGTCTCTCATTGCTTTGATCAAGTGAATGGAGATACCCAATTTTTTCGAAATTTTGCCCCACAGAAGTCCCCTGTCAATGCTGTCAAAGGTTCTGCAGAAATCCAAGAATGCTGAACATGCTAGAAGATTATACTATCTTCTCTTCACTGATATTTGTTTCATAACAAAAATACAATCAGTAGTAGATATTTCCTTATGAAAGCCATGTTGTTACTCTAAACAACAACACTTCCTGTGTTCTTTTCAATTGCTTATTTAGAATTTCCGCATACAATTTGTAGGTCACATTTATTAAACTAATACCTCAATATTTACCTCCAAACATGCATTATCACATTTTTAAACACTGAGGAATGACACAAGAGAGCATTTAAAATGGAGCTAGCAAAAAGTTTGCAATGCAATTGTACAAATTGGAAAGTGTTTTAAATTCAATGATCAATTGTTGACTCAGCACTGTCCATTGGGCAAAGAGGACTATGTCAGCTAAATTCCATGAAGTTTTGAAATAGAATCCCTGCTTTTACAATACTATTGCACAGTTGCTCCAGAGGCACAGTGACTTTTTCTTCCCAAAAAGTAGAAATGGCTATCTACAGTGATTTGATTTGCATAAGAAAGTAACTAATTTTGTGTGTTTACAAACTTTGTAAGTTTCTGAATGAAAAATTTGGTAAAATTTTAAACATGATTGTCTGTTGCAGATAAATGTTGTGATACAATTTAGTACAATTTTAGATATAGGGAAGTATTTCATCCATTATGTCCTGTATAAAAATGCTAAGGATTTTTAAAACATCTGGTATTGGGAAATGTCTGTTATAGGAACTGCACACTGTTAGAAAACGTTTTACTGTGTGTGTGTGTGTGTGTTAGGGGGGAGAGAGAGATTACTTTTTATGTATATTTTATTCTTCTTATTTGTTCACTAATTCATAAACTACACAACAATATATTTCTTTTCAGTTTTCCAGATTACTTAATTAAAAATTGCTACACATTACAGATTCATTTTATAACTTATTTTTCTTCACTAGTGTTCCTATGTTAATAAATTCTTCTTCTTCTTCTTCTTCTTCTTCTTCTTCTTCTTCTTCTTCTTCTTCTTCTTCTTCTTCTTCTTCTTCTTCTTCTTCTTCTTCTTCTTCTTCTTCTTCTTCCTCACCTCCTCCTTCTCATCTTCCTTCTTCTTCTTTATCTGACCTTATGCTTCTCAGCGTCAGGTTGTAGGAAGCCTCCGTCCATTGTCTCCGTCTATTCCTGTCTAGGCATATAGGATTCATTTCCTGTAAACCCTTCTCATGATCGTGCCCCAATCTCTCCATGTCATGTTAACAAATACACTCATTTATATTTCTACTTCTAATTAACCGCTTATGTAGCCACAAACAAGTGACAGTCAAATCAGTGGCGGTTGGTTATAGGGTTCCAAGGTTGCACAAACCGCAGAAATAAATGTCTTCTTAATAATATTGGTGTGTGTGTGTGTGTGTGTGTTATTTATAAAATACATAATGTTTAATCTTGCAAACTACTGTATTTTGAGAAAAAAATTATAGGCCTATAGGTTTTGTAAAACATTTTTGCACAGTAAATTGTAACTAATCCAGTTGTTCACTGTAAGCTACACGGTGAGATGTCTAAGATCCAGGCAAGCCAGCATTCATGACATCACTTACAAAGCTTTTACAAACTGCCATGGCATAGTACAATTAACATGGAAAGAAAATCTTGCTCAGTTTGCAGTAGTTCTGCAACATTCTGGTAGGTGCGGTGTATAGATTGTTCACCAGTGACACGAGCAGCGTAATTTTTGAATTCCTGGCATCTGTCTTTGTTTACACCCACGTATAGTTAGTGTTTACAAGCAAGTAGAGCCTACTGTGTTCTTTGTACAATGTAAATTCTGTGAATGTTTAGTATTAACCATGTAAAAGTCATTGTATTTCGATTTGTTTATAAGTAATAGTTTTTTTATTATAAGTGATCATTTATTACTATTTAAACATGAACTCAGTAGATATGTTTACTATTTAACATGAATTCAGTAGATATGTTTACTATTTAAACATGAATTCAGTAGACAGTTTGTTGGAAAAGCCCTTTAGCTTACGGTTTCCACAAGAAAACTAGAAATAAAATAAAAAAGGTAGGTGTACTCCTGATCTTAACTTGAAACAGACTGTTAAATCAGGGAACAGATCATTCAATAGAGTTTTTTGTAGAGACATTTATGAAAAACATAATTGCGTGTGACTGTAATTCCAGAAACACTTCGTTTTGCTTCCCCTGTATGCTCTATGGGGAGTGATAGTCCTTAGGCATTATTGATCTAAATCATTTAATGGTCCTTGCTAAAAAAAAAAAAAAAAAAAAAAAAAAAAAAAAAAAAAAAAAAAAAAATTATGGTGCTTCCAAAATTTATATAAAAAGTGGTTTACAGTAAGCTCTTTACGGAATGTGGCATGTGATGGTACAATTCTGGTACAATCATACTTTTATAAATCTATGGTCCTAAAAACCATAATTATTGTATTTTTATTCCCTAACCATTTAATTTGTAATAATAAGAATTTTATTTCATAATCCCTATATAGTTTTGGTGAATAAACTATAGAATATTTTAAACAACGCATATTGGAATTAACAGGATTTCGATCGAATTCGTTGTAAAGCTACAATGTCGCAAAAAACTATGTGTCACAGATAGCGGTAAACAAGCCTAGCCCATGATTACGTCAGCCAAAGGAATGCATACTTTTGTAAACAAACAGGGCTTGGCCGTACAAACAAAAGACTGGTGACGTAGTTTTGCCCCACCTACGCAATGTTTAACAAAGACTCTTCGTCATTTTCGTCCAGACAGTGAACCGAGCCGGTCGGCACTGCACGCGGCCGGCCTATTCACTAAGCGTTTGTGTAAATTTTACACCACCAAAAGTGGCTTAAATAACAGTGGTCCGATTAGTAACAATTCGGCAAACTGTAATTCAAGATGTGATCATCCAGAATCGGTGAACTCGCGGTGTGCGACGTTCCAAAAACGGAAGCTAAGTATCAGCTGTCCAATAATTTTACACACTTAAATATTAAAGAAAATAAATGACCAATTCAGTAAATTCATAATTAATGACCAAAATTATTCATTAAATAAACAAAATGAGCTCATAAAAAAAAACAACTAAAAATTATACCAGAGAATGTGAGAGAGAGAGCGTGAACAAAATGATATTTAAAAAGTGCTGGGTTGTGAACAATTTTTCGCTAAAATTTATGTATATATAGATATGTTTAACAGTGTTTTAATATATAGTAACAACATTTTCATATTATGTATTTTGGAGGGCTATTGAAATGTTTGAGGGGAAATTTTTAACTTGTATAGAGGAACTGCGTTTCATGGCGCAATCTATCATATAGTAACGTGTGCATTTCGCACTATAGAATCACTTGTTGTGTACTTAAAGATGTGAATAAAAGGTAAACATTGGTAAACATTTCAAGTAGTAGTAATTATTTCAGATAACACTTTCCGCTATCATCTGGTTCGCTTAACCGAATTCTGGCCTAAGGTAAGTTCTAAGGTATATCATGAGATGGCACCCGATATTTGAAAATTATTCAGTAATTGTTAAGTAAGTTATATTGGCAGTAATTTGTAGTATAACAATTGTCGCCCGTAATAACAGGGACTCGACATAAACTTTTGTTTTATGTGGGTAAGCCTACGAAGAGAGCAGAAAAGTTATCTGAGGTAATAAACATAATTTTAAATACGTAAACATAACCCAACTTCCACGAGGTTATGTTATAAGGTTGTATGCATGCGGGTAATATTAAAATAAGCAAAATGAATAATAACACAGCTGCAATGATGCAGTTACTATTAAATAAATTCGATGAACAAAGTAACAAATTCGATGTAAAGTTAGATGAAATAAAAAACGAAATTAAAGGACGTAACGATAATCTAAATAAACAATGTGACAAAGTAATTAAAAAGTTGGATGAGAAGTTAATCCAAATAGAGAATCAGAAGGTGAGTAATAATGATAATTTGAATAATGAGTTTACAGGTAGTAAGAATATGATATTAGAAAATGATAATGATAATATTGGGAGTGATAATGAGGTGTTTGAGTGTGTTGAGTCGGAGAGAGAGCTGAGAGAAAGTACATTTTTAAAAGGGGTGCAGGGGTTAGAATGTTCCTTTGATGTTGTGTTAGGGGGTGAAGTCAAGTCTTCACGTATTTTTAATAAGGACGAGAGTTCCTTAAATTTATATTTGGTAGACGATAGGTCTACAAATAGAGTTCCTTGGTGTTTTTGTGTACCTCATAGGTGGTGCAGTAATTGTGAGTTAGTGACCCCTGCATATTTGGAAAGAGAGAGTGTAGCTTGGTGTTATGGTGAGAAATATATTAAGAGAGAAAGTGTAGAGAGGTATTGTGAGAGATATGGTGAGATAAAGAGAGTAATAGAGATGTTTAAAGTAAATAGAAAGTATAGAGCATTGGTAGAAAGGTTAGGAGTAGAGATGGTGGATGATTATAGTAAATACATACCTTATAATGAAATTGAGATAACAATAATAGTTAATGAGAATAATGGTATCAAGCACTTACCTTGGGAAGTAACAGGTGTAGTGGTAGAAAATTATGATGATAATTGTGATGACTATATGACTAACAAGATTATAACATATCATACTGATGTAGACAGAACTATACCCGATCGTGACATGGCATATGATAAATTAATAGGGAATACATCTATTAATGTAAACAAAATTGTGAATGAATATAAAAAGTTTGATAAATATTATAATGATTCTAATAATAAAATTTATTTACTAAACAATAAGATATATAGACCTAAGATTAGAATGTTATTCAATGATGGAGGGTAGATTGTTTTATTGTGTAATGAACATTTAATATATGTGAACAGTGGTTTTGAATTGGACTGCATATGGACTGATTTTGATTAATGACAAAATAATGAGTTTGGATTGTATATTTTTCATTGTTTTATATGTGTTAATGTCAATGTATTTATGTAATTTGATGTTGTGTATTACAGGTAAATTGTATGTACACCACGTATGTTTTAGTAATTGTTTTAATAATTAACAATTAACATGTTTTTGTTTAACTAAACAAGTGAAAAATTTAAATAATTGAATAATAATTAAAGGTCAATTACTTGATTAAAGTGGTACAAAAGAAAGTTGTACTAAATGTGTAACTGAAGTAGTAATGAAGTTAAATTATTAATTTGTAACGAATAAAAAATTTCTAATGAATAATAAATGAAATGATTAAGTAAGAATATATATTTGAATATTGAGATGTACTGTTATGAGTAGGTGAGAGATAAATTTGATGCAATTGTCAATGATTACAGTAAGATAGAATGTTTAAAAAGGGGATAGAGCCTGGGTGTATTAGTAAATAAAGGCAGGTGAGTTATTCAATTAAAGTAAATGGGAGTTAGATAGTTAAGAATTTTTAAAGAAAATAATACAAAGAGAGTATTAGATATTTAGGGACACAGTAGTTAGTGATTATATGTAGAGGTGAGTAAAGTAAAGGTTAAACATTTATTTGTTGCTGATGATATTTTGTAGTGGGGGTGAGGTGATAAGGAGTGGCCAACGTATAGCGTTGTGGCAGGTAATAGCGTAGTTTAAGGGAGTGTTTGCTGATATTTTGGAAGGGCAAAATAATATGAATGTATATAGCCAGGTAGGGAACACCCATCTTAATACAAAGACGCGCGGTGCCATAGGATTTATCGTCGGAATGAAATTAGTGAAAGGTGTTCATAATTGAGAAATTGGTGTCATGATAGGTAAATTTGGTTGTTAATTAGAAGAAAGGTGAGTAAGAGTATAAAAATAAGTAAAAGCATAGAGAATACAGGAGCCACTCAGACTAAACAATGATTAGAATGTGAAAGGTTAGGTAGAAAATATTCGGAGTAGAAAGGAAATAAGAAATGAATGATGAAATAATAATAATGTAATATGAATATAAATAATAAATTTGAAATAAATTAATAATAAATGATAAATAATTGATGGCTAATTAATGAAAGTTTAGAATTATTAATTAATTAATTGAAATTGTAATTTTTATAATTTAAATGCAAGTTTAAATAGGTAGAATGTGTAAATTCTGATCAAGATTAAATATGAATTGACTATTTCAATGTATTAACTGTATTAATGTATCAATGTTGATTATGATGTATCATGTATTATGTATTATATATTAACATAGGAATTTTAACATGATGTATAGGAAATAGAGTGTGTGGAGGAGAAAGAGGGGTAAATATTATTAACAGCGCTAGTTATTAACTGTTAATAATAATAATAAATATTAAATAATAATAAGATTTTATTTTTTTTTATAAAATGTTTTTCTCCCTGTTTGAGTAATTAATTTAAAGGGAGATTATATCCATAAATTTGTGGTTTATATATAATTATTATATCCATGTATTTCATTTAGATATTTGTTTCTTTTATAATTACATTAATTATGAAACAGAAAGAGTTAATTATTATCGATGGGAATCGAAACAATTTTTAAAATTAAAGGATAGTCCATGAAGAGAATGGCACTTCTATATAATTCTTGTTGATTATATTTTTTGTATTTGTATTTCTTGTATTTCAAGCAAACCCAGTGCTTCTTAACGCAAACCAGCACATAGCTAAGGGGAAACAGATCAGTTACGGATATAGCATATACCAAGCCACTATTTTGATATTTTTAATTAATTGTTTCAGTGTTTGGTGATGTTATGACGGCGGTCCTGAGCTAGCCAGCGCGTCAGAGCAGGAGCGTTACGCGCCTGATTGGCCTTATGGTGTTGGGATCTCGAAGGAGAAGTCCAGTAAGGTCATGCAGGTACTGTCATCATCATCGGACCACGGTGAGTTATTGTATTTCTTTTTATATAAATTGTAAGGGGGTTGTGGCGACATATCCTGGCTGATCCCTTTAGGAAGTACGAATGTGTCAATGAAAGTTTTTAGGCTTCGGCACAAAATCTTTCATTGAGGGGGTTTTGTGATGGTACAATTCTGGTACAATCATACTTTTGTAAATCTATGTTCCTAAAAACCATAATTATTGTATTTCTATTCCCTAACCATTTATTTTGTAATAATAAGAATTTTATTTTATAATCCCTATATAGTTTTGGTGAATAAACTATATAGAATATTTTAAACAACGCATATTGGATTTAACAGGATTTTGATCGAATTCGTTGTAAAGCTACAAATGTCGCAAAAAACTATGTTTCACAGATAGCGGTAAACAAGCCTAGCCCATGATTATGTCAGCCAAAGGAATGCATACTTTTGTAAACAAATGGGGCTTGGCCGTACAAACAAAAGACTGGTGACGTAGTTTTGCCCCACCTACGCAATGTTTAACAAAGACTCTTCATCATTTTCGTCCAGACAGTGAACCGAGCCGGTCGGCACTGCACGCGGCCGGCCTATTCACTAAGTGTTTGTGTAAATTTTACACCACCAAAAGTGGCTTAAATAACAGTGGTCCGATTAGTAACAATTCGGCAAACTGTAATTCAAGATGTGATCATCCAGAATCGGTGAACTCGCGGTGTGCGACGTTCCAAAAACGGAAGCTAAGTATCAGCTGTCCAATAATTTTACACACTTAAATATCAAAGAAAATAAATGACCAATTCAGTAAATTCATAATTAATGACCAAAATTATTCATTAAATAAACAAAATGAGCTCATAAAAAAAAACAACTAAAAATTATACCAGAGAATGTGAGAGAGAGAGCGTGAACAAAATGATATTTAAAAAGTGCTGGGTTGTGAACAATTTTTCGCTAAAATTTATGTATATATAGATATGTTTAACAGTGTTTTAATATATAGTAACAACATTTTCATATTATGTATTTTGGAGGGCTATTGAAATGTTTGAGGGGAAATTTTTAACTTGTATAGAGGAACTGCGTTTCATGGCGCAATCTATCATATAGTAACGTGTGCATTTCGCACTATAGAATCACTTGTTGTGTACTTAAAGATGTGAATAAAAGGTAAACATTGGTAAACATTTCAAGTAATAGTAATTATTTCAGATAACACTTTCCGCTATCATCTGGTTCGCTTAACCGAATTCTGGCCTAAGGTAAGTTCTAAGGTATATCACAAGATGGCGCCCGATATTTGAAAATTATTCAGTAATTGTTAAGTAAGTTATATTGGCAGTAATTTGTAGTATAACAGGCGGAACAATTGGATGGAGATGGAGTATCAGTGTTCATAATGAAAAAGTATTACAGAATATACTTTAAACATTATAATTAATTTTGTACACTTCTGTGGTGCCTTTGAACTTGCATTTAAAGGACATGATGACTTTAACCAATATCTGAGTGTTATGCTCATTATTATGTTAACATAATGAGGAATATAAAAAATTTCAGTTATTCTACATTCTTGAAAACTTGCAACCCCCTCTTCTTGAGATACCAGCCACCACTATGTCAGATATGGCCTGCATGACTCCCTGCTAACAACCAAATGGACAATTATAATTTTTGCTTTAACTATAAAAATGTTGTTTATTTTCCATATAGCTGATATAACTGATGACCAGAAATTTAAACATTTTCTATTTAAAAATCAAGCCAGTTGGCCAAATCAGGTTTAAATTTAAGTGTCCGGATCTTGTTGGTTAATACAGATGTTTTTGCTTAGATCTGGTATTTCTTCTTCCTTCTTATTTGGTAATTTACTTTCACATTACATATAATGTTTTTTCATGTTTCTAATAGTTTTAACACTCTTGCTATAAATCTTTGTTCGCGTTTAATTCTGTTTCATTACTTTCATAATTGTCAAGCATTGTTTATTCAGTTTGTTACTTGTACATTAACTTAATATCCTTTTTGTGTCTTGTGTATGTGTATTTTTGTACTTTACTTTTTCATATACACTTTGAGCATTTTTGGTACTTTTGGATATACACTTTTATTTTTGTATTTTTAGACTATTTGCCATTTGTCTTATCTGTCTATTTGTCTATCTATTTTGGATATGTCTGAATGTATCAATTGGTTTCCATCAAATTTGCCATACCTTTAGCCACAGACTGTTTTGGAGACTGATCCATTCAAAAAAGGGATGGTGGCAAAAATGTTAGTAGTCAAAGTTTTGAATAAACACAAGGTATCAAATTAAATAGTATTTCAACCACAATCGGAATATATTACTCAGTGTTTGAGATTTAAAATTTTTGTGACAGCAAGGCCCAAAAAGTGTACTAAAACTCTGAAAAAAAATCACAAATCTATGCCACGTATCATAATAAATAAAAATTTAACAAAAATCTAAACGTAGTCTTCACAATTAAATTTTTCAACATATTACGAACCATAAATAGGAGGTATATTTTGAAAAACTTGTAAAGAGTTTGTGGGAAATCAAATTATGAGGAATACAAACTCAACATCTTGAATAATTTGACAAAATTAATATCAGTCATCGCTCCTTACAAATTTTGGACTGTCTTCAAAACACTTTTAAAGCTACTTTTGCAAAAAAAAAAACTATATATTATTGTCAGTCACTTATATTTGTGAAAAGTATTATATATACTTTTTACTCTGTGTCCTTCTGGTCCTCTGGTCGTGTTCTCTGTGTCCTTCTGGTCCTCCGTGTCCTTCTGGTCCTCTGGTCGTGTCCTCCGTGTCCTTCTGGTCCTCCGGTCGTGTTCTACTGCATTTACTGATTAATAGTCGTCTCGTCTCACGTCATGTGCTGCCAGTGTGTCCATAGACCTCATCGTATGTATTCTGCGGCTCTGGTTGGACATCTAGTTTGTCCTGTGACTCTCACTATAGATGTGAATTGGCGTCATCGACTGACAGCCTCCTGCGGCAACGGATGAATCGAGCAGAAGAAACTTTATTAGCACGACCTGGTATTTATAGTCAGCTCGTGCAAAAATTCCTGTCTGAACAATATTTGACCTGACAGATTCTGTCGAGCGTCACTTTCCCCACTCTGGTTCAAGTCACAATTTTCGCCTATTTTTGCAAATCACGAAGTTTGTTTCACATCACTCGATGCTCAATCGATCACTAATTTTTATGTGATTACTATACGTAAATTGCACTTCTTTATGATACTCACAAAAAGATTTATTCATTTTTTATGTATAGTAATTGCACTTTTCGTCACATCTGTACGGTTTTTTAACACTTTATTCACCTATAATTTCTATACACTTTGGTGTCTTTTGTTTTATCCTATCGTACATAGTTTTCTTATAATTAAAATAAACATATAACTATTCTACTTGAAAAGGGTTGGTTACATTTCAGGAATGGACAGGTTTCACACACACCAACAAAATACGCGCGTACACAACGCTAGCAACAGGTGTGTGAAAAATGCATGTCCATGCATGAATTCTGCGCTCCCTATTTTTACTACGATCCAGCTTATGCAATCTGAATCATGTTTATTAATTCATATTTATTTTTTTTATTATTTATTTCATTTATTTTGGCAATGCACAGTACCGTTAATGTTTGTACTGTTGCATTATCTTGTTCCAAATAGTGAGAAAGTTCCTGGTTTACATACAAGAATGCAAGTTAACACTTTGTATTGCTGCAAACCATCAGTGTGATATGCAACCTTGGTTGCATACCTTATTTGCTCTAGACATTTATTCAACTTCTGTATATTGCTTGGCAGAATACTCTGTAACTCTTTAGAACTATATCAAAAAAACATACTGACAACTTTGATTGCAGTGCTTGAATAGTTGTTATTCTGCATATTCTCCTCTCCTATGGCGCTACAGCCCAAGTCGGGCCCTGGCCTCCACCAATCTCCGCCTCCAATCCACTCTATCCACTGCAACCCTCCTCCAGTTTCTTATTTCTTATTTCTTATTTTCCAACTCTCCTTTCCATGTCTCTCGCGTCCTCTGCAACGCCATCTTCCCACCTCTTCCTCGGTCTACCTCTAGGTCTCGTTCCCTCCCATGTACCCAGCAAAGCCCTCTTAGGGTTCCTGCCACCCTCCATTCTCATAACATGTCCGGCCCAACGTAATCTTTGAATTCTTATAAATTTTGAGACTGGTATCTCTTTATATATTTGATACAGTTCGTTGTTGTATCTCAGTCTCCATGAGCCATTTTCTTGTATTGGGCCTATAATGCGTCTGAGGATTTTCCTTTCAAAGGTGTCTACTCTGTCGACTGTTTTCTGTGTGATTGCCCATGCCTCACACCCGTAGCATAGCACCGGTCTGATGACAGTCCTATATATTTTCATTTTTGTTTCCCTGTGCACATCCCCAGACCTAAATGATGGCAGCAATGCGAAGTACGCCTTGTTAGCCATGGTGATCCGTCTTTGGATCTCCGGCTCCTCTGATCCAGTCTTTGCTAGATTCACTCCGAGATACGTGAAATTGTCCACCACCTCAATTGCGTCCTCCTCTATCTCGATGTTGTTATGAACCTGGTCCCTTATTGTTTGGATAAGCATTTTTGTTTTATCCATATTTATGGCTAGCCTAACTTCCTTGGCTTTGTTTTTAAGCTCTATAAATATTTCTTTAGCTGCCGTGATCCGTCTTGACATGATGTTAATGTCATCTGCATATGCGGCTATCTGTACAGTTTTATTTGTTAACAGATTGGAGCTATTTATTGATAAGCCTCTAATTACATATTCCAATGCAATATTAAATAGTGTTGGGGCCAACCCATCTCCCTGCTTTAATCCCCGTGTAATATTTATGGGGTCAGTTAGTTGGCTATCCACCTTTACTTGGGCTTCAGTCTGCTGCATAGTAACTTGGGTTAATCTTACCAGCTTGCCTGGTATTCCAAATTCATGCATTATGATGTAGAGTTTGTCTCTATTAATAGAGTCATACGCTTGCCTTAAGTCCACAAAGATCTGGTACACATCAATATCACGTTCCCATCCGCATCTTAGTATCTGTTTTACCGAGAAGAGTTGGTCGATTGTAGACCTTCCAGGTCGGAATCCAGCTTGGTATTCCCGTATTATATTTTCTGTGAGGGGTCTCAGCCTTTGGTTCAAGATGTACGCAAAAACCTTGTAGGAGGTGCACAGCAACGAAATATTCTGCATATTACACTGAGATAATCATTCAAGAATGATTCAACTCTAATCACATCGAGGGAAGATATCAGAGAAACAGAAAAATTTCATACTGGTTTGGTCAGAATATGATTCAGCAATGAACCTTAAAATCAAAAACATTGTGGGGAAACTGTATAAAGAGAGCAACAGCATGTGATATAATCAGTGGTGAAGTTACATGGAAGCAATTGAGGCAATGCCTACCCTAAAAAATTCTGTAGAATAAAAATTATAAATACGTATGAACTACATAACATAAAGATTATACATTGTTACCGCGACTGTCGAATTTATTAGGCCAAAACGTGCTTTACTGAGCGACCGCTAGATGGTGACAGGTGAGACTCGGCATAGCTCGTTTAAAGCGAATGAGGCAACCTGAACTTGCCTCAGCGTTTTTTGTATACATCGTATGTAAGCAATGTGCCGGAGTGATAGGGAAGTGATGGGAGGGGGGATTGTCCCGTGCTGTACACATAGAGCGTTGAGGCATGCCTCACTTCTGTGGTCCAAACATTCAAGTTAAAGCGCGCTGTGTTGTTTATAATTGTGTTTATTTTATGCGGTTATTAAAAGTGTCCCTGTTATTCCGCTGAACTAACAGATGATCAATATTGTTATTTGAATTATTTGTAACATTAAACGTTGTAATAGAACAACGTTTGGTAGATAATCATGTCAAACCCCATGTTTGGTTCGTCACGTTGTAACAGAACGTTTGTCGGGTGTAAATGAGTGTAGTGTTTTTGATTTTAAATTGGTTTAAAATTTATATTTAGTTGACTCTTCTTCATTCCTCACGTTGTAATGTAAACATCGATGATTAGTGTTGTTTAGTATTTGATAGAATTAGTAACGTTTAAATTTAAATTAATGTTTATGTTTGAAAAGGATTATAATCACTAATATCTTGCTGTATTCACCTCCCCACTTACCATCCGTGAACGTCTTCAATCTTCTTGATGGGTTGTTCTATCTCACTGGAAATACATTAATAA
The DNA here is from genome assembly GCA_034769895.1 of Magicicada septendecula. Lineage (NCBI taxonomy): Eukaryota > Metazoa > Arthropoda > Insecta > Hemiptera > Cicadidae > Magicicada > Magicicada septendecula. The sequence continues at coordinate 388,337,898 of CM068371.1, forward strand.
CACACAAATACTTTGTCTGGATATCGACATATACACATTAAACAAAATGACAATGATACTCAATTGTGAATTGAATATTCAAATATTGACCGCTTGAATATTGGCGCCACCTTGTGAAATAATTGTTTCTAAAATGTAAATTATTTGTACCTATTTTAATAGAAATAAAGACTCTCTGTTCACTGGTAACAAAATTGAGGTGTTTATTAACATTAGTGCAATTCAGTAAAATCCCTTTTAAAACAATTACTAATAATTTTTAAAAAACAACAAAGACAATTAATTTCTGAAACTTCTCCAGCTCAGGGCTGGTAACACTGGTACAGTGTACAATAATATGGTGATTTAGGTTATGTTTATTTTGGTTATAAGCATTACCAAATTTCATGAATCCTTTGAATGTACATGATGCAAGATACAAAGATGTTTTATTAAACAACAATATTTATTCATTTATTATAATTAAAAAGACAAAATTTAAAAATTATTAATCTCAATACGATAGTTAAATTATCGTACTATCGTACGGTAAGTGTGCTGCATTCTGATGCTAAGAGCTGTGTACACGTTTTAATAACGTTATACTACTAAAACAATGTTACTGGGTTAACTATTATTATTATGAACTGGAATTGATAAAAAAAAAACGAAAAACTCTTATTATCGAGTCTATTCACAAGCTTATTATTCATGACAGAAGTGACTTTCTGTTGGCAAACAAATGCGTGTTGGTTATAGGTTAGTTTACCTAATAGATGAGAGTAAGTTAACAAATAGAATAATTAATATTATAAAAATCTTAATACTATCTTCACAAACACATTATTTATTTGTAATAAGATGTATGATTAGCAGTAATGATTGTTCTCGCATATTAAATTATTGTTTTTCAAGTACTGCTGAAATCATAGTCAAACAAGCGACTATATTTTACAAGTAATGGTTTGCGGTATAAATTATTAATTCCGCTTCTGTTATTATTTTTTAAACATGAATATTAAAATATTTTGATTAAATATCGTCATTAAATCAGGCGAGAACTTTTATTCATTTAACCTGATAATAATTCATCGTTTGCTAGCTAATGGTGTTTGCTTGGCTAGCGTAGTCGACTATAATTTTCGTTAATCAACGAATATTATTTTGTCATTTTATTTTAAAAATTGTTAATGTATAATACTCCCTGTATCTTTCACATAACATGACCTTTATTATACACTGGTCATGTTTTTAATAGTTCACTGTATCACTCACAACACTGTCACACGATAAAAATTGGTGTTCAGTTGAGGTTAGTTATGACTATACATTCTTATACGCACACATTTTAAAATATTTTCTTAGAGGACTGTCGCAGGCTCCGCTCGCATCGATGGCTGGAAGACAAATAGTTCATCTCACCAAAGCTTCTGCTTTCGTCTGGTGAAATCGGGTCATCCTATTGGTTTAGAATGCGATACTCTCTACCCCAAAATCCTTTGTTAAATTAAAATTTTAATTTTTTAGTGTCACTGCTTAGGGTTTGAGATTATCTATGACGTGTTCATTGCCATTCGAAAATGACAGAAAATCTTATAATATTTATAAGTTTCTTATTAATAGTCTGATTGTCATTTGGATAGTTGCATTATATTGCGGATACTTGTGTCTTTAATTTAAGTCCAAACAAGTAATAATTCCGTCCATTAATAACTCACTTCACTTTCTTCAAAATTCATATAGTGGCTCTTAATAAAAATAAGTTTTTTCCACTATATTTTGGTGTAATTATATCTTAATGCTTATGATTAAACGTCTGGAGTCCATTTCTCTTATACTCTAATACATAATATTAACATATTTGTGATTTAAGCAAAATGTACTAATGGCGTACAAGCCATCTATGTCCAATTGTTTATATTTGCTTACATCACCATTATCCCTTATGCTACTACATATCTTTGGTACTATAATGTCATTTGATACACTTACATACATTTGCTAATACTTTATTTCGGCAAATGCTATTTTGTTTACATGTATGGCATTTTTTAAAATACATTATTCTCTTATCTCGCCATTCTGTCACTCTTATTTAGTTATTTTTACCACATATTAGATGCATTGTTGATAATTAAATTGTGTACAAATGTTGTACATGGTCTGTTTAGTGGACTTACTAACTTTTTGTTAGCTGAAATTCCTTTAAGTTACTGTATGATGGTTGTTTACACCTAGTTCTATGATTACAGTTAGTTAGTTTATTAAATTCCAGTTATTAAATTACTTGTACAATGATTGTGAGGTATTCTCATAGTTGTATTGAACATTCCTTTAACTATTGGTAAACTTTCTTACTCTCTCTGTACAAGTTTTGTTAAGGTTTTTTGATTAACTCCATGATCACATGGGATTCTGTCTCATTGGTTTATTGTTATTATACATAATCTGACTCACATAGTTGTGTTCTTCAGTTCACAGTGTATTCATTGTCTTATTCATTTGTTCTTATTTGGTCTCTGTATGAAACAATTATTGATAATTACTTTATCTAATCATTGTGTATGATTTTATGTTGTAGGTCCAGTTCATGTGAGGTTATGTGTCACTTAGTTGACAACAATATGCTTCTTACTTTATTCAGTATTCATCTTAAATACTGTCATGTCATTATGGCATGTTACTACAATTGTTTATTACTATGTTTTACACATTTTGTACACATTTTACACTATATGTTTATACAATAATACTTGGTTTTTATCTAACTATGTTACACATTTTGGTGGGTTGTATCTAGGCTTGTATATTGATTTGTTTCTCTTCAACAAATTACTTTGTTTACTACTTATTTGCTTTAACATTTATCTACATTTTGTCCTGTGTTACTATGACATTCAGGCACATTCCATATCAAGGACTATAAAGCTTTTATTATTGATCTCTTTGAGCAATTATTTCACTTTCCAGTATCATTAAATTGGTGGTTTTACTGAGTATATTTGTGGTTTTACAATCTTGGATTACACTTGGTACACTAATTGTTTGTGTATTTCACTTGTTAATCGTTGATTCTTTCACTTATTAATTGTTATTCACTTCCCTCAGTTATAAACACTTCACTAATATTGTCTGTGTTGCTTATTTGGGGTTAGTGTTATTACATTATTTGTTGTTGCACTTATATAAAGTATTCACTGTTATTGTTTGTGATCACTTATTAAGGTTCAACACTTGGTTTCTTATTATACTGGTTTCACTATGTCCTCCTTTGATAGGTAGTTTGTTATTATTACTAGTCCAATAATCATTACTCTTATTCTGGTTATTATATTGTTTCTTCTTCATGTTAATTGTTTGTCATTTGTGATGCTTTTCTTGGTTACTCACTATTTGTAATAACTCATGTTCACTTAATATAGTTATATTCTTCCTCATTTTCACTCACCATTTATGATAATCATTGTATTATATTTATCTCACTATTATGACAAATTAGTCTATTTTCTCACTACGATAATTGCATTTGATATGTCTCTTTCTTATGATGATTGTCACTTTCGGCATATCCCCTCACTATTTTGATCTATTGGGCCTAGATGCTAACGTATTATATCGATTCATTGTATTCTCTCTTTCTTCTTTATACTCGATGATATATTCTTATGACTCTTCTTTCTTCTTCATTGGGTTGCTTTAATATTATTTGTTTATAGATACACTTTTGATTTTCATGCTTCTGTTCCTTCTTCCATGCTTGATGAAATATGCTTATGGTACTTTTCATTTGACGTATTATTTTATTTTTATGTAACCGTTATTTTGATACGTTACAACGTATATATAGAAACTAATCAAGTTTAAAAATTTGAAGTTCAATCAGTTGTATTATTGTGTATGACTAATACAAGGATTGTTCAATATAAACACGTATAGAGCTGTAAAGCATTTTTTATTCAAAGATTTTAAAAGAAGTCTCCATTAACATTAAGACATTAGTTCCACTGTTGCACCAACTTGTAGATTCCCTGCTAGTAAAATTCTTACGGCTGTTTGTGGAACCATTCGCTTACAGCAAACTCTACCTCAGCGTCCGATTTGAACCACCATCCTTTTAGTGATTCCTTAAAAAAAATTAAAGATAAGATTTTTGCCTACCCATTCATTAACTACTAGCTTCGCCACTGGATATAATACTACCCTCTTTCATCTTTCTGCCCCCCTCCCAACTTCCTTTAAAGCTTTTCCTTTCTATTTCAGTGCCTGCATATGATCTATGATCTATGGATTTCATACATGAAAATACTGTAAGATTAATTCACAGAGAAAAGTGAATGATAAAAAGCTAATATAGAGATACTCCCTATCAGGACATCCCTTCTCCTCAGTCTTACTACCCTAAAGAGAACATAGTGATGTCATGTGACATTGGATGTGTTTCTCCAGGTCTCTTAATTTTGTGCTGTATAGATGACTTCATCCATACGATGCACAAAAAGTGCTTTGACCTGATCCACTAGTTCCTCAGATATCTCTCTCATAGTGTTGATCTTCCCTTGCATAATCAATTTCTCTAAACTGTAGTTTCTTCTAGACATGTGTCCAAAATATCTCAGGTATGACTGCTTTATTTCCTCAATAAACGTGCAGAGACCTTCATGTAGCTGATGTAAAATAGATTTGTTAGCTCGACACTGGGTCCATTAATCATATCAGAAAACATAAGTGAACAATTTATATAAGAGGTTAACTAACCTCTGAGACATTTTTTCAATTGTCACCATCCTTTTTATTTTACATAATTCTCAGCAACATTAAATTATTTTACAGTATAACTTTTGTATAGGCAGGTATACAACTGTCAAATACATCTTCTTGTCATGTTTCTGATTACTGAAATAAGAAAAATATGCATTTCAAATAGGTAAAAAAATTGTGTGGGATTGTGACGATTTAATTGGTAATAAAAAATTTAATAATAAAAAAAAAATTAGAAAGCAAATAAGTATTTTTTAAATCGCACAATTAAACCAAATACCCCTGTACTAACTCAGAATAAGTATGAGATTTAAATTGAGAAAATCTAACTAAACAAGTAATAAAAAAAAATCGTAATGTAAAAAGTTAAGGATAATACAGTTAACCCTTTAGTAAATCATCATGCGTTGACCTGTTTAATTCCGGACACAACGTGCATAGCGAACCGTCTGTAACTTAGAAATATCTGAAAATCGTAATGTAAGTAATTAATAATTTGAAGGCACAAGTAGTAGTTAAAATAATTCCTGTAAACTAAATAAGTCTAAATAATTTGTTTCATCTTGCTATAAGAATGTATATTTAATAAAAAGTTGGAACTATATTATGGCGAAGTACTCGCTCCGCTTCGTTGTAATGTACCTGTCGTATCAATGCAAGAGTTACGATGCGGCGTTCAGACAGTACACACTTCCAAGCGAGGGCTCTTCAAAAATGTTTTATTTAAACTTTAAAATAATGGTTAGCTACCACTAAAAACGTGGGGAGCTAGTGATAGTTATGTGTATAAGACGTAGTAAAAGGTTTGTTAAAGAAATGTGGTAATATATAAGAAAAAATTGAGAACTCGTAAACAAGGTGACGTCTCAACTTAAGATGCAAACTCCAGTACAACTCTACCAGTGAATATGTGACCTGCCCAATTGCATATACGGACGTCTACAACCCATACAACGCTGACCAGGTCCGGCGAGGATCAACCCGACTTCATGCAGCATTACATCAATCTCCTCACTAATACAGCTATAAGATATTCACCAGAGACACGACCCAGATGACTACCCCTACTACCAGAGTTCCGAAGAGTCACGCCCCAGGACGAGGACAGCAAAAGCTTATTTTAGAGGTGACTCGATAGCTTGCCTATCGAGAATTAAGTACATTTAAAACATAACTTTTTATAGATGAAAGAGACTTTTCAAAAGACAATAATTTTCTCTAAGCAATAAATAAAACCAAAGAAATGTAAACTGTAGTATCGAAAATCATACGTTGTAACGTTAATCTTGAAATGTAAGTTATAATCCCTTAATTAAATAATACCATTCTTCAAATGGTTTATGTAATCATGCAAGCTCGTTGATGAGCATAGTATAATTCAGACGTCTTTACTAGATTTAAAGAGACTGGATCCGAGGTAAATTACATGATCAATATGATCCCTTGTTTGACAGAAAACCTTTTTAAATATTTCAGTATAAATTTTTATGTTATGGGATCTATTTATATGATTTGTTAATAAAGAGATGTCATCTTATTACAGATTGAAGTGAGTGCATAAATCAGTGAAATACCTTCCCCTTGTGTCCTAATAAATAGAGTAAATATTAGTGTTCTTTGTGTTGAGTTTAATTTCAGTTTGTTACAACGTAGGCAGCCTGTATAATTGGCTAGCGTCAATTATGATGGGTTCCCTGGATTTGTAACGTAGCCCGGAACGTTACAAAGATGTGCCACTCTGCTTAAAGTTAAAATAGTTGCGAGTATCGTGACACAAAAATGCGTCACTCTGATAATTGAAAAAAGAAATAATTGTTACGTAGTAAAATAGATAACTCTCTGCTGATCTATGCACTCAGTTACTGTATTTCATGTTAATATTAATTTTCATAAGGTGAATTTATTTTGTACAAGATTACGCACTAACTTGCGTATAATGTAATTTATTTAAGATACGCAAAATAATACAGACTATCATTGTATTACACCAATGTAAGTACGTACATGAATTTTAGTGCTTGTCAAACTGTTCAGTCTTTAACAGGTTTATATTGTGACAATTCAAGACCTGTAGTTTCCTGAATATGCCTGCATAGAATGTAAGTTATATGTCTGTCGTCACGGTGAAAAATATAAACTCCTGACTAAAGTAGACCTGGTTAATTACGTGTAAAGAAATTCGTAACTTAATTTTGTTACCAAAAAAAAATTAAAAATAATTTCAAAAATTAAAGGTAGAACGTAAGACAATTAATTACTAAACTCAGCCTGTTACAGCCTGTAACTTGTAAAGCGTGTTTCATTGAATCGGATTCACCCCTTGGTGCAACTGGCTTCCCCAGTTGAAACCGGTCGAGAAAGTTAGCCTTCAGCTATTGTTATTGAGAACAATACTTGAGTGTAATCCTCGCGTTCCCACGCATACAACAACCTTGCCATTGTTTACAAAGTAAACTAGGGTGACCTACATTCCAGCGAACAGCTGATCGTTGACTTTACATTGACGTGTGTGTGGAATTTTTGTCTTTCCCTTAGAAGAGAGATTATTCTCTTGTGAACAATGCAAATGATATAACCAAGAAATAAATTGTCTATGTAATAAGTGTATAGTGTAGTAAAATCAATTTTAAGTAAATTTTAATGTTTTAGAAATAAGATAAAAATGGCACAATTTAATCCGGATTTACTATTAAAGGACGAGCTGTCTTATGAAGCTCTTTTGCGTGGTCTACCCCATGCGAATGTAACAGTCACGGAATTGCGCAAGTCAATACACGAAAGTGGATTTGATACACCCGCGCAGTTAAGCAACCTAAGCAGACTCGATTATGAGAGCGAGAGAGAAATTTGTAATGCCAAGTATAGCGAGTTAACTTTATTGTCTCAAACCCTCCAAGACGAGAAATCTCCTGCGATAATATTGCGGACAACTCAAAGAATAGAACATTTAACCCAGTGAACGAAAAATTTATTGAACTGGCCTAATCTTACGGAAATACCTCCTGAAGTCCAAAATTTTCTGACGAAGCTTTACTTCGATTACCCACTATTATCAATGAGCTACGAAGAAAATCCGACTCGTTCCGAATGGATGAAATTGAGAAGTCCTTGAAGAAACTACACATCTCCCCAGTTCAATCCCCTACGACAGATCACCCTCCACCCAACACGGATCGGGACTCACCCGCCGTATCGCAAATACAACCTACTCACGAGCAATACCCTGATAGAGATTTAAATGCCCCGACTATATTTGAAGCCCCTCCTCCCAATCGTTTCCAGATTCGCCCCAAAATGCACGAATTGACAACCCCGAACGCATCATCAACAATTGAGTTGACAGGAGCGTGCCAACGGAGAATTATGACACCGTAACAATTTGAACAATGTACTTGGCTCAGCCGGACGTTTACACAGAATCGAAGCGAGCATGCATTGAGAGTGCAGCTAAGGAACTAGGTCATTATACAAAAAAAAGAGACGAGAGACAAAGGGTTCAGGACGTACTGCAGTCTTTAGAAACGATCCAAACAACAAACTATGAAGAGAGCCAGCGTCAAGTCACAGCGGGATATACGCTTAAGTGACAAGCTAAAATTTACAACGAGAAAGCGTGGAGGTTACAACCATCGACACCGGATGGAAAACTGTTAATTGCCATGACACAGAGTTTCAGTAATGAACAATACCCGGGATATTAAGAGTAAACCCTTGCTGGAGACTCGAACAATGAGTTGATTCGAACAATAAAGCGATGCCACACGTGAACTATAACGCAGACCTCTATGGAAAAATCACTCATCCCGTAGAGAAACTTTTAGCTGAAATCCCATACACTGATGGATTAAATGTCACTAAACTACTGAATTTCATCAAATATCTCCTGCAGATAAAAGATCTACAGCAGCTGAATGACTGGCAAATTTTGCAAGTCCTCCTACCGAAATGTAAACCCCCGTTAAAGAATCGTGTAATAGAATCATTAAGCTCTACCCTTCCAGTAGAAGACCTGCATACCTCAATAATAAAATATTTTATTCCCACCGGGATTTATGAAGAACTTAAAAGAAAGACCGTACTAAGAGTACAAGGAAATCACGAGAGATTGGCCCATTACATCTCAGACATCAGGGAGTCCTCTCGACTACTACAAGTAGATTGGAATGAGAGACAGATGGTCGACACCATTTTAGTAGGATTGTCACCAGAAGAAAGAGCTCGTTTAGCGTTGATAAATCGACCTAACACCTTTGCGGATCTAGAACAATGCAGAATCCACTCTTCGAATGTATGGTACTCAGATCAAAATAGACATGCGATGAAATCAACCGAAGGGAATAGAAATGAATTGCAAGCCCTAGTGCCCGATGTAACAACCCAGCGTGAAAGGCGAGTATTCAATAGACCTCACAATTTGCACAGCCCTGGTAAGTCAAATGAAACACAACCTAAAACGGAACCTAGGTACCCTCCTCGTAATAAGAACATGTGTTATAATTGCGGTAGATATGGACACACAAGTAGAAACTGTAACAGCAAGCAACACCCTAATCCAAAAAAACATGTAAGGCAGGGAGACCCGAAATCCTGTGTCTTCCACAGCAACTTGAGATCCGGTGAACCCAAAGAAATGTACGACAATAAAAAAAAAAGGGAAGGAAAAGAAACACTAAAGAAATAGATCCCTATGTTAGAAAGTTTATTGAAAAATGTAACGCGATAACTAAATGTAACTGGACTAAAAGTCTATTGCCCTTAATACAAATTGACCTAGGTGTTACCTCCACAATCGCATTAATCGATTCGGGATCTACCAGAACCTTAATCAGTCAAAAGTTAGCAGATAAATTATTCGAACACAACCTAGTGAAACGGAGTCAAGCGGTGAATATAAAATGTGCTACAGCCAATAAACAGAATATAGTGATAAAACTTAGCATCACCATTAAAGTTAAAATCAAGAACCTAATGTGGTTTTTTACTATGTTAGTATGTAATGATTTAGGACCCGACTTAATATTGGGAGCAGACTTCATAAGTAAAACGGGAATGATTCTTGACATCCATGAGCAGAAATATTATTTTCGATTCGACCGTACACGGAAGTATAATTTTGATTGTAATACTAACAAACAAGAAAGTACTAGATCATCGACTGCACACGTAGTACACCAAGAGTCTGAATTATCTCATCTAGGAAATAGAGATAGGCTGAGAATGCAGAAATTAATAAAAGAATTTTCCACCGTTCTTACACCTAAGCTAGGACTTACGAAACTAATAGAACATAAGATCAATCTGAGCGATCAGAAAGTAATACGCCTACCCCCATACAAGTTGTCGCCTCCCAAGATGGAAGTGATGAGAAACCATATCAACAAGTTGTTAGAACAAGGAGTCATTGAACCCTCTACATCTCCATATTCATCACCCTCCTTTTTAGTACTGAAAGGTCACGATAAACATAGACTAGTTGTGGACTACCGACAATTAAATAAACGAATAGAATTTGAATCTATCCCGCTTCCAGACATCCATAGTGCTTTTCATTACTTCACAAAAGCGAAAGTCTTTACGGTAATGGATCTGAATCAAGCATTTCACCAAATACCCCTTTCGGAAGAATCCAAACGTCTAACCGCATTTGCCGTTCCTTTTAACCTGTACCAATTTACTAGAGTACCCTTTGGAATATCTCAAGGAAGTTCCGTATGTAGTAGATTATTAGAAAGAATATTTCATGATATTAAATTTAAATATGTGTATCACTACTTGGACGACATCGTAATCTATAGCGAATCAATGGAACAACATCTTAAACATCTACGTGAAGTGTTATCTCGGTTACAAAAGGCAGGATTAACCGTTAACCCCAAAAAGGTAAATTTTGCCGTCCCACAATTTTCGTTTTTAGGTCACATTGTGAAAGCCAACGGAAAAGTAAGCATTGACCCTGAACGAACCCGCGCCATCAGAGAATTTTCACCCCCGTGAGATGCAAAAGGTATAGCCCGATTTTTGGGAATGGTAAATTATTTCCACAAGTATATTCCCCATCTTGCCGAAATAGCAGCACCGCTGAATTCCTTAAGAAAGAAGGGAGCGAAGTTTGAATGGACTGCACAACACCAATATGCGTTTGAACAACTCAAAGAAAGCATTATATCTCCCCCAGTATTGCAACTAGCAGATTTCGCGAAACCTTTCGTAGTTCAGACCGACAGTTCAAGTGTAGCTTTAGGTGCAGTCATCTATCAGGAAATAGAAAACAGTAGACTACCTATTAGTTATGCATCACGAACCTTGAGTGACCAAGAAAGAAAATATTCCGCATATGAATTGGAATGTTTAGCCATTGTTTTTGCATTTGAGAAGTTTAAACCCTTTCTGGAACATAAAGAATTCCTTTTTGAAACTAATAATCAAGCATTATCTTGGTTACTGAATCACCCTAAACAGTTAGGACGTATTGGAAGATGGATATTGAGGTTAAACTGCTACAAATTCAAAGTGCAGCATATTAAAGGTACACAAAACGTAGTCGCTGATACCCTGTCCCGTATGTTCCAGTCGCCCACAAATACTCCCGGAAACAAGGAGAGTCCGGAAACAGCCATTGCTAACACCGTAATTACTGAATTCCCCCTTGCCTTTACCAACATTGCTCTATATCAACAACAAGACTCTCTTCTGAAACCGATTATAGAACAACTTGAGCAAGGTATTAAATCCGAGAAATATGTATTAAGTAAAAGAATACTATGCCACAAAATAAGAAATGGAAAGGAATTAAGAATAATCGCCCCTGATATAATTAAGCCCATGCTGATGGAGTACTTCCATTCATCTACCATTGGAGCCCATATGGGAATCAATAAAACCATACATCGCATTTGAAAGGAATATCATTGGAACAATATGAACAGCGAAATAGCTAGTTTTGTAAAAAAGTGTAATTTATGCGCTCTCAGTAAACCGGCAAGAAACAGTCAGGTAAGCCAATTAATTTCAGAAATCCCTACAACCCCTTTCTCTAAACTTTATTTAGACTTTTCAGGTCCCTACCCGTGATCTAAATCAGGTAATACTATGCTACTCATCTGTGTAGATTCGTTCACCAAATTTGTTTGGATGTATCCCATGCGGCGAGCGTTAGCGTTGACGACTGTAAAAATATTACAGGAGAGATTATTTAAAGATTATGGCACACCTGTACGTATAGTGTCGGATAACGGACCACAATTTAAGGCGAAAGAATTTAAGAATGTGTGTTTCAAGTTAGGAATAGACCATATTACAACGACGGAGTATCGACCGCAAGGCAATATTGCTGAAAGGTATCTACGAAACCTCAAATCTGCATTAATCGCCTACCATGCGAACGATCATACGTCTTGGGACCAGAACCTATCCTGGATACAATACGCCTTTAATTTGGCTTATCACGAAGGACATAAGTCGACCCCGTTTGAGTTACTGTATAAATACAAACCAAACCACCCCTTGTCCACTAAATGGAAAATACATGACTTGCTACCTCCGCAAATAAAGGATAAGCAGATTAAACAAATATGGAATAAAGCTCGCGCTAATTTAAGACCGAACCTAGAGAAATCCAGAAAATACCACGAGAGAAATATTCATAACAATAACAATTTAGTTAGGTACCAAGTCGGTGACTTAGTAATGTACAAGACACACCCGACTAGTAGTGCAATTGATAAGACCACCTCTAAACTATCATACCGATGGTGTGGTCCTTACCAAATCCAGAAGTACTTAACTCCAGTTACAGTAGCCCTGTACGAACCTGCGACTCGAGAATATGTACGACGAACCCATATTTCGCAGATAAAATTGTATAAGAGGAAAAGAGGAAATAGCATCGCCAAAAATAGAAAAGGTAATACTAGGTAGACAAGTTATCTTATACCTCAGTAACCATGCTAAGTGTTAATCGTAGAATTTGGAAATGAGGCCTGATCAACCTGAGATCCTGTTCAGCGAAAGATAAGCAAAATGAGTACTCAATGACCACTAAACTGACCTCTAAATAACAAAATATTTAGAAAATTACTCTACGAAGAGAGTAACTAAAACCCAAAGAAAAAACCGGTAGTAGATTTAAGTAGGAGACATAAGAAAAAGTTTTGTGTTTTTAAAATGTAGATCTTAAGTGTGAATTTTATGTAATGAAAAAGGTAGTTTGTAAGAAAATATATATGTATATTGTTTTATTATAGAGAAGAAATAAATGTGTATAACACATGCCAATAACAAGGTGAAAGAAAAAGAAAAAGGGGGAGAGAAATTCCACACATTAACGCCAAGCATACTCCTAGTACCCCACTTTTGAATTTTCCTTACTAAAATCCCCAATGTCGATTTTAAGCGGCGGAGTATGTGACGATTTAATTGGTAATAAAAAATTTAATAATAAAAAAAAATTAGAAAGCAAATAAGTATTTTTTAAATCGCACAATTAAACCAAATACCCCTGTACTAACTCAGAATAAGTATGAGATTTAAATTGAGAAAATCTAACTAAACAAGTAATAAAAAAAAATCGTAATGTAAAAAGTTAAGAATAATACAGTTAACCCTTTAGTAAATCATCATGCGTTGACCTGTTTAATTCCGGACACAACGTGCATAGCGAACCATCTGTAACTTAGAAATATCTGAAAATCGTAATGTAAGTAATTAATAATTTGAAGGTACAAGTAGTAGTTAAAATAATTCCTGTAAACTAAATAAGTCTAAATAATTTGTTTCATCTTGCTATAAGAATGTATATTTAATAAAAAGTTGGAACTATATTATGGCGGAGTACTCGCTCCGCTTCGTTGTAATGTACCTGTCGTATCAATGCAAGAGTTACGATGCGGCGTTCAGACAGTACACACCTCCAAGCGAGGGCTCTTCAAAAATGTTTTATTTAAACTTTAAAATAATGGTTAGCTACCACTAAAAACGTGGGGAGCTAGTGATAGTTATGTGTATAAGATGTAGTAAAAGGTTTGTTAAAGAAATGTGGTAATATATAAGAAAAAATTGAGAACTCATAAACAAGGTGACGTCTCAACTTAAGATGCAAACTCCAGTACAACTCTACCAGTGAATATGTGACCTGCCCAATTGCATATACGGACATCTACAACCCATACAACGCTGACCAGGACCGGCGAGGATCAACCCGACTTCATGCAGCATTACATCAATCTCCTCACTAATACAGCTATAAGATATTCACCAGAGACACGACCCAGATGACTACCCCTACTACCAGAGTTCCGAAGAGTCACGCCCCAGGACAAGGACAGCAAAAGCTTATTTTAGAGGTGACTCGATAGCTTGCCTATCGAGAATTAAGTACATTTAAAACATAACTTTTTATAGATGAAAGAGACTTTTCAAAAGACAATAATTTTCTCTAAGCAATAAATAAAACCAAAGAAATGTAAACTGTAGTATCGAAAATCATACGTTGTAACGTTAATCTTGAAATGTAAGTTATAATCCCTTAATTAAATAATACCATTCTTCAAATGGTTTATGTAATCATGCAAGCTCCTTGATGAGCATAGTATAATTCAGACGTCTTTACTAGATTTAAAAAGACTCGGATCTGAGGTAAATTACATGATCAATATGATCCCTTGTTTGACAGAAAACCTTTTTAAATATTTCAGTATAAATTTTTATGTTATGGGATCTATTTATATGATTTGTTAATAAAGACATGTCATCTTATTACAGATTGAAGTGAGTGCATAAATCAGTGAAATACCTCCCCCTTGTGTCCTAATAAATAGAGTAAATATTATTGTTCTTTGTGTTGAGTTTAATTTCAGTTTGTTACAACGTAGGCAGCCTGTATAATTGGCTAGCGTCAATTATGATGGGTTCCCTGGATTTGTAACGTAGCCCAGAACGTTACAGGATGTCATTGTAACTCATTTGAGACATCACAAAGTAACCCTGCAAAGTTCAGATTTTGAATAACATGTAGAAAATTAGAATTACGTTTATTACATTGTTAACATAGATGGAACTAGGGAAATCCTAACCTTGTTTTGCCAATCTGTGTATATTTTGTTTGATTCAGATGAAAGATTCCACAAAATGAATAACATATAACTTTACAGTGAACAATATATACACTGCAAATATGTGGAAATTCGTATGAGTTCTAAATTTACTATCAGGACATACCACCACATGAAGCATTAGTTGGTGCCATATTCATTGTTAACAGTAATGCCAATAGGCAATATGTGATATACAATGTTTTTATTTTCACTTAGTACCCCATTAATTGCAATGTCAGATTGTTACTTTTTGTTTTACACAATATAATTCACAACTACACATAAAAAATGTCCTACAAATTGGCATTGTAATATAGGATAAAAAGAACAAGACAAGTATTTTTTTATGAAAATCCTTATTTATAATTGAAACATAATATTACACATGAAGTAGAAACAGAACCATCTTTTCCAATAATATAGATCAGTTAATGTTGAATTTGAAAATTTTACCCTCTTCATTATCTAAATTTTTTTTAAAATTTTCAGTCAAATTTCTTATACCTAAAAAGGAATTGCCTTCTTTTTTAGAACAGAAATATTAGTTGCAAAATCATAGATTGTCTGTCTCACATTCAGAAGAGCCTGTTTGAGTCCACTTATTTAAATCACAGAGTTCTCCAGCTTCCTACAAAACATCACTCTTCAACATCATCCTGTGGTTTTCGAATCTTCAGATGGGAATGCCATATCTATTTCTGTGATGATAAAAACCCATCACTGTTCTCAGAACCAAAAGATTGTTCTTTAAATATGATTCTCCTCATCCTTATGTGCCTAGAACTTTCTGATTTGAACTGTACTTCCATTGGCTGCAGATTTAGCTTGGAAGCCTTTCATGCAGTTGAACAATCATATAAGTATTTTAGGAACACCCTAAAATAGAAGAATCAAGTAGTTTATTTTCAGGAGTATTTATCTTATTATTTATGTCTTAGAAAAGTTAAACTGCAGCCATATATAAGAAGAACTTGTTATTACTGTGGCTGGAGAAGTTTTGCATCCTCATTGCTTGACATTATAGGAAGAATAGGAACACATACGGTATGTCTGTGTTGAGAGCTAACAGACGTTACCGGTATGTCTTTCTGGTTTGTTTATCAAATGGTTGAAATTGATTTAGTACTGTCTCAATTGTTCATTGGCATATAATTGACAAGGATCTGACAATGAAAAAAATCTCCACAAACACACTTCTTTTCAAAGGATAAATCACTATGATTCTAAACCCATTGACAGCAATAATTTCACTTGTCTGAATTTTCAAATATGCTCTACCAAACAGCTTGGCAATATGGAGAGTGGACCCTGAGTTCCACAAACTCTCATGTTGATCTTCTCACATTACATGTTCATAGGTTGTATCTTAGGTCTTTATTTCCTCTGTGTAAATAATTGTTATATAAGTTCCTTTGAGTTTGTTTTCATGTTTAGATAACACTGTGTGTGTGTGTGTGTGTGTGTGTGTGTGTGTGTGTGTGTGTGTGTGTGTGTGTGTGTGGAGGGGGGCATCAAAAACACATGTCAATCAGCAAAAGGTCTAACTTTATCAAATAAATGTTCAAATCTCTGTGTAAACATCTGTTTGAACACTTGATAAAACCGCATTAGTTTTAAAGTATTGTGACTTTTATATGTTGTTCAAAATATATATTGGACATTTTTTAAAGCATCAAAATTTTTCAGAAGCCAAATATCACTTTGGTACAAGGTGATATGGATTAATAAAATGAAAATTTTCAGGATGACAAAGTCACCCCGTACATTTTTCATATTTCAAATGCATGTTTTCCGTATTACACCAAAGGGAAACATGCCAAGATGTATGAGACTGTTGGATTCCCACTTATACAAAAACAATTTGATGCTGCTGTGAGTGCTATAAAATAAAAAAGGATGGTCACTCAAAAAAGTTCAAAGTGGTAAGTGTAACTGTTATTTATTTATTCACTTATTTTTGTCTGTATTAGTAGAACTTGTACATTAGCCTTTTACTATTTACTTTTCAACAATTGACTTCCCAATATATTCATGTATGGAATTCACAGAAATAAGCTGTGACAAAAATCATAAGGAAAACCTCAAAGGCAGTTGAATGCTAGAAAGCATTTAGTTGTGATGGAAGAGGATAGGACAGTAGCGTGCAAATTAATCCAAACACAGATGTTTTTCCATAAAAAGCTACTTTATTCACAAACAAAACCACACAAGTACATTTAGGAAAATATCTAGTAGCTGATATGTCCTCCTTTGTTCTTAATGAGGTCAGAGACACGTTTCGGCATCGATTCGACAAGTGTGTTGCAGATTTTTTTTATTTCTTCATCATGAAACCATTCCTTTATGATAGCTTCAATCAGTGCATTTTTTGTGGTACAGTTCATTTTTTCCACTCTCCGCTTTGTGATAGCCCACAAGTTTTCTATTGGATTCAAATCCGGGGAATTGCCAGGCCAATTTGAAACAGAAATTTTGTGTTGCTGAAAAAAGCTTTTACTTTTTTGGCAGTATGGCATGGTGCTAAATCTTGCTGGAACACTCCGTTGCCTTCTGGGAACAGGTCCTGAAGTTGTGTGATGACTCTTGTTTGCAGAATGTTGATGTATTCATCACTTCTTAGCATACCATTCACTGGAACCAATGATCCAGGGCCTTTAGAAGTAAAGTTACCCCAAAACATTTTTTTTTCGGGGTGCTTAACACATTGCTGGAGGTGCGCTGGTCAGGACCGCCCAGAGACTTTTGGTAGCCCAGGGCAAAGTTTGGATTTGTGGCCCTCTCCTTTGCAATGACTTATATATATATATATATATATATATATATATATATATTTTCACTTTTTTGACCGCATAGGACCACTTTAGTCAGTCCATTATCCAAGTCTCTTCGAAGGGACTGTTTGGGCCTTGCGGTCCTCCCAGTATTGACTATCAAGGGGTCTATTCATTAAACCTTTACTTAGTTTTGACTAATGGAATAATGAAGCTTGCTGTTTTAGGATAAATTTAAAAACATGATAAAAGTTTCAAAACAAATTTTAATACCACAAATACAGTATTTAAAAGAAGAAACTGTTTCAAACCAAAACAATAATGTTTAAATTGTAATTGATAGTTCTTTGAAGTGAATAATAATGGCCTAACTCAATAGCGCTGCTCTTTAAAACACTTATCTCTTATAATACGTTAAACATTTTATATTTTGTTATAAAACTGAATTTAAAAGCAAGAAAAGTAAAACACACACACACACACACACACACACACACACACACTCACTTAAGGTTGCACATGCCAGTAAATTAAACAATCTTTTTCCTAGCCTTCATTGCAGCAAAGTCATTGATTACTTTTTCAAAAGACAGTCTGTCTGCGAGTTCATGCTCGATACTTAACAACATTAGGTGATTAAGTCTGTCTTCTGTTGTGGTTGACTGCAAGCGGTTTTTGATCAATGAGAGCTTACTAAATGCTCTCTCACCAGATGCTACAGTCACTGGAGCCACTATGAGAAGACGAAGAGCCGTGCAAATTTGAGGAAATACAGACTCCAATCCTTTTTTGTATATCAAGTTTGTAAATTCTAGTGCTGATGAAATATGACCACTTACACAAAACTTTGACTCTTCGCGAATTTTGTAAAAAAAAGAAAGTTCATCATTCAGGTCATCTTTTTGTAAGTCTGAAGGATAAGCAGTCGACAGTTCTTCAGCTTGTTCTTGTATTTGTTTTTCACTGAAAACATAATGTGTTGATGTTGTGGGATGATCATCTTCTGCTGTACTTGCACAGTGGTCTTGTTCTTCATTAAATGGTGGAGTTAATATTGGTGAAAACAATTTTGAACAGTGTGACATTCTTACAGTCAAGTCACTTAGTTGGACCAAAAGAATATCAAGGGCTGGGTTGAGAACTTGCACTTGAAGTCTCTCTTCAGGTGACTTAAAAACGTACTTTTCAACTTCAACACCTGTTTCGTCATGAAATCTTTTTTTCTTTCGGAACCTGGTCACTTTTAGCTGGTGATCAATTTTAAGTTCCACAGCTACATTTTTTGATTCTTCAAGAAGTTGAACCCATGAATCTCTTATCAACTGAATATCAACTATGAGCCCTCTTATGTGTTTAGTTGCTTCAGAAAGGCAAAGTTTGGAACTTTGTAAAATCTTATTTCTAATGTCGATACACTTGAGCAGTTTGTACCAGACTGTGGTAAAAATTACAAATTCGTAAGAACTCATCCACTCAATTAAGACATTAACATCAGCTTGGTCTTCAGCTGGTAGTTTAAGATCTTCCAATCCATTAAGTGCCGACAATACATTATTATAGTTCTTTGCTAGAGGGCTAATTGAGTCTATTCTTGCACTCCATCTTGTTTTTGAAGTAGAATGAAGAGATATGCCAGCTTTGTTTTGAAGAATTTTCCATCTTGCAGGGCTTGCTGAAAATATGTTATACAGCTTTTCAACATTTCCAAAGTAGGATCTAATCTCAATGCTAGTTTCCATTGCATGAGTCTCACACAAATTTAAGGTGTGAGCACAGCAAGGTGTGAAATATGCTTGTGGATTTTCTTCCAAAATTCTCGTTTTAACGCCTTTAAACTTGCCAGACATATTAGAGGCATTGCCATAGCCTTGACCTCTACACAAAGACAAATCCAACTGAAAGTCGTTTAAGACACTTTTGACTTGATCTGTTATTGCTGCTCCTGTTTTCTTTTCAAAGGCATTCATTTTAATAAATCTTTCATAAACTTTCCACTCTCCATCTTGACACAGAACATATCGAATGATAAATACTAGCTGTTCTTTGTGAGACACATCTGGTGTCCCATCTACGATGATGCTATAGTAGTGAGCTGATCTTATTTCCTCAAGTATTGAATTTACAACTTCATCAGCACACACTTTTAAGAATTCATTTTGACTTCGCCAGGACAGATAGTGAGCCTGAAGTCTTTTACCTGATTCTCTGCTATTACTAATATTTTGTAGGTGCTGACCAACTTCAACATTGTATCTTCCCACTAACTGGAGGGTTGCTAGGAAAAGACCACTGTCATAATAGTCGATTGTGAAACGGGTTCCTCTTAATGGCAAATTTCTTTTCGCTAAAAAAAGAACAACATCAACTACAGCTTTCAAAATTGTCCTCCATTTTTCCTCTTCCTGCTTAATGTTTTGTTGTAACGCTGCATCGATGCCTCCCATGTCTTGTAGTGAAACACAAAGGTCTTTCCATTTAATGTAGCTTCTCAAGTGACAAACATTACCTTCATGGCTTTTAACTTTTTCATACAGTGTAACGTGACGATTTTGAGGGATATTTTATTTTATTAAAATCTTTGGGGTTTGTTAAAAATATTTATAAATTTAATTTCCAACTGTGACCAGGCCACGTGTTGAATTGAAACAGTGTTCTACCAAAGGAACAATAGGCCTACGCCTCAACAATTGTGCAATCGTTAACAAGGAATGTACTCAGCGTCACTTCCTAGAACTTTGCGAGTGTGTGGCAGTGCGCCCGATCGCACCCGACAACCAGGTGCGCGGACCGACGTCGACTTGGAAAACTAAAAATGGCTAGGGACCAAAAAACTGTACGAGCACATGTTCCTTGCTGATGGATGTGAGTCTAAGTCCCACCTCTTTTGTGACGTCAGCCAGTGCTGAACAAATATCAGCTACGACTAACACACAATCAACTGCATGGGTTAAATGGAACACAACAAGCGACGAACAACTACAAGGCATTGTTTTCCAC
This sequence comes from Magicicada septendecula, assembly GCA_034769895.1. Classification (NCBI taxonomy): domain Eukaryota; kingdom Metazoa; phylum Arthropoda; class Insecta; order Hemiptera; family Cicadidae; genus Magicicada; species Magicicada septendecula. The sequence continues at coordinate 388,358,494 of CM068371.1, forward strand.
CCAAAAAGACGCAATCTAGTTAGCAGTGAACGCTAAGCCACTCTCAGCAGTCCGCTTACAGACACAGATAGTGTTGCGTGGGCCTGGTCGGCCGAACTTTTAAAATGTGAACAATTAAACATAATACCGCTTTAATACCGACCGGGACCCAAGGAATTAATGGACGGATCAATTTTATAACTGGTGACGTGCAGTGGACAACAGAAAAGTGAATTAACGGGCATCGAATCGGGGGACAAAAACACGTGTCCGGCCGGAATCGCGATAGTGTACAGTTTAAAACAATAAAGGAATTTGTAAGATTATAACAAGGGGTAAAGTATTAAATTGTGTGAGCAGAATGGGCTGTCTTATATTTAAGAATATTTAAATATGGTACATAAATATATATTTCAAAATTTGTTTTTGTGTTCTTGTTCTAATAATTAAAACGGTTTTAGATTAATTAAAACTATTTAGTTTACTGTAAAACAATGTGTTAGTTTAGTTATTTCGCCATTGCCACTTCCTCATTTCTGTGCTGCAAGATTCGTCTAAACGTTCCCGGATTTCTTCTGAATTATTAGTGGGGGGTAGTCAGATTGCAAAATTGTCCCGTTTTATTAAGGTAAATGTAAGGGTTTCGATATTTAACCTTAGAAAAATATCGTGGCGACTCTGGGCTTCTGATCGAAATTTAATACAAGAAGGTAAGTGAGAAAAACCGCAGGTAAGTTCCTGGCAGTATTTATTATTAATTTATTTCGATAAGTTTGTTTATTTACAATTGGCGACGCGCTGTCAGGATCCTGGTTTAATTTTATTTATACGAGGTAGACCTATTTTAAAGCACAGAAAATAGGATGTGGTAATGACGTATTTGTGTAAAATTTATCGTATATAATTACGTATGTGTGAATAGGTTATGTTTGGGTTGTTATGGTTTACAGTTGTGTTAGGTGTTTTGGTTTTATAATAATAGTGGTTTTTATACATAAAAGTGTTATATAAACAAACTTTGAAGATGGGTGAAGTACAAGGTAATGATATTGGTTTCGCGTGGGATGAGTGGGAGAGTGAATTTCGAGGGGTTGTAGGTGAAATGACAGACGAGGAGTGGGGTAATTTAGATAATAATTTAACGCGGATGGAAGAACAAGAAGAGGGAATATTTGCCTAAATTAAAAAGCATAGTGATGATATTAGTATTGGTAGTAAGATGACGAACGATAAAGGTAAGATAGTTGAAGTAACAGTGGTAGAAAATAAGGCAATAAATAGGCCTAGTGATAATGATGAGAGTGTGGTGGTGGTAAATAAAGGTAGAGAGACAAATCAATTTAACAAGAAGAAAGTCGATCAGGTGACAGATAATGAGGTAAGTAATGAGATGAGTGAATCTGATTATAAGATGAAGATGTTGCAAATGATTATGGAAACAATGAACAAGGGTTTTGATGAAATAAATGGTGTTATTAATAAACGGTTTGATGAGAGGGAGGAAATGATGAATAAACATTTTGATAATATGAATAAAAGTTTTGACGAGTGGGACAAAAAATGGGATGGAGATGGATATCAATTAAAAGAGAGTACAGAAGTTGAATTAAAACAGGTAAGTGAGAATAATGTTGTTAATGATAGTGAAGAAATAATTAACTAGGTGAGTGATAACGATAATTCTAATAATGAAGTAATAAATAACAGTGACAAAATAGGGGGAGAGGTAGTGTTGACCAGTGAAGATAAGGATGGTGATTACAATTCTGAGGTAAGTGGTGATGTTAATATAATTAATTCTAATGATGAAATAATGGTAAAGAATAATAATGATAAAGCATTAGACAGTGATGAGATAGAGATAGTGAGTGAGAGAGAGAAAGTAATAGATTGTAAAGGCGTAGTAATTAGTGTTGAGGAATTAGATAATGAGTGGAAAGAGAGTTATATTGTGGGTATGAAACAGAGGGTAAATTTTTTCCGAGGTGTTATGGGGGGGTGAAGAAAGGTCTTCACGAGAATATTGGGTAGACAAGTGTTCTACAAATAATTGTTTTTTGAAGTTTTTTGTTGTTCCTGGAGAAGTCAGGAAATGTTTAATTGAGTTAGTACCCTCTGCATGGAATGAGAGAGAAAGGGTGATATGGCATTATGATGAGAGAAATCTAAATGGAGAATGGTGTATGGATAGAGAGACAGAATTGTATAAATTCAAGAGAGACTATAATGAGTGGAAAGAGATGTTAAATGATATGAAATACTTACCGGTTAAAATAGAGAGTGATGATACATGTTTAAATAATAATAATATAATTTATGATGATAAAATAATTGACTTGGTGTTGAGAAAAATTACTTTCGGAGACTGGACAAAATTAATTGATAGTGACAAGTTTTATGACATAATAAATGGTATAACGATGGATATAGAGGTAATGGTTTATAATAATAATAATAATAATAATAATAAATTTGAGGTAAATAAAAATGATTTATGCTACAAATATGTTAGATATCTATACGACAATGGAGGTTAGATTAAGAAATCGGGGAAGGAACAGTTAAATATGTTAATATATGGTAATGACCTAGCTGATTTTGACATTGAAGTGTGATATAACTGAGTAATCAATGAGGAAGATTTGTAAATATATATATATAGTGAATTTAATTGTATGTATTGTAAAATGTTAGGTAAACAATGTGTATGCAGGTAATTGTTGTAATAATAATATTAATATTTTGCAATCTAAATAAATAACAAAATTATTTTTGAAGACAGTAGTTAGCGAATGGTAATTGTTTTGATAGCAATGGAACTTGTATTTTCAATAATTAATTTAATTAAAATAATTTGAAATGGTTTAAATATTTTTGATTGGTTCAAAGGTTATATAATTGAATTTTCTAATATATTTAAATTATTTTATGAGATGTGAATTTGGTAATTAATTGTTAAATTGTTTGATTTGAAATAACATTTTGTTAAATGTTTCAGAGGTTACTTGGAAGTATTGGTGTGTATGGTGTATATATTTTGTGTATGTCGGTATATGAATAATGGACTGTAAGTATAAAATTTATAATACCAGTCAGCTACAGTATAATAAAATGTTTACGGATGTTTAACTCAAATGAAAGAATTTTAACTTCAATAATGAAAACAACTTGAGATAATAATTTAAAAGGTAATAATAACTGAAATATGATGTAACATAAATGCTCATAATAAATTTGAAAATAATAAGAAATTTAATTGTAGAAAGTGATGAATGATTTAAATGATGATGAATAAACGAGTTAATGAAAAGTTCATATTATGTTTTATGTAATTTTTTAAGTTAGCTATTAGTGTGCTATTGTTGGGGTGGCCTGTGCCCCAGTAGATAGTGGAATGGGTTGGGGGTAACAGTGAGTGTTACCTCCATCAGAGGCCGAAATGGTGAAAATGTACGGCACACCATTTTTGTACAATTTTAATTGGTACCATGATAGACTTTAGTGCCGTGCAAAGTAATGACGAGTAGACCAGGCATTAAAGTAGAGTTTGATTTCCCCGACTTTTCGGGCGATTACTGCCTTACCAGAACTAATCGTGGTTTTGGCTAGCGGTCAGCTATGGCCATAATCAAGTCCCTTGACCATAGCTGATTTGAAATTGGTTGATATTAGAAATTAACAGGGGGTGAAACTAGGGGAAATACCGGGAACTATGGAACAGCGGCTGCCACTCTGTCCGAGTAGGGACAGCATAGACAGGTGGTAGACCCATTTTAAGGGCTTGTAACTATAAAATGAAGGTATGTTGATACCTAAAATCTTTAAAATGTAAAGCCGAAGCAAGGACACGGAGATGTTCAACTCCTCCAACTATGCAGTCCTTGTGAACGCAAATGGGCGTCACAGTCCAACATAAAATACAATAGTGTGTGTGGATTGGGGGGTTGCTCCGATGAGCAACGAAATTAAATTTCATAACGTAAAAATAATAAATCAATTTTGCACTAATAAAATGCTTGTATTATGCTTTGGTAAATAGGTGTTCATACGTTCAGTACAATGTGTTCATTCTATATTTTAGAAATGTATTCTTTTATTGCGTTAGAGGTAAGAATTAATAAAAATATGTGTTTTATATAATGTATAAAATTTTGAAATGTGTTTGCATTGAGGCCATTCACCTGGCCAGGAATGTCAGCTGATCAGTAGTAAAATGTCACTGTTAAATTGTTTACTAATTTCCAAGGTATTTACTGTTCAATATGATGTTAATGTGTTAAAGATGTTATGTTAAATGATAAGGAAAGTAATTTGATAAAGTTAAGATTTTAAATGATTTGTGAAAGATAATAAAAGATAGATTTTGGGTGATTAATATTTTGTGGGACATATAGATCAGTCCAAGTTAAAGTTAAAGTGGTACTAGAGATGAAAATATTGTTTTGAATTAATGTAATTTTGTTGTGAGTTAATGTAACAGAATTTGAGAAGTATTGATGTTGACACAGTAGTTATGAGGAATATATGTTGAGTAATGATTGATATATTGATGTTGATAAATGATGATGTTATTTTGTAGTTGAAGTGAGGTAATAAGAATGGTGATTTGGGGATGGCAATTTTGTAAGAGGGGATAGTGTAATGTAGGAGTCCGCAACAAAAGGGTTGGGACGGGAAGGGACCATTTGGCGCCGGAAAGTGTTACCTTAGGTGGAATCCAGGAACCAACATAAGGGAATGAGCTTTTTGGGGGGGGACACATATCCTAAGTACAAAGGGTTAGAGAATATTTTTTTATGTATCGAGAGAATGATTTGGATTGAGTTTAGTGGTAAGTTGGGTTTAGAGATTGTTTGATAGATGTTTTGATAGAGATGGGTGTCACATTAGTTAAAGCTGTTGATGAGTATTAGAGTCAAAGAGTGAGAAAGATGATATATGTATACCTGCCAAGTGGCATATCGAGTTATTATAAATAGTTAGATCACCCAAATTAATGGAGAATGAGATGATTAAAAAAAGAGATTTATAGTAAGAACATAAAATTTTGATTGAAACCAGTGACAATTTTAGTAGAATTTGAAAATGTAAAATTGTAAAATGTTTATGTTTTGAGTAATTTAAATATCAATTTGATTGTTATTTATAATAATATTTTGTTATTTTAAATGTTTTATTTTATTATGTTTTTATGTTGAAAGATAGACTTTTAAAGATGTTCAATGTATTTTCTGTAGTAACTTGTGTATAACTTATGTAGGTCAAGGTTCTTGACTTGACCCAGTTTGATCAGCTGATAGGTGATGTCCTATACTAGACACGTTTAGCAAGGAAGTAAAGCCAATTTTGCTTTTAATTAATTTGAATAATTTTAATATTGAAAAAAGAATATGTTTTAATAAATTTAAATTAAAAAAAAAAAATTCTTCATTTTGTGCCTGCCATCTAATTGATGTTTTGGAACTTTGATGATGTTATTGTTTGTGTACTAATCGTGTTTTTTTTATTGAATTGTATTGTTTAGAATATAGGTATAATCACATGTTAGGATAAGGATGTTCCTATTTTAAGAAATGTTCAACTTGTTTATTTTCTAATAATAAAAAACTAATGAAGAGAATTATTCAGTTTAGACAAAAGATTTGTATTTTGATATTAAAGAAGATAGCTGTTGACTTTTAACTTAAACAAAATTTTGTAACTAAGAATATTTCAATTTTGATAGGATGTAGGTATAAGTGTGTGCAAGCCCAGTAACTGCTAAAGGCAGCCCAGTGTGCATATAAGGGGGAACATATCGGTTGAGGATCTGGCATGATATAAGCCAGGGATTTGGAATTTTGGGGGTGGCATGTTAGAAGGTGAGGTGCGCTGTGGTGCGTATCTGTTCGAGTTTTCGGTGTTGGGATCTCATACAGAGAAGTCCAGTGATCTCGTTCAGATGCGGCCATAGTCGCCGAGCCAGGGGGGTCGTTTACCCATGAGGTGTAAAAGCAAGAGTGGGTTTTTGGCACCAGTTCCTCACCGGTCCTCTTAGGGGTTTTATCAATGATATTTCTTCTGTTTCGGCAGAAGATCTCTCATTGGGGGGGGGGTATTGTAACGTGATGATTTTGAGGGATATTTTATTTTATTAAAATCTTTGGGGTTTGTTAAAAATATTTATAAATTTAATTTCCAACTGTGACCAGGCCACGTGTTGAATTGAAACAGTGTTCTAACAAAGGAACAGTATGCCTCAACAATTGTGCAATCGTTAACAAGGAATGTACTCAGCGTCACTTCCTAGAACTTTGCGAGTGTGTGGCAGTGCGCCCGATCGCACCCGACAACCAGGTGCGCGGACTGACACCGACTTGGAAAACTAAAAATGGCTAGGGACCAAAAAACTGTACGAGCACATGTTCCTTGCTGACGGATGTGAGTCTAAGTCCCACCTCTTTCGTGACATTAGCCAGTGCAGAACAAATATCAGCTACGACTAACACACAATCAACTGCATGGGTTAAATGGAACACAACAAGCGACGAACAACTACAAGGCATTGTTTTCCACCAAAAAAGACGCAATCTAGTTAGCAGTGAACGCTAAGCCACTCTCAGCAGTCCGCTTACAGACACAGATAGTGTTGCGTGGGCCCGGTCGGCCGAACTTTTAAAATGTGAACAATTAAACATAATACCGCTTTAATACCGACCGGGACCCAAGGAATTAATGGACGGATCAATTTTATAACTGGTGACGTGTAGTGGACAACAGAAAAATGAATTAACGGGCATCGAATCGGGGGACAAAAACACGTGTCCGGCCGGAATCGCGATAGTGAACAGTTTAAAACAATAAAGGAATTTGTAAGATTATAACAAGGGGTAAAGTATTAAATTGTGTGAGTGTGCGTGTGAGCAGAATGGGCTGTCTTATATTTAAGAATATTTAAATATGATACATAAATATATATTTAAAAATTTGTTTTTGTGTTCTTGTTCTAATAATTAAAACGGTTTTAGATTAATTAAAACTATTTAGTTTACTGTAAAACAATGTGTTAGTTTATTTATTTCGCCATTGCCACTTCCTCATTTCTGTGCTGCAAGATTCGTCTAAACGTTCCCGGATTTCTTCTGAATTATTAGTGGGGGGTAGTCAGATTGCAAAATTGTCCCGTTTTATTAAGGTAGATGTAAAGGTTTCGATATTTAACCTTAGAAAAATATCGTGGCAACTCTGGGCTTCTGATCGAAATTTAATACAAGAAGGTAAGTGAGAAAGACCGCAGGTAAGTTCCTGGCAGTATTTATTATTAATTTATTTCGATAAGTTTGTTTATTTACAACAGTTTTTTCCATTTGTCATTAACTTTACCTTGACATAACTGTGATTTTAACATTTGAACTTGATCGTCACTATCGTCACATTTAAAAAGTGTACATGGAAAACAAAAAAGGGAAGCTGCTTCTTCACTCCAAACAAGCCAATCCCTTTTTACACTCTCGCCATTAGTCTGGTGTTTTAAAAAAAAATTCCTCGAGGAAATGGCCTGCCTGACATATCTAGCGGCAAGCTCTCAGGAATAGGAGGTGGTCCTTTTAAAACAATCAATTCCCTCTGTTTTGTATCTAGAAATTTCCATTTTGCAGGATCATTAGATATAATGTTCTTAAAGCCTTCATGAGTTCCTTCACATAAATCATTATTGACACGATGTACACTAGTGCTTTCGAAGTCATTATTAGAAGATTTTTGTGGAAACACTGAAACAACCTCAGCGATTTTATCATTTACGTTATTGTCATAGTTTGTACGACTATCTTCGTTAGAAACTTTTTTTACTGGATTTCCTCCCTCACTAGTCAATGTACAGTTTGAGTTGCTTGAAGACTCGGGTTGGCCGGAATTCCCTTTTAAGAAACTGTGAAGGGTGCGTTTTCCTCTTTCCTCACGCATTAACTTTTCTCTTTTTTCCTTTCTTCTTGCCGCACCAGATTGAAACGATCGTTTCATTTTTAACTTCTATTTTATTGACCTGAAACAGTACATATTTGGCACTTTCTTTTGTTATTTTTGTTATTAATTATGTAAAACATGTATGACGATTGTATAAATCTTAAAGATTTCACACAATAAATAATAAAATAAAAATAAAATAAATCTATACATATAATAAAATCGTTGTCTGTTTTCTGTCTGTGCACGCTAATCTCCACAATGGCAGAACGAATTTGGGTATGGTTTTCAGTGATGTATTGAGATAACTTTGGGCTAACATTTAGTGTTTGTTTCATTTAAATCGGTTGACAAATAAGCTCGTTAGGTGGAAAAGATCAGAGTGTATTTTCAGCGCGTCGATGTAAATACACAGATGTAAATACACAGATATAGACACAAGTTAGATTACAGAATGAGGTACCGAAAGTAACTAAGTAAACACAGAAAACAAATACTTCGACATTAGACACGATGAAAAACCCTAAGTTAACAGCCAGACGGACAAATAACAATTATGTAAATATCATATAATATAGTATACGTAATTAATAAGAATAAAAATAATGTAAAATAGATCATAAGTATTGCGTTAATTGTTAATACGGAAAGCCAAAATCGCGCTAGGGATCGAACACATGATAGCAAATTCGGCAGTGCAAGAAACTCCAAAATAAAGTACATTGTAACCCCTCTTTATTTTTTTTATACTTTATAAATTTTTTTTTTTTAAGGAGGGGCCACCAGATATTTAGAACTAGGCTGAAGGCCTAGAAGAAGCATAAAATGCGCTGGGTCCAGTGAGACGGGACTTGCAATTAAACTCTCTGGTAACCAACAATAACAGCTTTTATTATCTTAAATTACATACATCACAATATCACATATATATATATATTGTTAGTAACCCCGGTGTGTCCGCTACTGTTCAAGTCCCGCGATGTAAACCAATTTGTAAGTAAACCGATACGTACGGTCTAAATTCCCACTGTTGTATTTGTCAATTGTGTTGTATTAATTTAATTGTATAAATTCTCGGAAATATTTGTAGTTGTGGAATATATGGATGTACTCAATTAATGTTAACTTAACTATTTAATAATTATCAGTGTTAGTGTGCCTAGAACTTAAATAACTTAAGATTAATTCTACAATTTCATCCAACCCTATTATGCCTTGAAGAGAGTTCTGTCTGATTTTATATTTTTACGCTCCCTCTTTGGTGTCAGATAATTCCGCTATAAGCGCTGTAGTATCGGCTCAACGAAACTTGTAGGTTATTCGATGTTTATATTAACTATTTATTCTCTACTTATTCAGTTACTTTTGTTCCAGTTCACTAAACCATACTCCAAATAACAAGGTGTAACAAATATATAAAGGTTCTTTATTTGTGTATTCAATTCACATTAACTCGGATATATTCTAATTAATATATGTTGGGACTATAGATTCAGGTATCGATTGTTGACTATTTAATCCTTTGTTTATATTTGGTTATATATTATATTTGATTCGTATTTTATTTATTTCAGGGTGTGAAGGTTCTTGTAACTGAGGGGAAGACTAAAAATACATACTAAGAATGCAAGATTTACAAAAATTATGTGTTGTGTATTTAGTATGATTAATATAATATAACTTTACCAGTCTCTAACGAAGCAAATCACGTTGGCAGTTGATCGCTAAATTCGTTGTTCTGGTCAATTATGAAGCACAGTTTTCTTTCTTCAGTTTAATAAAAGTAATTCTTGTCCTGTCCACTTCGGAATACAGCTTCTGAATTGTTTTATGGCCCGATTGATGTTTCTTCTACACCGCCAGGATCCAAATAGGTTCTTCCTTCGGTTGAAGCAGTTAGTGTTGTTCCGTGTATTTGCAAGGTTATAATTTCTGGTGTTGTGACAATTATGAGTTGTGTTATTGTTAACTCTTTATATTTGATTAACTTTTCATCAATTCCCTTCGGACATGGGACAGTCCAAGTTTCTTCTTGTAGAATTTGGTTATTTGTTCTCGATTATTATTTCATAATATATCGTTATTTTATTAATCTGTGTTAGTGATAGATGTAAGTATTATCATTAGAATTTTATCTTCTTTATAATCGTATCTCTTGATTTCAAATATTACGATTCAATATATTCTTCTTGGGTTTTTTAAATCATCACGTTCAGTTTTTACAAAAGCAATTCTTGTTGTTTTATAAAATCAACAACATTCTTCTTAAATTTTTCCCTAGCAACCTATATTAATTTCCGCTTCCACATGTTTGGACTATATAGTGTTTCTTTCATATATTTTTTTGTCTATTCTTTGTCAATTTGCTGTCCTATCGGAATGTAAATTTACCGATAGCTGGTTTATCATTTTATACACATCTTCTACTGGTTTTTTGATATAATTCCGTTTTTTTTCTTTTTTATTATATTTAATCCACCTTCGATATTATTTTTTACCAATCGATATTATGGCATTATGGTATTATTATAATTTGTATAAATTTTATTAAATATTATTATTAACTTAATGTTTTTTCTTCTTTCTAGCTCTTCATAGTGTATTTATTAATTATTATTAATTGATGTATCTAACCTTTAAGTTATAAGTGTTTATTTAGTATTTTTGGCTGTTAGGCCTTCTATTGTAAATTGATCTACCTGTGGTTATGTCTGTTAGGCATCTATAGTCCCTTTTATATAAATTCGTACATACAATCAAAACTTAATTATTAACATTTGTATAAACAATTATTTTTCTACATCTAATAACAAATTTATCTTGATCTCTCGATCACATATAACAAAATTCGAACTTATGAACATTGGTTAACTGCCTCACACTTCATTCTATGACAGTCATTGAATAACACTATTTGTTTCATTATTTTTCATGAACTCAACACATATTTGATATAACATCACATAAACTTTATCATAACATTTTTGTCATAATATAATACTTTTTTAACACAAAATTCTTATCTGTTATTACCATAAATTAAGTCATTGTTTCATTTTTCCGTTTTGATTTTTATTAAACATATATCATTAGCTATTATTTATTTTACAGGTTCGTTTATTCTATTCAACACTACCTTGCATTCTTATTTATTTTGTCTATGACTATAATTGTCATAATTGGGTCTCTGTTCTATTATGGGATTAAGTATCCATTTATTTATCAATCTGTGAATCTTCTTTTATGTAGCATAAATGCTATCATTTTTGTTGCGCTACATATGCTTCCCCTCCTAAAAAAGTTTAGTTTACCTGAATGAAGTTTAGGTCAAATAAACTTGCCTTTTTCACATGCCTTTTCTTAATTTCATTGTTAATGGTTGACGATGGTCTTCTCAATGTAACTTCATTAGACTAGTACTAGTACCTTTTTTATTTAATAACATTTCATCATTTTATTTAACATTCTTGATTCTTGATATATTTTTTTTTTTTCTGTACACAATATTTGTTGGTAACTGGCTACACTATTCACTGATACATTAGTTTTACATCTCTCCTATTTATAATTACTATAATTACTGCATTTTTCATTATTCTTCTGTCAACTCGCTTCTTTCTGTTTTCTTCGTCCTATTCCTTTGGAAACTGAATTTATTTTTGCAACTATTCTAATATTCCTTAAATATTTAATTTCCCTAACAATCCCTAACACATGCGTTGGTACAGTTCAGAGAGGCACTGTTTGGCTTCATACTCTGCTGCCCACACTACATCTTAATATAGTACTGCTGGAATTCATCTACAGTCAGCTATAAAATATAATAATAATCTCCTAATAATCTCTTTAATCATTTAATAATAAATATTTGGTTAAAGATTTTTTCTTTGTTGCATTTATATTTTTTCATTACTATTCTTCATATTTCGTAGTTCCATTTTAATTCCTTAAACATTCGTTAATATTGACTTTGACAGTTATCAATTGTAATCATTTTTGTTGAGATTGTAATGTTAAGTATCTTCTTCGTTTTTTTTTTTCTGATCTCAATATTTTTTAATCAGTTGTTGTATGTTGATCATTATAATTGTATTTCTTACTAAATATATTCCTTATACTTAATTATTCTTCCTCTTATCGTATTTCACTATTTTGGCTGTTTATTTTTTAATGAATTATGTTCATAAATATTCTTTCCTTCTTGTCTTCTTTAACATTATATTAGTTACATTCAATCGTTTACTGAGATTGTTTCATCATGTGGCAATGTAGTATGTATTTTAGGTCATATGACTTTTTTTTTTTCTTTATTTTGGATAAGTAGGTTTGAGGTAACAACTTTTATCTTGGGGTTCATTCTTCATTATTCACACTATTTCTTTATACACATAATAATAATAATTATCGTTTTCTTCTGTAATCTTGGGGTTTGTTATTCATTATACACATTATTTCTTTATACACATAATAATAATAATTATCGTTTTCTTCTGTAATCTTGGGGTTTGTTATTCATTATACACATTATTTCTTTATAAACATTTAACAATAATTCTTGTTTTCTTCAAAATCGATAATACGTTGTTCTTATTGTATTTCAAAATTTAGTGGTAGTATTCAACTCAAATTATTTTTAAATTCCAAGTATTTTTCTTCAAGATTGATAATAAGTTGTTCTTATTATTTTTATAATTTATTCATTTATATAAATTCTTTTTCTTTTTTGTTAATCCAGAAGTTGTTCAAATATACGGTAGTAAGTTGTCCTTACTTCATTTTAGAATTTATTCATTATATAAATTCTTTTTCTTTCTGGATTTAGTAATTTTTTTTTTTCTTACTACATTCGTTTTATATATAATAGTTATTTCAAATAATTTGTGTAAGTTGGTCTTACTGTCTTTTAGAATTTTGCTGATTTATATAACATTCCGTATCTTGTCAATTGGTTGCCTGGTCAGTTTTCATCAAATCAGTCCCCTTTTCCTGGTTGATTGTTTCTTTTCTAACCATGGTCCATTAATTCGACTGCACTTGTTGTCTGGATTACTGCAGTGTTCATACCCATTTTGATACTTGATAAATATCCTTCGCTTACTTGGTACCGTAGCTCAGTTGATGCAAAGTCTTCATTTAAGTCAGGGTATACAGTTATATTTATCTTCTTTTGAATTATCAGGTATCGTATCTCCTCTACTCTAACACAATCACTGGTATATTCTACCCTTCCTTTCCCTTTGATATCTTGACTATTTACTAAATGTTTTATGGGTATCTTCCGTATTAATGATATAATTGATTCGGTCATATACTTTTTGATAGTGGATTTATTTAAATGACATTTAAATTTATTTAATGTTTTTGTAATTATTCCATGGTAGTTCATTTTGGTCATTTTCATGAATTCTCCTCTATATTTCATACCCTTACATAACTCCCTTCGTTCATTAATTGGGATGTTAAACGCACTAATGAATCCACCTTTCCTCATCTCCATTTCTTCTTTGGTATTGACTATTTTCCTTCTGCATGTTTTTCTTATTTTCTGGCTATTCTCTTCTATGGTCAGATTTATTATAATACCTTCGGAAGTGCTGTCTAGTGTTTTAGACATATTCTTTAAACACAGCTCCATTTCTTTATTTGTCTCCTCCTTATATTTATCCACTTCTGGGTTAAGTGTGTCCTTATTTTCAAACTTCCCTTCGAAAGTTTCCCTTATCTCATTATAGACCTGCTCCTTCTTATCCTCGATCCGCTTTAAACCTGCTTCGTTCATTTTCTCAATTCTTTCATCCATTCGCCTTAAATTTTCTTTGTTCATTTGTAGGATTCCTTCCTTTATTTGTTTTAAACCCTCATTATTCCTATCTAACCTTTCATGAATTTGGTTTAATCTTTCGTTCATTTGTTTTGAGGTTTCTCTAATTTCCTCATTTGTTTTGTCGAATTTCTCATACTGTTTTCTAAATTGTTCCTTTGAGTCTTCCTTAATTTCCTCCTTTGTTTTATCTAATTTTTCCTCCAGTCTCTTTGAGTTTTCATTAATACTACTCATTAACTCCATTAATTTTTCCCAATTTAGTCCTTCTCTGGTTCCTGCTTTATTTATTTGGTCCCCTTGGGCAACTTCTTCGATTACTTCCCTTTCCTTGTCTGCCATTATTTCAGTTTCCGTTATTTCGTCTGCCTGTTGTTCCATTTCACTATCTGTTATTAGTTCTATTTCCTGTTCTTGTTCATCTATTTCCTTCTCCGTTTCTCCTGCCCTAATCCTTGATCTACCTCTGGTATGCATGTTTACTCTCCCACAGTTGCCTGCTCTGGTTAAGTAATGTTATTGTTATTATAGTTACTTAACTCAAGCCCTACACAAGTTGAGCGCCAATTTGTTAGTAACCCCGGTGTGTCCGCTACTGTTCAAGTCCCGCGATGTAAACCAATTTGTAAGTAAACCGATACGTACGGTCTAAATTCCCACTGTTGTATTTGTCAATTGTGTTGTATTAATTTAATTGTATAAATTCTCGGAAATATTTGTAGTTGTGGAATATATGGATGTACTCAATTAATGTTAACTTAACTATTTAATAATTATCAGTGTTAGTGTGCCTAGAACTTAAATAACTTAAGATTTATTCTACAATTTCATCCAACCCTATTATGCCTTGAAGAGAGTTCTGTCTGATTTTATATTTTTACACTCCCTCTTTGGTGTCAGATAATTCCGCTATAAGCGCTGTAGTATCGGCTCAACGAAACTTGTAGGTTATTCGATGTTTATATTAACTATTTATTCTCTACTTATTCAGTTACTTTTGTTCCAGTTCACTAAACCATACTCCAAATAACAAGGTGTAACAAATATATAAAGGTTCTTTATTTGTGTATTCAATTCACATTAACTCGGATATATTCTAATTAATATATGTTGGGACTATAGATTCAGGTATCGATTGTTAACTATTTAATCCTTTGTTTATATTTGGTTATATATTATATTTGATTCGTATTTTATTTATTTCAGGGTGTGAAGGTTCTTGTAACTGTGGGGAAGACTAAAAATACATACTAAGAATGCAAGATTTACAAAAATTATGTGTTGTGTATTTAGTATGATTAATATAATATAACTTTACCAGTCTCTAATGAAGCAAATCACGTTGGCAGTTGATCGCTAAATTCGTTGTTCTGGTCAATTATGAAGCACAGTTTTCTTTCTTCAGTTTAATAAAAGTAATTCTTGTCCTGTGCACTTCGGAATACAGCTTCTGAATTGTTTTACGGCCCGATTGATGTTTCTTCTACACCGCCAGGATCCAAATAGGTTCTTCCTTCGGTTGAAGCAGTTAGTGTTGTTCCGTGTATTTGCAAGGTTATAATTTCTGGTGTTGTGACAATTATGAGTTGTGTTATTGTTAACTCTTTATATTTGATTAACTTTTCATCAATTCCCTTCGGACATGGGACAGTCCAAGTTTCTTCTTGTAGAATTTGGTTATTTGTTCTCGATTATTATTTCATAATATATCGTTATTTTATTAATCTGTGTTAGTGATAGATGTAAGTATTATCATTAGAATTTTATCTTCTTTATAATCGTATCTCTTGATTTCAAATATTACGATTCAATATATTCTTCTTGGGTTTTTTAAATCATCACGTTCAGTTTTTACAAAAGCAATTCTTGTTGTTTTATAAAATCAACAACATTCTTCTTAAATTTTTCCCTAGCAACCTATATTAATTTCCGCTTCCACATGTTTGGACTATATAGTGTTTCTTTCATATATTTTTTTGTCTATTCTTTGTCAATTTGCTGTCCTATCGGAATGTAAATTTACCGATAGCTGGTTTATCATTTTATACACATCTTCTACTGGTTTTTTGATATAATTCCGTTTTTTTTTCTTTTTTATTATATTTAATCCACCTTCGATATTATTTTTTACCAATCGATATTATGGCATTATGGTATTATTATAATTTGTATAAATTTTATTAAATATTATTATTAACTTAATGTTTTTTCTTCTTTCTAGCTCTTCATAGTGTATTTATTAATTATTATTAATTGATGTATCTAACCTTTAAGTTATAAGTGTTTATTTAGTATTTTTGGCTGTTAGGCCTTTTATTGTAAATTGATCTACCTGTGGTTATGTCTGTTAGGCATCTATAGTCCCTTTTATATAAATTCGTACATACAATCAAAACTTAATTATTAACATTTGTATAAACAATTATTTTTCTACATCTAATAACAAATTTATCTTGATCTCTCGATCACATATAACAAAATTCGAACTTATGAACATTGGTTAACTGCCTCACACTTCATTCTATGACAGTCATTGAATAACACTATTTGTTTCATTATTTTTCATGAACTCAACACATATTTGATATAACATCACATAAACTTTATCATAACATTTTTGTCATAATATAATACTTTTTTAACACAAAATTCTTATCTGTTATTACCATAAATTAAGTCATTGTTTCATTTTTCCGTTTTGATTTTTATTAAACATATATCATTAGCTATTATTTATTTTACAGGTTCGTTTATTCTATTCAACACTACCTTGCATTCTTATTTATTTTGTCTATGACTATAATTGTCATAATTGGGTCTCTGTTCTATTATGGGATTAAGTATCCATTTATTTATCAATCTGTGAATCTTCTTTTATGTAGCATAAATGCTATCATTTTTGTTGCGCTACATATGCTTCCCCTCCTAAAAAAGTTTAGTTTACCTGAATGAAGTTTAGGTCAAATAAACTTGCCTTTTTCACATGCCTTTTCTTAATTTCATTGTTAATGGTTGACGATGGTCTTCTCAATGTAACTTCATTAGACTAGTACTAGTACCTTTTTTATTTAATAACATTTCATCATTTTATTTAACATTCTTGATTCTTGATATATTTTTTTTTTTTTTTTCTGTACACATTATTTGTTGGTAACTGGCTACACTATTCACTGATACATTAGTTTTACATCTCTCCTATTTATAATTACTATAATTACTGCATTTTTCATTATTCTTCTGTCAACTCGCTTCTTTCTGTTTTCTTCGTCCTATTCCTTTGGAAACTGAATTTATTTTTGCAACTATTCTAATATTCCTTAAATATTTAATTTCCCTAACAATCCCTAACACATGCGTTGGTACAGTTCAGAGAGGCACTGTTTGGCTTCATACTCTGCTGCCCACACTACATCTTAATATAGTACTGCTGGAATTCATCTACAGTCAGCTATAAAATATAATAATAATCTCCTAATAATCTCTTTAATCATTTAATAATAAATATTTGGTTAAAGATTTTTTCTTTGTTGCATTTATATTTTTTCATTACTATTCTTCATATTTCGTAGTTCCATTTTAATTCCTTAAACATTCGTTAATATTGACTTTGACAGTTATCAATTGTAATCATTTTTGTTTTCATTTTTGTTGAGATTGTAATGTTAAGTATCTTCTTCGTTTTTTTTTTTTTCTGATCTCAATATTTTTTAATCAGTTGTTGTATGTTGATCATTATAATTGTATTTCTTACTAAATATATTCCTTATACTTAATTATTCTTCCTCTTATCGTATTTCACTATTTTGGCTGTTTATTTTTTAATGAATTATGTTCATAAATATTCTTTCCTTCTTGTCTTCTTTAACATTATATTAGTTACATTCAATCGTTTACTGAGATGTTTCATCATGTGGCAATGTAGTATGTATTTTAGGTCATATGACTTTTTTTTTTTTCTTTATTTTGGATAAGTAGGTTTGAGGTAACAACTTTTATCTTGGGGTTCATTCTTCATTATTCACACTATTTCTTTATACACATAATAATAATAATTATCGTTTTCTTCTGTAATCTTGGGGTTTGTTATTCATTATACACATTATTTCTTTATACACATAATAATAATAATTATCGTTTTCTTCTGTAATCTTGGGGTTTGTTATTCATTATACACATTATTTCTTTATAAACATTTAACAATAATTCTTGTTTTCTTCAAAATCGATAATACGTTGTTCTTATTGTATTTCAAAATTTAGTGGTAGTATTCAACTCAAATTATTTTTAAATTCCAAGTATTTTTCTTCAAGATTGATAATAAGTTGTTCTTATTATTTTTATAATTTATTCATTTATATAAATTCTTTTTCTTTTTTGTTAATCCAGAAGTTGTTCAAATATACGGTAGTAAGTTGTCCTTACTTCATTTTA
Organism: Magicicada septendecula; assembly: GCA_034769895.1. Lineage (NCBI taxonomy): Eukaryota > Metazoa > Arthropoda > Insecta > Hemiptera > Cicadidae > Magicicada > Magicicada septendecula. Next base: position 388,376,669 of record CM068371.1, read on the forward strand.
GAATTTATTCATTATATAAATTCTTTTTCTTTCTGGATTTAGTAATTTTTTTTTTCTTACTACATTCGTTTTATATATAATAGTTATTTCAAATAATGTGTGTAAGTTGGTCTTACTGTCTTTTAGAATTTTGCTGATTTATATAACATTCCGTATCTTGTCAATTGGTTGCCTGGTCAGTTTTCATCAAATCAGTCCCCTTTTCCTGGTTGATTGTTTCTTTTCTAACCATGGTCCATTAATTCGACTGCACTTGTTGTCTGGATTACTGCAGTGTTCATACCCATTTTGATACTTGATAAATATCCTTCGCTTACTTGGTACCGTAGCTCAGTTGATGCAAAGTCTTCATTTAAGTCAGGGTATACAGTTATATTTATCTTCTTTTGAATTATCAGGTATCGTATCTCCTCTACTCTAACACAATCACTGGTATATTCTACCCTTCCTTTCCCTTTGATATCTTGACTATTTACTAAATGTTTTATGGGTATCTTCCGTATTAATGATATAATTGATTCGGTCATATACTTTTTGATAGTGGATTTATTTAAATGACATTTAAATTTATTTAATGTTTTTGTAATTATTCCATGGTGGTTCATTTTGGTCATTTTCATGAATTTTCCTCTATATTTCATACCCTTACATAACTCCCTTCGTTCATTAATTGGGATGTTAAACGCACTAATGAATCCACCTTTCCTCATCTCCATTTCTTCTTTGGTATTGACTATTTTCCTTCTGCATGTTTTTCTTATTTTCTGGCTATTCTCTTCTATGGTCAGATTTATTATAATACCTTCGGAAGTGCTGTCTAGTGTTTTAGACATATTCTTTAAACACAGCTCCATTTCTTTATTTGTCTCCTCCTTATATTTATCCACTTCTGGGTTAAGTGTGTCCTTATTTTCAAACTTCCCTTCGAAAGTTTCCCTTATCTCATTATAGACCTGCTCCTTCTTATCCTCGATCCGCTTTAAACCTGCTTCGTTCATTTTCTCAATTCTTTCATCCATTCGCCTTAAATTTTCTTTGTTCATTTGTAGGATTCCTTCCTTTATTTGTTTTAAACCCTCATTATTCCTATCTAACCTTTCATGAATTTGGTTTAATCTTTCGTTCATTTGTTTTGAGGTTTCTCTAATTTCCTCATTTGTTTTGTCGAATTTCTCATACTGTTTTCTAAATTGTTCCTTTGAGTCTTCCTTAATTTCCTCCTTTGTTTTATCTAATTTTTCCTCCAGTCTCTTTGAGTTTTCATTAATACTACTCATTAACTCCATTAATTTTTCCCAATTTAGTCCTTCTCTGGTTCCTGCTTTATTTATTTGGTCCCCTTGGGCAACTTCTTCGATTACTTCCCTTTCCTTGTCTGCCATTATTTCAGTTTCCGTTATTTCGTCTGCCTGTTGTTCCATTTCACTATCTGTTATTAGTTCTATTTCCTGTTCTTGTTCATCTATTTCCTTCTCCGTTTCTCCTGCCCTAATCCTTGATCTACCTCTGGTATGCATGTTTACTCTCCCACAGTTGCCTGCTCTGGTTAAGTAATGTTATTGTTATTATAGTTACTTAACTCAAGCCCTACACAAGTTGAGCGCCAATTTGTTAGTAACCCCGGTGTGTCCGCTACTGTTCAAGTCCCGCGATGTAAACCAATTTGTAAGTAAACCGATACGTACGGTCTAAATTCCCACTGTTGTATTTGTCAATTGTGTTGTATTAATTTAATTGTATAAATTCTCGGAAATATTTGTAGTTGTGGAATATATGGATGTACTCAATTAATGTTAACTTAACTATTTAATAATTATCAGTGTTAGTGTGCCTAGAACTTAAATAACTTAAGATTTATTCTACAATTTCATCCAACCCTATTATGCCTTGAAGAGAGTTCTGTCTGATTTTATATTTTTACGCTCCCTCTTTGGTGTCAGATAATTCCGCTATAAGCGCTGTAGTATCGGCTCAACGAAACTTGTAGGTTATTCGATGTTTATATTAACTATTTATTCTCTACTTATTCAGTTACTTTTGTTCCAGTTCACTAAACCATACTCCAAATAACAAGGTGTAACAAATATATAAAGGTTCTTTATTTGTGTATTCAATTCACATTAACTCGGATATATTCTAATTAATATATGTTGGGACTATAGATTCAGGTATCGATTGTTAACTATTTAATCCTTTGTTTATATCTGTACCTCGGAGGGATACAACACTATATCCATTTTCATAACTTTACAGGAGAGGAGTTTTAAACTTTTTTTCAACAAAAAGTGTTATTGGCACAGCTATTTATTGAGATGTTGAAACAATATTTTACCAGAACATTCTACTTATTGTTATTTACATCATGCAGTTGTTATAAAATAAAAAAAAAACCTTTTTTACGGTTTTTTTTTACTTTTTAATGGACATGGTGTTGTATCCCTCTAATAAAGTTATTGTACTATAAGACCTAATGTGGGATATTCAATAACAACCACAATACTATTTGACTTACAAAATGTATTTAACTATTTTATTTATAATTCTCTTTACAAATACAAATAATACATCTATGTATTCAACCAAAATGGTATTTTAGATGCAAAAAACTCAGTCATCATCAGGTAAGTCTCCTTCAGGGTACTCACTAGTGGTATTACTAGTATGCTTTAAGTTTTTATAAAAATCATGGCAAACTGTAGGAACATATGGTAGTAATGCCAATAGATCATTATACTTTTGTTGTGATATTGGTATTGGACTTTGTGTTACCAGTTGCAAATCATTTGGCAATGTAAGGTGTCGCCTTCGAAACCTAACAAGGTCAATCTCCTGGTTTTCATTTGCAAAATTACTTTTCAAAAACAGAGTTCCCATGCTGTTCTGTTTTACTTGCAGTTGAACACAGGTTGACAAAAGAACTTGTTCTTTGTTGACATCTTTTTTTCTGTTAATAAAGGGCGGATTTTCACATATTTTGACATCGTACAAAGACCTAAAATTTTTAAAATCTTCCAGTTCCATATTATGCACAGTATATTTCATTGAGGTTTGTCTGACTAACTGCTGCCAATCCCAGGGCGTTAGAATTGTCATGTTGTTAAGTTTTTTTCTCTTCCGCTCTATCAGCGCATGGACAGTATCCGCCTCCATATGCGTGTGGCCCTTTAGTAGAAACTTTTGAGTGATGATTTTTACTTGAGGATACTTATTGAGTATCCAAAAGAAACACATAATAAGACTAATATTCTTATTCTGGCCGTAACAATTATCCGACCACAGAATGATTTCTTCAATGTCACTGCCAGGAATGACGGTATCTGCCCATTTCAGTAATGCAGATCCGATTTCATTTCCGCCACGAGCTCCTTTGGATTCGTCCCACATAATACAATGGACTGACGAATCAGAAGAATCAAAAAGGGTGTAATTCAACGTCCAAAGTTTTCTCTTGTAAAAGCTTATGCAATTTGTTATAAGGGGTGACGGCAAACATTTTTGAAGATCACCCGTTAATACCTTAAGGGTATTGTTAGCCCTTTTGGTGTCCTCGCTTTTTAAATCATACCTTAATTTAGATTCATCCAGATGTGCATTATGGTCTTCCTCAATAGAATTTTTTTCATCTAGAGTCAAATTATTTTTTAATTTTGCTTGAAAATAATCACATGTATCACACGTGTCTATTTCTGGTGGTTTGAAATTCAACTTGAATTTTTTGTTGAACACATCGTAGTAGAGCCATTTTTTAGCTATTAACAAAGGGTTGAAATCATTTTCATTACAATCCTCTACATACAGTTCATACATTTTCTCTATGTTCAGGTGCGGACCCAAATACTTCATATCACTCTTTTCCCTAGTGTAATGACTGCTATAATTTGGGAAGGAAGAGATGTGTCTTACTACACTTTCAACAGTGTCATCATGTGTTTTATTGACGGGAGTTTGCTTACCCCTTTGATCGGTTTTTACAATTCCACCTGGTTCAATATTTTTCAAAACATTAACTACCACGGTGTTTGATATAGATAGTGTATTTAAAAACATAAGTTTACATACTCTAGTTCGTATGCCTTTTACTGTAAAATAATATTGTAGAGTATTTTGTTTTGACTTATTGGAGGCAAGGTCTCGTTTTCTTGAACGGACAGTACTATGCTTCTCTACACATGAAACAATGAATTGCCGTTTTGTGTCATTTCCCTTCTCCTGACTCCAGTATGCATTAAAGATCTCCTGTCTGTCACTTTGTAATAATTTTTCAGAACATTTCAGTCTGCAAGAACAAGGAGGTTTAATAATTCTGGCAGGGACAACTTTACCCTTTTTACTAATATATTCTTCACCTGCAGAATATTTACGTTTCTGAATATTACATGCCCATTCACTGGTATGAACGACACGTTTTTTACCTATCTGAGTAGAAATAGATTTATTTTTCAGTTTTCTCCTTACGCCTACTGTTCCTTGCAAATCTAGGCCTACTTGATTTCCTGCAATATTGTCATTGTCGCTGCTTAAAAATAAGTCTTCCTCAAGTAAACGTAGCTCATGTCCATTTGAGTTTGTTTTAGCACTAGTTTTATTTCTACTGACCTCATTTTGTATTTCATTAAATACAGGGACATCATCACTGGAATCCGTTTCAGAGCTTGGCGGTTCATAATTTTTGTCCCGATCAGAGTCATCATCATCTTCGTCGAAACTCAAGTCATCTCCATTATCCTCTTCATTTTCAACATCCTTGCTGTTTGTATGATTTGGTTCTGAAATAAAACAAGTCTTATAATATTACATGTAAAAAATAATATTTTGAAGTTTAGGTTCATAACAAAACATTACATTAACTATTTGTGGTTATGTATATCACATTAAAAATAATGAGCTAAACAGTAGCTTACCTGTAGTAGAATCTTTTTTAGAACTTTTCAATAGTTCCAGAATCTTTCTCCCACGAGAATTATGGTTCATTATTCTTACTATTACTAAAAAAGAGCAAATATTATGACTTAAAATACATCCAACTATGTAAACTCATCAGAACTGTCAAAAGTACTCTTAGTTCACTAACAATCCGCCAGGCTGTGTAGAGGTATACACCACTATGTCCAGTAGTAATTCACATGCTTCAGAAGGATAAAACACCAAGTCCACATGGTGTTCTATCCCTCTAAATGAAAGTGGACTTGGTGTTGTTTTAAAACATGCTATATCCAGTTCTAACTGGTTTTGGACATAGTGCTCTATTCCTCTAAGAAATATGAGAAAAGCTGATTTTAACTCTGTAATAAAGTCAATATGGAAAAAAATGGACATAGTGTTGTATCCCTCCGAGGTACAGATATTTGGTTATATATTATATTTGATTCGTATTTTATTTATTTCAGGGTGTGAAGGTTCTTGTAACTGTGGGGAAGACTAAAAATACATACTAAGAATGCAAGATTTACAAAAATTATGTGTTGTGTATTTAGTATGATTAATATAATATAACTTTACCAGTCTCTAATGAAGCAAATCACGTTGGCAGTTGATCGCTAAATTCGTTGTTCTGGTCAATTATGAAGCACAGTTTTCTTTCTTCAGTTTAATAAAAGTAATTCTTGTCCTGTGCACTTCGGAATACAGCTTCTGAATTGTTTTACGGCCCGATTGATGTTTCTTCTACACCGCCAGGATCCAAATAGGTTCTTCCTTCGGTTGAAGCAGTTAGTGTTGTTCCGTGTATTTGCAAGGTTATAATTTCTGGTGTTGTGACAATTATGAGTTGTGTTATTGTTAACTCTTTATATTTGATTAACTTTTCATCAATTCCCTTCGGACATGGGACAGTCCAAGTTTCTTCTTGTAGAATTTGGTTATTTGTTCTCGATTATTATTTCATAATATATCGTTATTTTATTAATCTGTGTTAGTGATAGATGTAAGTATTATCATTAGAATTTTATCTTCTTTATAATCGTATCTCTTGATTTCAAATATTACGATTCAATATATTCTTCTTGGGTTTTTTAAATCATCACGTTCAGTTTTTACAAAAGCAATTCTTGTTGTTTTATAAAATCAACAACATTCTTCTTAAATTTTTCCCTAGCAACCTATATTAATTTCCGCTTCCACATGTTTGGACTATATAGTGTTTCTTTCATATATTTTTTTGTCTATTCTTTGTCAATTTGCTGTCCTATCGGAATGTAAATTTACCGATAGCTGGTTTATCATTTTATACACATCTTCTACTGGTTTTTTGATATAATTCCGTTTTTTTTTTCTTTTTTATTATATTTAATCCACCTTCGATATTATTTTTTACCAATCGATATTATGGCATTATGGTATTATTATAATTTGTATAAATTTTATTAAATATTATTATTAACTTAATGTTTTTTCTTCTTTCTAGCTCTTCATAGTGTATTTATTAATTATTATTAATTGATGTATCTAACCTTTAAGTTATAAGTGTTTATTTAGTATTTTTGGCTGTTAGGCCTTTTATTGTAAATTGATCTACCTGTGGTTATGTCTGTTAGGCATCTATAGTCCCTTTTATATAAATTCGTACATACAATCAAAACTTAATTATTAACATTTGTATAAACAATTATTTTTCTACATCTAATAACAAATTTATCTTGATCTCTCGATCACATATAACAAAATTCGAACTTATGAACATTGGTTAACTGCCTCACACTTCATTCTATGACAGTCATTGAATAACACTATTTGTTTCATTATTTTTCATGAACTCAACACATATTTGATATAACATCACATAAACTTTATCATAACATTTTTGTCATAATATAATACTTTTTTAACACAAAATTCTTATCTGTTATTACCATAAATTAAGTCATTGTTTCATTTTTCCGTTTTGATTTTTATTAAACATATATCATTAGCTATTATTTATTTTACAGGTTCGTTTATTCTATTCAACACTACCTTGCATTCTTATTTATTTTGTCTATGACTATAATTGTCATAATTGGGTCTCTGTTCTATTATGGGATTAAGTATCCATTTATTTATCAATCTGTGAATCTTCTTTTATGTAGCATAAATGCTATCATTTTTGTTGCGCTACAATATATATATATATATATATATATTGTAACGTAATCTGTTACGGGGTATTTTTAATAATTTCCGTCTTCTTGGGTTGAAGTAGGTCACTCCTGGTCTTCCTTCGGGATGAGTCGTCAGCTATGAATCCTGAAGTCTTCTTAATTTCCACGGATAACTTTAGTTTGTGAATATTGTGGCGTGACAGATAAACACATAATAATGAATGGCATTGATCATTAGAATATAATAAGATTATAACATTAAATCCGAAGAAAGCATTAAAATAATATTAAGAATTAATTCAGAGCAACTGTGCAGAACAATCACGGATATTAAAAGTATAAGTTCGTATAAAAGCAATGTTACTAGTGATGAATCATCAAAACCAGTGTAATAACCCAAGGTTTTAAAAATATAACCCAGGAAGGTAAGAAGTAAATAAAGAAGCAACCCAGAGTATTACTAAACCCCAAACAAAGATGAGGAATAAATTAAAAGAGAAACCCAGAACAAGGCAAGATCCACCATAAAAGGTGATGTATTTCAAGAAACCAGAAGAAGATGAAGTAACCCCAAGAAACCCGATGGCATCCAGAAGAAGATGAAGAACATACAATTCAAAGAAGCCAGAAGAAAAGAAGACATCATTGAGGAAAGAAGAAGAAGACAGCATCCACAAGAAGAAGGAATGCTCTTATAAAAAACACCCATATCCCAATCTAAATAAAAACAACAATAATAAAAAGTATAACGAAGTATTCATGAAAAGAAACCATATGTACAATAAAATTAAGAATAAAAGTGTATAGAGTTAGAGTTGCCAGTGGACCAAGGTGAAACAATAATATAATACCCAAAGAACAAATCTTCATTGTAACCCACAAACCAATTCCTTGATGTTAATAAGACTAAACAACCATTTAGAAATAACATCAAAAAGTGTAAAGTGAACCAGTGCTAGTTTGTGTATTATAAAAAATAAACCTTATGTTTCAACCTTGGCATCCACAAACTGTGTAGATAATGAAAAATACAACTTTGAGTGACTTATGATTTGTACAAGGTGAATGTGATACATGTAATAATATCAAGCTGTCAATCTGTTTGAAATGACATTTCTTTAAAAATGAATAAAAACAGATGCAGACATAAAGTGACAGGGTACAATTACTCTAAACCATATTAAAAACAGTTTAAAAACTGAGTAATTAAATTTAATATAAGAAATAGAATAAGAATGTAGAAAATAAGGTTTTGTTTATTTGAAATAGGATATTTTAAAAATGTATTAGTAATAAGAACCTTTTAATAAGTTTGGAATCACTAACATCCCATTGTAAAAACGTTTATTGCTTGTATTGATAGTAATAATTAAATAAGATGTTAGATGGGAAAAAACATTCTTTATAAATGATATTTCTGTTTTAATATTAAGTTTTGATTATAAAAAATGTCTAATTAGTTGAAGACAACCATTATTTAAAATTATTTCTTATCTGTTTATAGTATTGAAACAGATACTAATTGTTGTTATGTTTAATAGAAAAAATGTTTAATTTATATTACAATGTTAAAAAGTCAGAGAGGGTATAACTAAATATGTATTGTTTATATAAAAATTTGTATGGAAAAATTGTTAAGAATCTAGGCAAAATGATGAAAACTAAACCTCATCAAAACTGAGAAACTAAGTACTTAAATACATTTAAACTGAAGGGATTTAGATAACATAAACCAGAAATGAAGCCATATGATTAGAAATATAACTTAGAAAGATTTTGTAAAATTATAGCCAGGATTATAAATAAAAATGGAAATGACAGAACTCAAAAATTTGGAGAGGGGAGTCATATATTCCAACATAATATTTTAAAACTTAACCAATTCATATAATTGCAAGAAATTAAGGGAATATAAACCTTTTATTACAATATGAGATTAATAATCATAAATATAACTTAAAAATGGCAGAATTTGCATAATGACAGGAAGCTGATTTTGAAAATTTACAAGATACAAAATGAAGGTAAAATTACCAATTTTAGATAAAAAACATAATAAAATGGCATTATTCGATATCAAAATACGCCGAATGAACTGAAGGATAAAATTAAGTAACAACTAGCTAATAAATTTGAATAATAACCAAAGTTTAAGCAGTTATATAATGTAACTTTAATACATGCACAGGATGCAAAGTAAAATTCGAACAATGTAAGGAATAATATTGCATTGGCTAAGATTTTAGTCGAAAGTGAAGGAAGTATAGAGTTGATTATTGAACGTTGTACGGGACACTTGACACGAGTAATTAAAACGAGTTAACCTAGTTTCTAGTACCGTAATGGCGAGTCAGTGTATGATAGGAATTTGAAAATCGCGAGTGGCGACAAAAAACATTTCACAACATTGACACAGTGACATAAACACTTCCAAAAGACTAACTAACATTGTATAGCACGAAACGACAGTTAAATAACATTTTAAACATCATAAAACAGTATATAACATAACCATCATTAGTGCCTGAACGACAAAAAAGTGAACTGACTTATAAATACACCACTATTCAAAATACAACACAGAAACTTAACCAGAGACACTACACCAACATCAGAAGGAAGATTTGCTGACACCAGGACGTGAATTCGGCAAGAAAATATCTTTATTGGAACGCCAAATCTACGAAGGGACGTTTGACGACCTCGACGGCGGCCATTTGCTTTTCGTCACCACTGAACTGAACACGGCCATCTAGTTTGTCAGCAACACGGTTCGCAATCAATTTATTTATTTTAATCTTTTCAATTGAATATATGTACTTTAGTATTAAGAATTATTATTGTAACGTTATACTTTTTTAATCTTTGCCCGATTTCTCTGAATTTTCCAATGAATAGCTGTTAAAAGAACCTTATTGTATTTTATATAAAAACTTGTAACATTCGATACCCTGAGAGTCGATTTTAAAATCGACAAGAGTCTTCATAACCAATTGTCCAATAAATAATTTATACTTTTCATCTCAAAACAGTTCTTTCTTTTCTAAACATAGCAATTTACACTTAATATAATTTAAACAACATACTACAAGAGTCTCACCACATTGAAGGAAGATAACCTCCAAAACTGAAAGTAAACAAAGATCGATTGTATCTGGAGACAATCTTATAAGTGGTTGGAGTTTCTTACAAAATACAGGAAAGCTTATAAAATTTTTTAAACAAGTGAGAGGCGTTTTGGAACTTCACGAACATCAATTAATTAATTGTTTCTAATTAATTAATCAATAAAAAAATTTTTTTTTAATTAGAAAAAAATTTTTAGACAAACAATTTTAATTTCTTTCAAGAACACCTATTTAATATATTTTGTAACACTACACCAATACTTAAACACCATAAACACGTTATTTTACAATATTTTAATAATAATTAGATTATTAGGTGTTCCATGGACTGCTATTACTATCCTTCTTCCTTCTGATTTCAGTCAAAATTTACTTATTTATGATAAAATTTGGGTTGAGAGCTGCATACATCCGCCCTCCGCGTCGGTCAATAATGGAATAACGAAAATTCAACGGTTTTTTGGCAATAAATTTCGGTTGCTATGGTTACCTAATAAATTATGCTGATTCTCATTGGTCGTTAATTTTAAGTCATTGTTATATTATTCTAATGTCTTATTTTAGTTTAAATCTATAAAATATCTTCAAATTAAGATTTCTTTCTTATTTTAGTAGCTAGGTTTATTACATGAATACCATTGTTCATAATTTTTGATGAGGATCAATTTGATACCCCTCATGGTTACTTTTGAGTAGCTAATTACATTTTTGTTATTTTTCTTATTTATATTTCATATATATTTTATCTAAAACTGGATGTTATTTATATGTTTTGGTATTAGGTATACCTACTTAACTTGTTTACACATTTGGTATATTCTGATTTGATACTGGACTATTGTTTGTTCTTAAATTTACAAAATTCTTCATTAACTGTTAAGCCTAGAGCCTAGATTTTCCTATACTACTATCTAACATTTCTTTGTAACTCCTTACCTTTATATTTGGTACTTTAAAACAATTTTTAAACAGAAACAAATAATAAACATTGGTGTTTCTAACTACACCTCTTATTATAACAATAAACATCTTCTTGACAGGTTCAAGCCTGAAATAAACTTCTAACTACCTTTCTGTTTCTTAATGCTATCTGGTTCAACTGATAATTCATTACATTATATTGGTTTTTTTAAACAATAATAACACTCTTATTATACTACTATTAAACTGTACTTTACCCAATATACTCTATTCCCTCATTCCTTCACTATAAAACAGTGTCTATCTTCCTTGTTTACCTTCCATTCCAATGACTTAATTTCTATCTTATTTTATAATTCTTATTAACTATTGCTTAACTTAATCACAGTATAATGAGTTCATCTTATTTGCTAGTACAAAGTTTATCACAGGTCTTTCAGTTATTCTAATACAGTCTACTAACTAAAATATCTTTTTATGTTCACCCACTACACTTTTTCCTTCATAGAAGGTTTTTTATTTATTCACTTTCACTTATTATATGTAACATGCTATAACTGCATGTCACCACTTTTGTATTAATACACTCTTTCTTCCACTCACTTGATATTATTCACTAGGTTGTTTATTTATGTTAACATCATTATGGGGTTACTGGTTACAAGTATTTATTTTATTTTCCCTTCACTAATGATCACTTTTGGTTATTAACTGTGGCCTTTATTTTCCTCAGGGTATGATTTACTGGTTTTGATTATTTATATCACTATTCATTTGGGTGTGTTTATTATTAACTCCCTATCTTATATTTATAAGTACATTCCTTCATTAATAAAATATACATAACATTACCATCTTTCTTATTTGTCATTATTACCCTAGGTACATCTCATCTATGTTCTAACTACATTAGTGCATTTGTTAACATACATTTTATGGTCATTATTAGGGGATTACAATGTTCGTTATCAATTTCTTGATTACATTTGGTTCTTGGTTCCTTCTTCCTTGTTCCATGTTCTTTCTTGTGTTTATACAATTTATTGAGTCAAGTCATCGTCAGTTTATTAGTCATTTGTCATTTTGTCATTAGGTTATTAATCTCTGAGTTTATAAGTTCTTGACCTTTCTTCTTGTCTTCAGCTTCTTTGTTTTATAATTAATTATCAATGTATTTTTCACTACCTTATGTCATGTTACAATATATATATTGTAACATATAACTTATAACAACGATTTAGATTTAATTATTGTTAGATTATTATTATTGAAATGTTCTTGTTGTTGTTGTAGACTCTCACGTCGTCATAAGGTGTGTTTAATATTCAGTATAATTATTTAGCAATGGGTGATTGAAAGTTAAAGTTCGTGTTTAAAAGAGTATTAAAACCACTAATAATTCGCTGTATTTACCTCCCCACTTACCATCCGTGAATATCTTCGCTCTTCTCGATGGGCGACTTCTCTTACTGTAAACACATTTGCAACACACAGATATTCCGTTTGAATATCGAAAAGATGCACATAAAATAAAACAATTCAGATATTCAATTGTAAGTTGAATAATATAATATCAATAATTTAAATATTGCCGCCACCTTGTGAGATAATTGTTTCTAAAAAAATAAACTATTGCTTCTATTTTATAGAAATGAAGACTCTGTATCCACTGGTAATAAACTGAGGATTTTATTGACAATAGTGAAATTTAGCAAAACTCTTTTAAAACAATTAATATGGATATCTTTATAAACAACAACAAATTAAACAAATATTGAGATTTCTGCAGCTCAAGGCCGGTAACACTGTTACAATGTACGATAATATGGTGAACTAGGTTATGTTCACTTTGGTTAATTGAATTACCAATTTTCGTGAATTCTTTTAAGATACATGATACAAGATATAAAGATGTGTTAATAAATAACAATGTTTACTTATCTACTATAATAAAAAAGAACAAAAATTTAAAATTATTAATCTCAATACGATAGTCAATACTATCGTACTATCGTATGGTATTCTGAGGTCTAGTGAAGCTAAATTTGTCAACACGTGCTTTGAACGTTGCACTATTAAAATATTATTATTAATTTATTAGTTATTACTACTATGTACTGGAAAGAGAAAAAAATTGAAAAAACTCTTATTATCGATTTCATTTTATAAAAATCATTTGAGGACAGAAGTGTTTCTCTGTGACAAAATATACGTTTTAGTTCTAGGTTAGTTTGCCTAGATGAGAGTAAGTGGTTACGTATAATAAGTAATGTTATATAAGATTCTTAATATTATTTTTACAAACGCTTTATTTACTATTAATATGATGTAGAATTATCAGTAATGATAGTATTCACACAAGAAAATTATTATTCATCAAGTCAAAATTCATAGTCAATTAAGCGACTATATTTACGAATACTAGTGAGCGGTATTTAAATTTAATTCCGCCGTTATCAATTATTCCTTAGATATAAAATACATCTTTTAATTAATTATCGCCATCATAATGGGCTATAACTTTGTTCATCAAACTCTGATAATTATTCATCATTATCTGTTAATGCACTCAAGCGTTAACTTGACTAGTGCAGTCAAACAATAACTTTCGTTTAATCAACGAGAATTATTCCATTTAGTATTTTTTTTAAATTGTTGAAATATCATACTCCCTGTTTATTTTCACTGGACAGGACAGGACCCTTATTATACACTGGTCATGTCTATTCACTATTCACTTATTTCACTGTCACTCGATAATGGGGTGTTCAGTATAGGTTAATGTTTGACCATGTTACTGGGGGTGACGCGCACATTTTAAAATATGTCTTGCCGACTGTGACACGTTCCTGTCGCCTCGAGTGTTGCAAAATTATTAAACAATCTCGCTAAAGCGTCTCTTTTCGTCTGGTGAAATTAAGCCATTTGATTGGTTTAGAAAGTCATACTCTCTACCCCAAATGCTTTGGTTAAATAAAAATTCTAATTTTTAGCGTCACTAAGTCTGGGTTTGAGATTATCTCTGACATATACATGGACATTCGAAAATGATCAAAAAATTTATAATGGCTATAAGTTTCTTATTTTTTGTCATATCGTCATTTGGATAGTGTCATTAAATCGCGGACACCTGCGGCTTTATTTTAAGTCCAAGCAAGCAATAATTCTGTCCAGTAATAATTCACTTGATCTTCTTCAAAACTCATATAGTGGTTCTTAACACAAATAAGTCTTTTTCACTATATTTCGTTGTAATTACATCATAATACTTAATACTAAACATTTTGAGTCCATTTCTCCTTCATGTTAATACATAATATTGCTATATTTATAGTTTAAACAAAATTTGTTAATGGCGTATATACCAACTATGTCCGATTGTTTACATTTACTTATATCGCTACTATCCCTTATTCTACTACATATTTTTTGTATCATAACACTAATAGGTATATTTATATACATTTGCTCATACTTTATTTTGGTAAAATGTTATTTTGTATACACATATAGTATGATTCAGAATACATTATGCTCTCATATCGCCATTTTGTCACTTATTTAGTTATTTTAGTACACATTGGATATATTGTTAACAATTAAAATTGTGTACAATTGTTGTACATGGTTAGTTCAATGTATTCACTAACTTTTTGTTATTTGAAATCTCTCTAAGTTATTGTATGGTGGTTATTTACACCTGGTTCTATGATTGCAGTTAGTTAGTTTATTAAATTTCAATTACTAAATTACTAGTATAATATTTGTGAGATGTTCTCATAGCAGTACTGAACATTTCTCTAACTGCTGGTAACATTTTTTACATTCTCTTTATAAGTTTGATAATGTTTTTTGACTAACTCTCTTGTCACATTGGGGTTCTGTCTATTTAGTTTAATGTTATTGTATTTAATCTGATTCATTTGTTGTGTCCTTCAGTTCATATGGTATTCATTGTTTTGCATTTTTCTTCTTATTTAGTCTCTGTTTGAAACAATTATGGATAATTACTTGGTTTAATTAATGTATATGATTTTATGTTGTAGGTTCAACTCATGTGAGGTTATGTGTCATTTGTCTGACAACAATGTGCTTCATAGTTCTTTACAGTATTCATCTCAACTATTGCCATCTCATTATGGCATTCTACTACAATGGTTTATTATTAAGTTTTACACATTTTGTACACATTTTTACACTATTTGTTGAAACAATAATACTGGTTTTCTTAGTCTAATTATGTTACATATTTTGGTGGATTGTACCTAGGCTTTGGTACATTGACTTGTTTATACTCAACAAATTAGTTTATTTGCTACTATTTGTCTTGACATTCATCTACATTTTGTCCTGTGTTGCTATGACATTCAGGCACATTTCATATCAAGGATTATAAAGCTTTTATTATTAATCCCTATGACCAATTAATTCACTTTTCTGTATCATATTTTTGGTGGTCTTATTGATTATCTCTGTGGTTTTACAATCTTGGATTAAACTTGTTACACTAATTGTCTGTGCATTTCACTTGTTAATCGTTGATTCTTTCACTTACAAATGGTTAATCACTTCTCTCCGTTATAAACATTTTCACTGGTATTGTTTGTGCTGTTTACTTGGGGTAAAATGTTATTATATCACATGTTGTTACACTTATATTAAGTATTCACTGTCATTGTTTGTGATCACTTATTGATGCTCAACACTTGGTTTCTTTATTATTGGTATTCCAATAATCATTACATTTATTCTGGTCACTACATTGATTTTAATTCCTTCCATGTCTTGTGAATGTTGATGTTTTGTACTGTTCATACATAATCTTCATTCTTCATGGTACATTTCTTTTCCTCTTCTTCTTCTTTTTCTTCTTATGGTTAGTTGTTTGTCACTGTTGGTGCCTTCCTTGGTTACACATTATTTGTAATAATTCATGTTCCCTGAATATTGTCATATTCTTCCATATTTTCATTCATTATTATGGTAGTCATTGTCCTATATTTATTTCATACTCATAACAAATTAGTTTGTTTTTTCACTATGGTGACTGTATTTGATTCGTCTCCTTCTTACGTTGATCATTATTTTCGGCATATCACCTCACTATTTTGATCTATTGGGCCTGGATGCTAACGTATTATATTGGCTCATGGTATTTTCTCTCTCTTTGTTATACTCGATGATATTCTTATTATTATTCTTTCTTCTTCGTTAGGTTGGTTCAATATTATTTATTCGTAGATACACATTTTATTTGTATTCTCCTGTTCCTTCTTCTATGCTTGATGAAATATTTTCATGTTAATCTTCTATTTGACGTATTAGACATTTATTTTATGTAACTGCTATTTTGGTATGTTACAATATATATATATCTCCTCACCTCAATTTAAATTGATCAGAATCATAACTCAACAAAACTTTAAGTATCCCACATATTTTTAAATCTTGACAATATAAAAAGGTACACACATATATATATTTATCACTCACTCCCCTTACACATAACAGCTTATAAAATCACAATTAATTCCACAAAATCACAATTACGACTCATTATCCCATCATACCCAAAAGCCCCATGGACCGCCAGTATATTATCTTTCTATCGCCCCACCATTAAATTAACCCGCCAGTATCTATTAAATTAATTGGAAACTAATGTCCTCGACTAAGACCACCCCTTATACATTTTTATAATGTCGGCAGCCAGCATAATTAACTAAGAACTGTGACAATTCCATGTTAGATTCAAACATACATTATAAATTTAGAAAACATTTGGAAAGGCTCGTAATTAGACAATATAATTATAAGTTAAAGTACTACTAACATTTCTTTAATCCTGCAAAATGTGAAACTTCTTGATTTTTATAACATACAGATCATTTATAAAAATCGGCCATAAGAGTTTAATAATGTTTAAAAATTATTTATTTATTTAATTATATATCAAGTCATAATTAATTATCTAATCATATGGCAAGTCATTATTTAATTATAAGGATTTGCCAGTAACAAAAACATAATTGCAATTAAGGCTGCATACAGCCTGCCTAACATTCACAAAATCTGACAATTACAAAAAATCTAAGAAAGACAGGTTCAGCATATAATGGCCAGAAAATACAAGTTACAAAAATATAAGTACCGCCTGTTCAATTTTATTCAATGTAAAATTTTATAATCTGAAAATATTAAATATATAAATTTTAAATAAATAGGAAATTTTAATTTCAGCCATATGTGCATATATTAAAAGAGAATGCTGTATTCGTCCGGCTGCAGGAGTGTACCAGAGCAAGCCTGACTTGACAAAAAATGACCCGTAGAGAACCTGCATGATATGGCACCAACAGGTGCCTACCTTGTGAATAGAAAAACAATTTATAAAATGACAACCCAGAAACAGAATATATTTCCCCCCCCAGCCCTTGTATGCAGGAAAAATAATTAAATGTAAAACCCCGGTATGAACCTGAGAATGAAAACCCTACCCCTATACTTAATTTAAAAGGGTCTCCCCTACAACTTTTGCACCCATTATACGGAACGAAAACCGCTCTGGTACCCTCCCAGGTCAGTTTACAATAATATTGTACTTGTTGAACTGTATTATAATGTTTAAGCTACATTGAAATTGTCTTGCCGACACACCCCCGATTGAACCATGTCACTGTATAAAGTTAAACTGATACTGCACATACACCTCCCATAGTATTTTCTGCGGGCCAGGATAGAATAAAAAGAGTTAATATCGCCTCATATGAAGCGGGCGGTTCCATGATTGTTGGCGGCAGCTGCTCCTCCCTCCTCGGTCACGGAACGAAGCTCTAGTGGTTCATGGCTTGGTGAAGGTGACAGCACACCAAGCTTTGGTCAGGTCTCCGTCATAGGCGAGAACCCTAAATATTCGGAATGATTAATGTACTGTTCACTAAAGCTTGCAAACTTGTCATGTATAAGGCATGCATGCCCCACACCCGAACTAGACGCTCCCAACCAACTCAATATAATGCATAAAATTTAGGTGATACTCTCCCCATTTATATTTTAATAAATCATCATCATTCACTCATAACCTGGCACAATAATGAGGCACGCACACAGGCATGACCAGCCATGACATATCTCGACATGCACCCTGTCCCTGGCCACGTGGCATTACGTTCGATCACCCATTTTGCAAAATAACGGATACTTTAAAGGCCCATCAGCTACAGACAATTAACACTTGCACAGTACTTCATCTAGGGTGGTCTTAAAGTTTACAATTAAACGATTTACTTAAAGAAAATTCACACTTCCGGTCACACATGTGCGTTCATACATAATTAACCAGGTCCCCGGTTTTCACTAAATTACTTAATTCTCTTACATCTCTTTATAATGCTGAATGAGCAATGAGTTAATACAATTAACAGGCGGTATTCAAATAAAACAACATTAATTAAATATCTCACAGTACTCACACACATCTGATCAACGCCACAGGCATTCTATCGGTTCGCATCTGGATTAAATAAGTTTGGTTTTAAAATTTTGTTTACAACCAAATTATTATTATATATATATATATATATATATTGTAACACAACAGAAATGCTAGCATTCATGTTACATAAAAGAAGATTCACAGAATAATAAACCAATTGATATTTAACCCCATAATAGAACATAAATCCAATAATTACAATTATAATCATAGACAAGATTAAATAAGGATGCAAGGTAGTGTTGACTAGAATAAACGAACCTGTAAGATAAATAATAGCTAATGATATATGTTTAATGAAAAGCAAAACAAAAAATGAAACAATGACTTAATTTATGGTAATAACAAATAAGAATTTTGTGTTAAAAAATATTATTTTATGACAAAAATGTTATGATAAAGTTTATGTGATGTTATATCAAATATGTGTTGAGTTAATGAAAAATAATGAAACAAGTATTATTCAATGACTGTCGTAGAATGAAGTGTGAGGCAGTTAATCAATGTTCATAAATTCAAATTCTGTTGTATGTGATCAAGAGATCAAGATTAAATTGTTATTAGATATAGAAAAATAATTGTTTATATAAGTGCTAATAATTAAGATTTGATTGTATGTATGAATTTATATAAAAGGGACTATAGATGCATAACAGACATAACCACAGGTAGCAGTTTACAATAAAAGGCCTAACAGGCAAAACTACTATATAAACACTCATAACATAAAGATTAGGTGCATCAATTAATAATAATTAATAAATACGCTATGAAGAGCTAGAAAAAAAAGAAAAACATTAAATTAATAATAATATTTAATAAAATTTATACAAATTATAATAATACCATAATGCCATAATATCGATTGGTAAAATATAATATCGAAGGTGGATTAAATATAATAAAAAAGAAAAAAAGCGGACTTATATCAAAAAATCAGTAGAATATGTGTATAAAGTAATAAACCAACTATCGGTAAAGTTACATCCCGATAAGACAGCAAACTGATAAAGAATAGATAAAAAATATATGAAAGAAACACTATATAGTCAAAACATGTGGAAGGCAGAAATTATTATATGTTGCTAGGGACGAAAAAATAAGAACAAGAAGTTGTTGATTTTAAGACAAGACAAGAATGGCTTTGAATGAAAAAAAAATGTGATGAGATTAAAAACCCAAGAATAATCTATTTAATCGTAATATTATAATTATCAGATACGATTATAAAGTACAAGATTCTCATGACAATAGTTACGTCTAACACCAATACAGATTAACCCAAATAACACTACAATCTGAAATAATAACAGAGGGTAAATAACTGAAGTCTACAAGAAAGAACTCGGACTGTCCCATATCCGAAGGGAATTGATGAGATATTAGAGAAATAGAAAGAATTAACAGTAACACAACTCATAATATTCACAACACCAGAAATTATAACCTTGCAAATACCCGGAACAACACTAATTGCTTCAACCGAAGGAAGAACTTATTTGGATCCTGGCGGTGCAGAAGAAACATCAATCGAGCTGTAAATCAATCCAGAAGCTGTATTCCGAAGTGGACAGGACAAGAATTACTTTTATTAAACCGAATAAAGAAAACCGTACTGCAGAATCATCCAAAACATTAAATTTAGCGATCAACCGCCTACACGATTTGCTTCGTTCGAGTCTGGTAAATTATATTATATTAATCATACTAAATACACAACACATAAATTTTGTAAATCTTGCATTCTTATCTATGTATTTTTAGTCTTCCCCACAGTTACAAGAACCTTCACACCCTGAAATAAATTAAATACAAATCAAAACATAATATATAACCAAATATAAATAAAGGATTAAAATAATCAACAATCGATACCTGAAGTCTATAGTCCAAGCATATGTTAATTAGAACATATCTTATTTAATGTGAATTAAGTAAACAAATAAAGAACCTTTATATATTTGTCAAATCTTGTTATTTGGAGTATGGTTTAGTGAACTGGGAACAAAAGTAACTGAATAAGTATAGAATAAATGGTTAATATAAACATCGAAATAACCTATAAGTTTCGTTGAGCTGATACTACAGCGCTTATAGCGGAATTATCTGACACCAAAGAGGGAGCGTAAAATTACAAAATTAGACAGAACTCTCTTCAAGGTATAATAGGGTTGGATGAAATTGTAGAATAACGCTTAAGTTGTTTAAGTTCTAGGCACACTAACACTGATAATTATTAAAGAGTTAAGTTAATATTAATTAATTACATCCATATATTCCACAACTCCAAATATCTCCGAAATTTATATAATTAAAGTAATACAAAACAAATTGACAAATACAACAGTGGGAATTTAAACCGTATGTACTCGTTTACTTACAATATATATATATATATATATATTGTAACGTAACAGAGTTGAGGCCCCGACGTTACATAAAAAACTATGTAAATATGGTTTAAAACAATGCCCAAAGCCTGTTATAATTAAATACAAGAGGGCCCATCTCACCTGAAGAATGCATTAGAGGTACATAGTAAGGTTACTAAGTAATTAAAACATCAAAAGTGTACCTAAATTGTAATGGTACAATCATGGTACGTTTTAGAATTACCTTAAATATGGTAAATAAAACCATAACTATTGTATTTTCTTAATTTGGTCATAATCAAACCAACCTTAAAGAACCGGTATGAATATATAGTGAGTGGAGTGTATAATAATATTTGCCAGGATTTGGACCTATTCATAGCAAAAAACCGTGAAGCATCACAAAAACAGTATGTAGTTTGTGGCGATAAGAGTGCCGATCCTTAATTACGTCAGCGGCCGAGAATGTGTTTACATCAACAACACGATGCTGTCAACAGCTTTAACAAAGAACGAGTGACGTAGGTTCACCTCACCTCGGCTACATATAACAAAGACTCTTCGTAATTTCATCTGCAGCAGTGATCATCGCCGGCCGGCAACCCGTTCACTCACTAGTGAATTTTAACTTTTTAACCAC
Organism: Magicicada septendecula; assembly: GCA_034769895.1. Lineage (NCBI taxonomy): Eukaryota > Metazoa > Arthropoda > Insecta > Hemiptera > Cicadidae > Magicicada > Magicicada septendecula. The sequence goes on from CM068371.1 coordinate 388,398,301, forward strand.
TGTAAGTGGTTAATAAACAGTATAAATATCTTAAATATGTGCTGAAGAACGTTAAAAGTTTGGTTTCGTGTGGGCGTCATCGGCCGATGGATCGTCCCATGAAGATCGGCGTATAGAATCGGTCCGAGGTGTTACGTAGGTCGACACGACGGTGCGCCGTAAAACGCAGTAAAACTTTACCAATTGTGCTAATCTGGACGATACTAGCAGTGCGAGGAGGCCTACACGAATTTGGTGAGAACGTTCCATCAACACACTCAGATACTTATTTTATTTCCACGTAAACTTCATCTGAAATGATCAAATCATAAATAACTTCAAGTATTCAAAATTTCACTTATATAAAATGAGCTCAAAAATAATAAAAATTTGTACCATGAGAGAGAGAGAGAGAGTGTGTGTGTGCTTGCGTAATTCCTAAGTGCTGGGTTGTGCGAAACAATATCTAAAGATGTATATCTATATTTATCATATATATATCATAATTATCTAATACAACATATTGAGAGAGAGAGTTGAGTAGGAAAACAGCAATTACCATTAACCGAATAACAGGTATATAACCAAACGGAAATAAAAAAATATTATGAGTAAAAGGATAACCTTATCAGGGACGAACTATAAGTTTATTTTTACTAAACTTCATTGAGCCAAAATAAACTTCTTTCGAAGGGGGAGTGTTATGTAACGTAACAGAGTTGAGGTCCCCGACGTTACATAAAAAACTATGTAAATATGGTTTAAAACAATGCCCAAAGCCTGTTATAATTAAATACAAGAGGGCCCATCTCACCTGAAGAATGCATTAGAGGTACACAGTAAGCTACTAAGTAATTAAAACATCAAAAGTGTACCTAAATCTAAAATATGTAATGAATAATATGAGATGTAAACATAAACATTGTGTCTAATGGGAGTAGTTTAATGTGTAGGAGTTGAATATAATGTACTGTTCAATTAATATTTAATGTGTTATAAAATGTACTTGGTGTTGTACTGTAGCATGATATAGTGTTTACAGGATATTTATTTTATGTTTGTGGATAGTAAGTGTGGAGCTGTTGCTTTAAGGAAGTACTAAGTCCTAGGTACTCAATTTATTCATGTTAAAATTGTATTTAAATAATTAAGTATAAGTACATGTATTAGGTATGATATTATGTTAAATGTATTTACTTTAATTGATTAATGAAGGTGTTTAAAATAATGTTTGTAAACTTGGCCAGGAAGGCAATAAGTGTTAATAAGTTGGCAAGTAGTTCTTATAGTTATGTTAAAAAATAATGAAGGGTTCAATGATGAACTAAATAATATAATGAATTGAAACCAGGAAATTAAAATTGATGTAAGTGGCCATAAGCCAGTGACTATTTGTACAGTAGGTCAGGTAAAGAAAAATTAAGTTAAAAACAAAACTAAATTATAACAGGTGTAAGAAAACCAATAGGCCTAAATTTAATATTTGTAAAAGGAAATTAATACCTTTTTAATAAGTCCAGTCAGATGAAACTATAGTAAAATATATATGGTTTAATAAGGTAGATTAAGTGAGAGTTTTATGTAATTTGGTGTAATTCCAAGCATGGAGTATTTTATTAAAAAAGAGTAGTAATATTTTATAATTCTGGCTCTAGGATATCAAATATTATCCAATGGCAGAAGTAATGGTTGTTAGGGTAACTAAAATGCAAGAAATCTTGTTGATTTCAACATTCGATTGTTATATGCTCATGGGTGAAGTTTAATTAATACGAATCCAGAAGAGAATTTAAAAAAACCTAACATTCGATTGTTATATGCTATTGAGAACAGTTCAGTAGACAAATTTAAACGAAAAAATAAATTAAAATAAAATGAATTAACCTTAATAAATTTAAAGCATCAAAACCAATTCATTCAAACCAAACTGATGAATAATTACTGAACTAGATTTCGAGAAATATACTCATACACCTCCAAAAGGTAGCGGAATTACTATTTCCTTCTTCAAATTAATTCCATTGGAATTAATGATGAACCCGATTTCCCATTGAACCAGGATACTTATTGAATGAACAAGAAGTCTGAATTAATGAAATTATAAACCAAATATACACAAGAACCTTTGGTACTGGAGACATAAACCTCACTTCCAAGAGGGAAGAAATAATACTACACCAATTCCACTGGGACCGACAACCACGAGGATCATGAAGAAGAACGAAGAATAGAAGAATTCCTGTTGCACTCCGGGACATCACCTTTCCATCTTTATTAATAATCTGGACACATTTTCTGGACAAAAGTAACCTCATCAGTAAGTCTTCAAGCGTTTGTAAACAGACACGGCTATCTTGAGAATCGCATTGTACGGTAACACCAGCTTATATTTAATTATATACATTAAGAATTAATAACAATTTGTAATACTTAGTAACCTTAATTTTGCATTACCTGGCCTTACTAATCGTTAAAAGAATCACACGTACCCTGGGATAAGAGATAAACAAAAATTATATTTAAATTGTATTATACAGGACTAGTCCATTAACAAATCGATTCAGCATTGTACGATCGATATTACGATCACATAACTGTGAAGAACACTGTTGGAAATTAAAAAGTAATACAAATAAAGAATCCTTCTTGTATGTAATGATGTTATGTATTATTGTAGAATAGGTATTGTATTTTGATGGGGTAGTAATTTACAGGTAAAGAAGGTGATTAACTTTCAGGTGAAACAAACTAAACTATAAGGGTGAGTCAATTACGAATAGCAGCGCTTGCTGTAGACAGCTGGTGGAACGTGAGATTGCCGAACTAACGTATTTCCTTTGCAACTTTTGAATTAATTTAAATAATACGGACTGAATAGGGTTGGAGAGAATTACCGAATTATTAACTAAAATACATGTAATATAGAGTTATCATCTGGTAAACATTTAGTAATTGATTAACACAGGGCTATGTTCTACATAAAAGTTGCAGCAACGATATAATAAAATAAAATTTTTTATTAATATTGAGTTGTAGGAGGTCACCTCAACGATAACATAATAAACGTTTCCTTATAAACAGACTGGTTAATTCAACGTGGGCTGAATTAACGATAAACCCGCAACACTAGTTACTCATTAACTGGTTCATTTCAAATTGGCGCATACCAACGTGGAGCTGAATTAAACCCCGAAACAACAAAAAAACAGGTGCATTTCAAATTGGCGCTCACAACAGTGGGGCATCATCATCTTCTATTTGCATGTTTTATTACAAATATAATTTGTAATCTTTTAGATTTCAAATTGGCGCCCAACGTGGGGCTTTAGTTAAGTAAAAAATCGACTTAATTATTACTTAACTTGAGCAGGCAACTATTAGAGGCACAGGAATGCATACGAGAGGTGTTTCTAAAAGGATAGCGAAGGACCAAGAAACGGAAGAAGATAGACGGGAAGAAGAAGCGGAGATAATTACAGACACCGAAATGGAACAACAGGCGGGCGATAAAGAGGAAGCCAGGGGAGGATTAAATTGGGAAAAATTAATGGAATTAATGAGTAGTATGAAGGAGGATAATAAACAAATGGAGGAACAAAATTGACAAACTAATGAAAAAATAGACAGTATCAAAGAAGATAATAGACAAACTAATGAAAAAATAGACAGTATTAACGAAAACTCAAAGAAACAAAACGAAATTTTGAGTGAGAATTTAATCAAACTAATGAATGAGAAGTTTGACAAAAATAAAGAGGAGACTGATGAAAATAACCGACAAATAAATGAAAGCTTAAACCAAATTAATGATAGGTTTGACAGGAACGATGAGAGCTTAAAACAGATTCAGGAAAATTACAAACAAATAGACGAGAAAATTGAAAACCGTAATAAGGAGTTGCGGCAAATCATCAATGAACAAAACCAAGCGTTGAAGGAAGTCATCAATGAAAGTATTGCAATTGTCGATGAAACACTGAGCAAAAGAGTTGATGACTATGAAGAGGAAGTAAGACAGCAAATAACTGAAACTAAAGTAGGTCTAGAAAGGACGGATGAAACCATCATACAACTCAGAGTGAAAGTAGAGGCCCAAATAGAAAACAATAACAAACTTAGAATAATGGAGGTACAAGCGAAAACCCAAGAAAAATTAAACGAAGTACGAATTGACATAACTGGAAGAATAGAACGGGTTCACAATGAAATGAAGACAATGAAAATAAGACAAACGCGTAAAAGGAAATTAATAAATACACGGGAAGGATTGGAGATGACTAAAAGGGGATTAGTTCAGCTACATAATATACCAATTACGGAACCAGGAGAAGTAAGGCAATTTAGAAACTTTAAACGAACCACAATTGAATTCCCAGATAGATTAGAAGGACCGAAAAAGCCAAAACTAACCGAGGAGCATGGAGACTTCTGGAGATTATGTATGAACCATTTGAACAATTAAGAAATAGTACGGAAGAGTCAGCTCGAAAAACGAGGGTAGACTTCAGCATGAATGAAAATTTTATAACAACAAAATGGCGGAAATACATGATAGTGAGATATGTCACAAGGACAGAAATAACTCTATACACTAGAGAGATCCGAACAACCAGTATAGAGGAAATAATGGACCACGGTTAAACAGATTCCAAACCAACCAGAAAAAAGGGGACTGAATTTTTGAAAACCGACCAAGCAACTCATTGGAAAGATACCCCAAAATTCAAAAAGCACGTAAGGACAACTTACTCAAGTTATTTCGAAACAATATAATTTAAAATAAAAAGACGAAAACCCCAAAATTCAAAGAGCATGTAAGGACAACTTACTCAAGTTATTTCGAAATAATATAATTTAAAATAAAAAGACTAAAACCCCAAAATTCCAAAAAAATTGTAAGAACAACTTAATAAATATTTATTCAGGAACAATATGATTTAATAAAAAATATGTAAGTACAACTTACTTAAAATATTTTGCAACCATTTGATTTAACAAACAACAAACCACCAAGAAAAGAGAACAGATGATTAAATAATATTTATAAAGAACTGATTTAAAATGGAATGATAGAAAAAATAAAAACAATTGATGGTAATGTACTCAAAGAAGAAGAATAACGAATAATTTAATGACTACAATGAAGCTGAAGGAGGATAATAATTAATACAACAATAATTAGAATTTCTCGGAATTGAAGATGATATAAGAAGAAATGATACGGAGAAAATATGTCACAAGAAGGAAAGTTAAAAGGATTTTAAAATAATGCCTATCAATAATGTTATATGCTATTAGTTAATGGAAAAGAAGAAGGAATCAAGAAGAAGAAGAAATATATAATTAAATGCAAACAGCTACAGTATGAAGAATCCCAAAAGTTTTTAGTATTAGTCGCTAATCGACTACTTATAATCTTTTTATTATAACGAATTGACCGTAGAAATGTTCCGGCAATAATTTTCCTGAGCAGGGATGATGTTTCCCTGGTCTCAGAAGGTGTAAGGTTGGACAGCGGAGTATGGACCCGAAGGTGGCCACCCGACTGGTTTTTCCCGACCGCACAGGATAGGGAAAAATGTTAGGGAAATTGAATATTTAAGGGATAATAATTATAAAATAGCTGAAAAGAGTGATATTGGATTCCAGAAGTATAGATGAAGAAAATAGAAGGAAGACAGCAGACAGAAGCTTAATTGAAAAAGCGAATTTATAGAAGTAAATAAGAAAATAAGTGTTAAAACAAGTTTTTTATGATTAGTGTGACCAGTCCTTATCAAGTAAAATGTGGAAGTACCATTACCCAGAGAAATAAATAATTGATGAATATGCCTCCAAGAGAGAGAGAGAGAGTTGAGTAGGAAAACAGCAATTACCATTAACCGAATAACAGGTATATAACCAAACGGAAATAAAAAAATATTATGAGTAAAAGGATAACCTTATCAGGGACGAACTATAAGTTTATTTTTACTAAACTTCATTGAGCCAAAATAAACTTCTTTCGAAGGGGGAGTGTTATGTAACGTAACAGAGTTGAGGTCCCCGACGTTACATAAAAAACTATGTAAATATGGTTTAAAACAATGCCCAAAGCCTGTTATAATTAAATACAAGAGGGCCCATCTCACCTGAAGAATGCATTAGAGGTACACAGTAAGCTACTAAGTAATTAAAACATCAAAAGTGTACCTAAATCTAAAATATGTAATGAATAATATGAGATGTAAACATAAACATTGTGTCTAATGGGAGTAGTTTAATGTGTAGGAGTTGAATATAATGTACTGTTCAATTAATATTTAATGTGTTATAAAATGTACTTGGTGTTGTACTGTAGCATGATATAGTGTTTACAGGATATTTATTTTATGTTTGTGGATAGTAAGTGTGGAGCTGTTGCTTTAAGGAAGTACTAAGTCCTAGGTACTCAATTTATTCATGTTAAAATTGTATTTAAATAATTAAGTATAAGTACATGTATTAGGTATGATATTATGTTAAATGTATTTACTTTAATTGATTAATGAAGGTGTTTAAAATAATGTTTGTAAACTTGGCCAGGAAGGCAATAAGTGTTAATAAGTTGGCAAGTAGTTCTTATAGTTATGTTAAAAAATAATGAAGGGTTCAATGATGAACTAAATAATATAATGAATTGAAACCAGGAAATTAAAATTGATGTAAGTGGCCATAAGCCAGTGACTATTTGTACAGTAGGTCAGGTAAAGAAAAATTAAGTTAAAAACAAAACTAAATTATAACAGGTGTAAGAAAACCAATAGGCCTAAATTTAATATTTGTAAAAGGAAATTAATACCTTTTTAATAAGTCCAGTCAGATGAAACTATAGTAAAATATATATGGTTTAATAAGGTAGATTAAGTGAGAGTTTTATGTAATTTGGTGTAATTCCAAGCATGGAGTATTTTATTAAAAAAGAGTAGTAATATTTTATAATTCTGGCTCTAGGATATCAAATATTATCCAATGGCAGAAGTAATGGTTGTTAGGGTAACTAAAATGCAAGAAATCTTGTTGATTTCAACATTCGATTGTTATATGCTCATGGGTGAAGTTAAATTAATACGAATCCAGAAGAGAATTTAAAAAAACCTAACATTCGATTGTTATATGCTATTGAGAACAGTTCAGTAGACAAATTTAAACAAAAAAATAAATTAAAATAAAATGAATTAACCTTAATAAATTTAAAGCATCAAAACCAATTCATTCAAACCAAACTGATGAATAATTACTGAACTAGATTTCGAGAAATATACTCATACACCTCCAAAAGGTAGCGGAATTTAGTATTTCCTTCTTCAAATTAATTCCATTGGAATTAATGATGAACCCGATTTCCCATTGAACCAGGATACTTATTGAATGAACAAGAAGTCTGAATTAATGAAATTATAAACCAAATATACACAAGTACCTTTGGTACTGGAGACATAAACCTCACTTCCAAGAGGGAAGAAATAATACTACACCAATTCCACTGGGACCGACAACCACGAGGATCATGAAGAAGAACGAAGAATAGAAGAATTCCTGTTGCACTCCGGGACATCACCTTTCCATCTTTATTAATAATCTGGACACATTTTCTGGACAAAAGTAACCTCATCAGTAAGTCTTCAAGCATTTGTAAACAGACACGGCTATCTTGAGAATCGAATTGTACGGTAACACCAGCTTATATTTAATTTTATACATTAAGAATTAATAACAATTTGTAATACTTAGTAACCTTAATTTTGCATTACCTGGCCTTACTAATCGTTAAAAGAATCACACGTACCCTGGGATAAGAGATAAACAAAAATTATATTTAAATTGTATTATACAGGACTAGTCCATTAACAAATCGATTCAGCATTGTACGATCGATATTACGATCACATAACTGTGGAGAACACTGTTGGAAATTAAAAAGTAATACAAATAAAGAATCCTTCTTGTATGTAATGATGTTATGTATTATTGTAGAATAGGTATTGTATTTTGATGGGGGAGTAATTTACAGGTAAAGAAGGTGATTAACTTTCAGGTGAAACAAACTAACCTATAAGGGTGAGTCAATTACGAATAGCAGCGCTTGCTGTAGACAGCTGGTGGAACGTGAGATTGCCGAACTAACGTATTTCCTTTGCAACTTTTGAATTAATTTAAATAATACGGACTGAATAGGGTTGGAGAGAATTACCGAATTATTAACTAAAATACATGTAATATAGAGTTATCATCTGGTAAACATTTAGTAATTGATTAACACAGGGCTATGTTCTACATAAAAGTTGCAGCAACGATATAATAAAATGAAATTTTTTATTAATATTGAGTTGTAGGAGGTCACCTCAACGATAACATAATAAACGTTTCCTTATAAAGAGACTGGTTAATTCAACGTGGGCTGAATTAACGATAAACCCGCAACACTAGTTACTCATTAACTGGCTCATTTCAAATTGGCGCATACCAACGTGGAGCTGAATTAAACCCCGAAACAACAAAAAAACAGGTGCATTTCAAATTGGCGCTCACAACAGTGGGGCATCATCATCTTCTATTTGCATGTTTTATTACAAATATAATTTGTAATCTTTTAGATTTCAAATTGGCGCCCAACGTGGGGCTTTAGTTAAGTAAAAAATCGACTTAATTATTACTTAACTTGAGCAGGCAACTATTAGAGGCACAGGAATGCATACGAGAGGTGTTTCTAAAAGGATAGCGAAGGACCAAGAAACGGAAGAAGATAGACGGGAAGAAGAAGCGGAGATAATTACAGACACCGAAATGGAACAACAGGCGGGCGATAAAGAGGAAGCCAGGGGAGGATTAAATTGGGAAAAATTAATGGAATTAATGAGTAGTATGAAGGAGGATAATAAACGAATGGAGGAACAAAATAGACAAACTAATGAAAAAATAGACAGTATCAAAGAAGATAATAGACAAACTAATGAAAAAATAGACAGTATTAACGAAAACTCAAAGAAACAAAACGAAATTTTGAGTGAGAATTTAATCAAACTAATGAATGAGAAGTTTGACAAAAATAAAGAGGAGACTGATGAAAATAACCGACAAATAAATGAAAGCTTAAACCAAATTAATGATAGGTTTGGCAGGAACGATGAGAGCTTAAAACAGATTCAGGAAAATTACAAACAAATAGACGAGAAAATTGAAAACCGTAATAAGGAGTTGCGGCAAATCATCAATGAACAAAACCAAGCGTTGAAGGAAGTCATCAATGAAAGTATTGCAATTGTCGATGAAACACTGAGCAAAAGAGTTGATGACTATGAAGAGGAAGTAAGACAGCAAATAACTGAAACTAAAGTAGGTCTAGAAAGGACGGATGAAACCATCATACAACTCAGAGTGAAAGTAGAGGCCCAAATAGAAAACAATAACAAACTTAGAATAACGGAGGTACAAGCGAAAACCCAAGAAAAATTAAACGAAGTACGAATTGACATAACTGGAAGAATAGAACGGGTTCACAATGAAATGAAGACAATGAAAATAAGACAAACGCGTAAAAGGAAATTAATAAATACACGGGAAGGATTGGAGATGATTAAAAGGGGATTAGTTCAGCTACATAATATACCAATTACGGAACCAGGAGAAGTAAGGCAATTTAGAAACTTTAAACGAACCACAATTGAATTCCCAGATAGATTAGAAGGACCGAAAAAGCCAAAACTAACCGAGGAGCATGGAGACTTCTGGAGATTATGTATGAACCATTTGAACAATTAAGAAATAGTACGGAAGAATCAGCTCGAAAAACGAGGGTAGACTTCAGCATGAATGAAAATTTTATAACAACAAAATGGCGGAACTACATGATAGTGAGATATGTCACAAGGACAGAAATAACTCTATACACTAGAGAGATCCGAACAACCAGTATAGAGGAAATAATGGACCACGGTTAAACAGATTCCAAACCAACCAGAAAAAAGGGGACTGAATTTTTGAAAACCGACCAAGCAACTCATTGGAAAGATACCCCAAAATTCAAAAAGCACGTAAGGACAACTTACTCAAGTTATTTCGAAACAATATAATTTAAAATAAAAAGACGAAAACCCCAAAATTCAAAAAGCATGTAAGGACAACTTACTCAAGTTATTTCGAAATAATATAATTTAAAATAAAAAGACTAAAACCCCAAAATTCCAAAAAAATTGTAAGAACAACTTAATAAATATTTATTCAGGAACAATATGATTTAATAAAAAATATGTAAGTACAACTTACTTAAAATATTTTGCAACCATTTGATTTAACAAACAACAAACCACCAAGAAAAGAGAACAGATGATTAAATAATATTTATAAAGAACTGATTTAAAATGGAATGATAGAAAAAATAAAAACAATTGATGGTAATGTGCTCAAAGAAGAAGAATAACGAATAATTTAATGACAACAATGAAGCTGAAGGAGGATAATAATTAATACAACAATAATTAGAATTTCTCGGAATTGAAGATGATATAAGAAGAAATGATACGGAGAAAATATGTCACAAGAAGGAAAGTTAAAAGGATTTTAAAATAATGCCTATCAATAATGTTATATGCTATTAGTTAATGGAAAAGAAGAAGGAATCAAGAAGAAGAAGAAATATATAATTAAATGCAAACAGCTACAGTATGAAGAATCCCAAAAGTTTTTAGTATTAGTCGCTAATCGACTACTTATAATCTTTTTATTATAACGAATTGACCGTAGAAATGTTCCGGCAATAATTTTCCTGAGCAGGGATGATGTTTCCCTGGTCTCAGAAGGTGTAAGGATGGACAGCGGAGTATGGACCCGAAGGTGGCCACCCGACTGGTTTTTCCCGACCGCACAGGATAGGGAAAAATGTTAGGGAAATTGAATATTTAAGGGATAATAATTATAAAATAGCTCCAAAGAGTGATATTAGATTCCAGAAGTATAGATGAAGAAAATAGAAGGAAGACAGCAGACAGAAGCTTAATTGAAAAAGCGAATTTATAGAAGTAAATAAGAAAATAAGTGTTAAAACAAGTTTTTTATGATTAGTGTGACCAGTCCTTATCAAGTAAAATGTGGAAGTACCACTACCCAGAGAAATAAATAATTGATGAATATGCCTCCAAGAGAGAGAGAGAGAGTTGAGTAGGAAAACAGCAATTACCATTAACCGAATAACAGGTATATAACCAAACGAAAATAAAAAAATATTATGAGTAAAAGGATAACCTTATCAGGGACGAACTATAAGTTTATTTTTACTAAACTTCATTGAGCCAAAATAAACTTCTTTCGAAGGGGGAGTGTTATGTAACGTAACAGAGTTGAGGTCCCCGATGTTACATAAAAAACTATGTAAATATGGTTTAAAACAATGCCCAAAGCCTGTTATAATTAAATACAAGAGGGCCCATCTCACCTGAAGAATGCATCAGAGGTACACAGTAAGTTACTAAGTAATTAAAACATCAAAAGTGTACCTAAATCTAAAATATGTAATGAATAATATGAGATGTAAACATAAACATTGTGTCTAATGGGAGTAGTTTAATGTGTAGGAGTTGAATATAATGTACTGTTCAATTAATATTTAATGTGTTATAAAATGTACGTGGTGTTGTACTGTAGCATGATATAGTGTTTACAGGATATTTATTTTATGTTTGTGGATAGTAAGTGTGGAGCTGTTGCTTTAAGGAAGTACTAAGTCCTAGGTACTCAATTTATTCATGTTAAAATTGTATTTAAATAATTAAGTATAAGTACATGTATTAGGTATGATATTATGTTAAATGTATTTACTTTAATTGATTAATGAAGGTGTTTAAAATAATGTTTGTAAACTTGGCCAGGAAGGCAATAAGTGTTAATAAGTTGGCAAGTAGTTCTTATAGTTATGTTAAAAAATAATGAAGGGTTCAATGATGAACTAAATAATATAATGAATTGAAACCAGGAAATTAAAATTGATGTAAGTGGCCATAACCCAGTGACTATTTGTACAGTAGGTCAGGTAAAGAAAAATTAAGTTAAAAACAAAACTAAATTATAACAGGTGTAAGAAAACCAATAGGCCTAAATTTAATATTTGTAAAAGGAAATTAATACCTTTTTAATAAGTCCAGTCAGATGAAACTATAGTAAAATATATATGGTTTAATAAGGTAGATTAAGTGAGAGTTTTATGTAATTTGGTGTAATTCCAAGCATGGAGTATTTTATTAAAAAAGAGTAGTAATATTTTATAATTCTGGCTCTAGGATATCAAATATTATCCAATGGCAGAAGTAATGGTTGTTAGGGTAACTAAAATGCAAGAAATCTTGTTGATTTCAACATTCGATTGTTATATGCTCATGGGTGAAGTTAAATTAATACGAATCCAGAAGAGAATTTAAAAAAACCTAACATTCGATTGTTATATGCTATTGAGAACAGTTCAGTAGACAAATTTAAACGAAAAAATAAATTAAAATAAAATGAATTAACCTTAATAAATTTAAAGCATCAAAACCAATTCATTCAAACCAAACTGATGAATAATTACTGAACTAGATTTCGAGAAATATACTCATACACCTCCAAAAGGTAGCGGAATTACTATTTCCTTCTTCAAATTAATTCCATTGGAATTAATGATGAACCCGATTTCCCATTGAACCAGGATACTTATTGAATGAACAAGAAGTCTGAATTAATGAAATTATAAACCAAATATACACAAGAACCTTTGGTACTGGAGACATAAACCGCACTTCCAAGAGGGAAGAAATAATACTACACCAATTCCACTGGGACCGACAACCACGAGGATCATGAAGAAGAACGAAGAATAGAAGAATTCCTGTTGCACTCCGGGACATCACCTTTCCATCTTTATTAATAATCTGGACACATTTTCTGGACAAAAGTAACCTCATCAGTAAGTCTTCAAGCGTTTGTAAACAGACACGGCTATCTTGAGAATCGCATTGTACGGTAACACCAGCTTATATTTAATTTTATACATTAAGAATTAATAACAATTTGTAATACTTAGTAACCTTAATTTTGCATTACCTGGCCTTACTAATCGTTAAAAGAATCACACGTACCCTGGGATAAGAGATAAACAAAAATTATATTTAAATTGTATTATACAGGACTAGTCCATTAACAAATCGATTCAGCATTGTACGATCGATATTACGATCACATAACTGTGGAGAACACTGTTGGAAATTAAAAAGTAATACAAATAAAGAATCCTTCTTGTATGTAATGATGTTATGTATTATTGTAGAATAGGTATTGTATTTTGATGGGGGAGTAATTTACAGGTAAAGAAGGTGATTAACTTTCAGGTGAAACAAACTAACCTATAAGGGTGAGTCAATTACGAATAGCAGCGCTTGCTGTAGACAGCTGGTGGAACGTGAGATTGCCGAACTAACGTATTTCCTTTGCAACTTTTGAATTAATTTAAATAATACGGACTGAATAGGGTTGGAGAGAATTACCGAATTATTAACTAAAATACATGTAATATAGAGTTATCATCTGGTAAACATTTAGTAATTGATTAACACAGGGCTATGTTCTACATAAACGTTGCAGCAACGATATAATAAAATAAAATTTTTTATTAATATTGAGTTGTAGGTGGTCACCTCAACGATAACATAATAAACGTTTCCTTATAAACAGACTGGTTAATTCAACGTGGGCTGAATTAACGATAAACCCGCAACACTAGTTACTCATTAACTGGTTCATTTCAAATTGGCGCATACCAACGTGGAGCTGAATTAAACCCCGAAACAACAAAAAAACAGGTGCATTTCAAATTGGCGCTCACAACAGTGGGGCATCATCATCTTCTATTTGCATGTTTTATTACAAATATAATTTGTAATCTTTTAGATTTCAAATTGGCGCCCAACGTGGGGCTTTAGTTAAGTAAAAAATCGACTTAATTATTACTTAACTTGAGCAGGCAACTATTAGAGGCACAGGAATGCATACGAGAGGTGTTTCTAAAAGGATAGCGAAGGACCAAGAAACGGAAGAAGATAGACGGGAAGAAGAAGCGGAGATAATTACAGACACCGAAATGGAACAACAGGCGGGCGATAAAGAGGAAGCCAGGGGAGGATTAAATTGGGAAAAATTAATGGAATTAATTTGTAGTATGAAGGAGGATAATAAACGAATGGAGGAACAAAATAGACAAACTAATGAAAAAATAGACAGTATCAAAGAAGATAATAGACAAACTAATGAAAAAATAGACAGTATTAACGAAAACTCAAAGAAACAAAACGAAATTTTGAGTGAGAATTTAATCAAACTAATGAATGAGAAGTTTGACAAAAATAAAGAGGAGACTGATGAAAATAACCGACAAATAAATGAAAGCTTAAACCAAATTAATGATAGGTTTGACAGGAACGATGAGAGCTTAAAACAGATTCAGGAAAATTACAAACAAATAGACGAGAAAATTGAAAACCGTAATAAGGAGTTGCGGCAAATCATCAATGAACAAAACCAAGCGTTGAAGGAAGTCATCAATGAAAGTATTGCAATTGTCGATGAAACACTGAGCAAAAGAGTTGATGACTATGAAGAGGAAGTAAGACAGCAAATAACTGAAACTAAAGTAGGTCTAGAAAGGACGGATGAAACCATCATACAACTCAGAGTGAAAGTAGAGGCCCAAATAGAAAACAATAACAAACTTAGAATAACGGAGGTACAAGCGAAAACCCAAGAAAAATTAAACGAAGTACGAATTGACATAACTGGAAGAATAGAACGGGTTCACAATGAAATGAAGACAATGAAAATAAGACAAACGCGTAAAAGGAAATTAATAAATACACGGGAAGGATTGGAGATGATTAAAAGGGGATTAGTTCAGCTACATAATATACCAATTACGGAACCAGGAGAAGTAAGGCAATTTAGAAACTTTAAACGAACCACAATTGAATTCCCAGATAGATTAGAAGGACCGAAAAAGCCAAAACTAACCGAGGAGCATGGAGACTTCTGGAGATTATGTATGAACCATTTGAACAATTAAGAAATAGTACGGAAGAATCAGCTCGAAAAACGAGGGTAGACTTCAGCATGAATGAAAATTTTATAACAACAAAATGGCGGAACTACATGATAGTGAGATATGTCACAAGGACAGAAATAACTCTATACACTAGAGAGATCCGAACAACCAGTATAGAGGAAATAATGGACCACGGTTAAACAGATTCCAAACCAACCAGAAAAAAGGGGACTGAATTTTTGAAAACCGACCAAGCAACTCATTGGAAAGATACCCCAAAATTCAAAAAGCACGTAAGGACAACTTACTCAAGTTATTTCGAAACAATATAATTTAAAATAAAAAGACGAAAACCCCAAAATTCAAAAAGCATGTAAGGACAACTTACTCAAGTTATTTCGAAATAATATAATTTAAAATAAAAAGACTAAAACCCCAAAATTCCAAAAAAATTGTAAGAACAACTTAATAAATATTTATTCAGGAACAATATGATTTAATAAAAAATATGTAAGTACAACTTACTTAAAATATTTTGCAACCATTTGATTTAACAAACAACAAACCACCAAGAAAAGAGAACAGATGATTAAATAATATTTATAAAGAACTGATTTAAAATGGAATGATAGAAAAAATAAAAACAATTGATGGTAATGTGCTCAAAGAAGAAGAATAACGAATAATTTAATGACAACAATGAAGCTGAAGGAGGATAATAATTAATACAACAATAATTAGAATTTCTCGGAATTGAAGATGATATAAGAAGAAATGATACGGAGAAAATATGTCACAAGAAGGAAAGTTAAAAGGATTTTAAAATAATGCCTATCAATAATGTTATATGCTATTAGTTAATGGAAAAGAAGAAGGAATCAAGAAGAAGAAGAAATATATAATTAAATGCAAACAGCTACAGTATGAAGAATCCCAAAAGTTTTTAGTATTAGTCGCTAATCAACTACTTATAATCTTTTTATTATAACGAATTGACCGTAGAAATGTTCCGGCAATAATTTTCCTGAGCAGGGATGATGTTTCCCTGGTCTCAGAAGGTGTAAGGATGGACAGCGGAGTATGGACCCGAAGGTGGCCACCCGACTGGTTTTTCCCGACCGCACAGGATAGGGAAAAATGTTAGGGAAATTGAATATTTAAGGGATAATAATTATAAAATAGCTCCAAAGAGTGATATTAGATTCCAGAAGTATAGATGAAGAAAATAGAAGGAAGACAGCAGACAGAAGCTTAATTGAAAAAGCGAATTTATAGAAGTAAATAAGAAA
Source organism: Magicicada septendecula (assembly GCA_034769895.1). NCBI lineage: Eukaryota > Metazoa > Arthropoda > Insecta > Hemiptera > Cicadidae > Magicicada > Magicicada septendecula. The sequence continues at coordinate 388,414,645 of CM068371.1, forward strand.
ATAAGTGTTAAAACAAGTTTTTTATGATTAGTGTGACCAGTCCTTATCAAGTAAAATGTGGAAGTACCACTACCCAGAGAAATAAATAATTGATGAATATGCCTCCAAGAGAGAGAGAGAGAGTTGAGTAGGAAAACAGCAATTACCATTAACCGAATAACAGGTATATAACCAAACGAAAATAAAAAAATATTATGAGTAAAAGGATAACCTTATCAGGGACGAACTATAAGTTTATTTTTACTAAACTTCATTGAGCCAAAATAAACTTCTTTCGAAGGGGGAGTGTTATGTAACGTAACAGAGTTGAGGTCCCCGATGTTACATAAAAAACTATGTAAATATGGTTTAAAACAATGCCCAAAGCCTGTTATAATTAAATACAAGAGGGCCCATCTCACCTGAAGAATGCATCAGAGGTACACAGTAAGTTACTAAGTAATTAAAACATCAAAAGTGTACCTAAATCTAAAATATGTAATGAATAATATGAGATGTAAACATAAACATTGTGTCTAATGGGAGTAGTTTAATGTGTAGGAGTTGAATATAATGTACTGTTCAATTAATATTTAATGTGTTATAAAATGTACTTGGTGTTGTACTGTAGCATGATATAGTGTTTACAGGATATTTATTTTATGTTTGTGGATAGTAAGTGTGGAGCTGTTGCTTTACGGAAGTACTAAGTCCTAGGTACTCAATTTATTCATGTTAAAATTGTATTTAAATAATTAAGTATAAGTACATGTATTAGGTATGATATTATGTTAAATGTATTTACTTTAATTGATTAATGAAGGTGTTTAAAATAATGTTTGTAAACTTGGCCAGGAAGGCAATAAGTGTTAATAAGTTGGCAAGTAGTTCTTATAGTTATGTTAAAAAATAATGAAGGGTTCAATGATGAACTAAATAATATAATGAATTGAAACCAGGAAATTAAAATTGATGTAAGTGGCCATAAGCCAGTGACTATTTGTACAGTAGGTCAGGTAAAGAAAAATTAAGTTAAAAACAAAACTAAATTATAACAGGTGTAAGAAAACCAATAGGCCTAAATTTAATATTTGTAAAAGGAAATTAATACCTTTTTAATAAGTCCAGTCAGATGAAACTATAGTAAAATATATATGGTTTAATAAGGTAGATTAAGTGAGAGTTTTATGTAATTTGGTGTAATTCCAAGCATGGAGTATTTTATTAAAAAAGAGTAGTAATATTTTATAATTCTGGCTCTAGGATATCAAATATTATCCAATGGCAGAAGTAATGGTTGTTAGGGTAACTAAAATGCAAGAAATCTTGTTGATTTCAACATTCGATTGTTATATGCTCATGGGTGAAGTTAAATTAATACGAATCCAGAAGAGAATTTAAAAAAACCTAACATTCGATTGTTATATGCTATTGAGAACAGTTCAGTAGACAAATTTAAACGAAAAAATAAATTAAAATAAAATGAATTAACCTTAATAAATTTAAAGCATCAAAACCAATTCATTCAAACCAAACTGATGAATAATTACTGAACTAGATTTCGAGAAATATACTCATACACCTCCAAAAGGTAGCGGAATTACTATTTCCTTCTTCAAATTAATTCCATTGGAATTAATGATGAACCCGATTTCCCATTGAACCAGGATACTTATTGAATGAACAAGAAGTCTGAATTAATGAAATTATAAACCAAATATACACAAGAACCTTTGGTACTGGAGACATAAACCGCACTTCCAAGAGGGAAGAAATAATACTACACCAATTCCACTGGGACCGACAACCACGAGGATCATGAAGAAGAACGAAGAATAGAAGAATTCCTGTTGCACTCCGGGACATCACCTTTCCATCTTTATTAATAATCTGGACACATTTTCTGGACAAAAGTAACCTCATCAGTAAGTCTTCAAGCGTTTGTAAACAGACACGGCTATCTTGAGAATCGCATTGTACGGTAACACCAGCTTATATTTAATTTTATACATTAAGAATTAATAACAATTTGTAATACTTAGTAACCTTAATTTTGCATTACCTGGCCTTACTAATCGTTAAAAGAATCACACGTACCCTGGGATAAGAGATAAACAAAAATTATATTTAAATTGTATTATACAGGACTAGTCCATTAACAAATCGATTCAGCATTGTACGATCGATATTACGATCACATAACTGTGGAGAACACTGTTGGAAATTAAAAAGTAATACAAATAAAGAATCCTTCTTGTATGTAATGATGTTATGTATTATTGTAGAATAGGTATTGTATTTTGATGGGGGAGTAATTTACAGGTAAAGAAGGTGATTAACTTTCAGGTGAAACAAACTAACCTATAAGGGTGAGTCAATTACGAATAGCAGCGCTTGCTGTAGACAGCTGGTGGAACGTGAGATTGCCGAACTAACGTATTTCCTTTGCAACTTTTGAATTAATTTAAATAATACGGACTGAATAGGGTTGGAGAGAATTACCGAATTATTAACTAAAATACATGTAATATAGAGTTATCATCTGGTAAACATTTAGTAATTGATTAACACAGGGCTATGTTCTACATAAACGTTGCAGCAACGATATAATAAAATAAAATTTTTTATTAATATTGAGTTGTAGGTGGTCACCTCAACGATAACATAATAAACGTTTCCTTATAAACAGACTGGTTAATTCAACGTGGGCTGAATTAACGATAAACCCGCAACACTAGTTACTCATTAACTGGTTCATTTCAAATTGGCGCATACCAACGTGGAGCTGAATTAAACCCCGAAACAACAAAAAAACAGGTGCATTTCAAATTGGCGCTCACAACAGTGGGGCATCATCATCTTCTATTTGCATGTTTTATTACAAATATAATTTGTAATCTTTTAGATTTCAAATTGGCGCCCAACGTGGGGCTTTAGTTAAGTAAAAAATCGACTTAATTATTACTTAACTTGAGCAGGCAACTATTAGAGGCACAGGAATGCATACGAGAGGTGTTTCTAAAAGGATAGCGAAGGACCAAGAAACGGAAGAAGATAGACGGGAAGAAGAAGCGGAGATAATTACAGACACCGAAATGGAACAACAGGCGGGCGATAAAGAGGAAGCCAGGGGAGGATTAAATTGGGAAAAATTAATGGAATTAATTTGTAGTATGAAGGAGGATAATAAACGAATGGAGGAACAAAATAGACAAACTAATGAAAAAATAGACAGTATCAAAGAAGATAATAGACAAACTAATGAAAAAATAGACAGTATTAACGAAAACTCAAAGAAACAAAACGAAATTTTGAGTGAGAATTTAATCAAACTAATGAATGAGAAGTTTGACAAAAATAAAGAGGAGACTGATGAAAATAACCGACAAATAAATGAAAGCTTAAACCAAATTAATGATAGGTTTGACAGGAACGATGAGAGCTTAAAACAGATTCAGGAAAATTACAAACAAATAGACGAGAAAATTGAAAACCGTAATAAGGAGTTGCGGCAAATCATCAATGAACAAAACCAAGCGTTGAAGGAAGTCATCAATGAAAGTATTGCAATTGTCGATGAAACACTGAGCAAAAGAGTTGATGACTATGAAGAGGAAGTAAGACAGCAAATAACTGAAACTAAAGTAGGTCTAGAAAGGACGGATGAAACCATCATACAACTCAGAGTGAAAGTAGAGGCCCAAATAGAAAACAATAACAAACTTAGAATAACGGAGGTACAAGCGAAAACCCAAGAAAAATTAAACGAAGTACGAATTGACATAACTGGAAGAATAGAACGGGTTCACAATGAAATGAAGACAATGAAAATAAGACAAACGCGTAAAAGGAAATTAATAAATACACGGGAAGGATTGGAGATGATTAAAAGGGGATTAGTTCAGCTACATAATATACCAATTACGGAACCAGGAGAAGTAAGGCAATTTAGAAACTTTAAACGAACCACAATTGAATTCCCAGATAGATTAGAAGGACCGAAAAAGCCAAAACTAACCGAGGAGCATGGAGACTTCTGGAGATTATGTATGAACCATTTGAACAATTAAGAAATAGTACGGAAGAATCAGCTCGAAAAACGAGGGTAGACTTCAGCATGAATGAAAATTTTATAACAACAAAATGGCGGAACTACATGATAGTGAGATATGTCACAAGGACAGAAATAACTCTATACACTAGAGAGATCCGAACAACCAGTATAGAGGAAATAATGGACCACGGTTAAACAGATTCCAAACCAACCAGAAAAAAGGGGACTGAATTTTTGAAAACCGACCAAGCAACTCATTGGAAAGATACCCCAAAATTCAAAAAGCACGTAAGGACAACTTACTCAAGTTATTTCGAAACAATATAATTTAAAATAAAAAGACGAAAACCCCAAAATTCAAAAAGCATGTAAGGACAACTTACTCAAGTTATTTCGAAATAATATAATTTAAAATAAAAAGACTAAAACCCCAAAATTCCAAAAAAATTGTAAGAACAACTTAATAAATATTTATTCAGGAACAATATGATTTAATAAAAAATATGTAAGTACAACTTACTTAAAATATTTTGCAACCATTTGATTTAACAAACAACAAACCACCAAGAAAAGAGAACAGATGATTAAATAATATTTATAAAGAACTGATTTAAAATGGAATGATAGAAAAAATAAAAACAATTGATGGTAATGTGCTCAAAGAAGAAGAATAACGAATAATTTAATGACAACAATGAAGCTGAAGGAGGATAATAATTAATACAACAATAATTAGAATTTCTCGGAATTGAAGATGATATAAGAAGAAATGATACGGAGAAAATATGTCACAAGAAGGAAAGTTAAAAGGATTTTAAAATAATGCCTATCAATAATGTTATATGCTATTAGTTAATGGAAAAGAAGAAGGAATCAAGAAGAAGAAGAAATATATAATTAAATGCAAACAGCTACAGTATGAAGAATCCCAAAAGTTTTTAGTATTAGTCGCTAATCGACTACTTATAATCTTTTTATTATAACGAATTGACCGTAGAAATGTTCCGGCAATAATTTTCCTGAGCAGGGATGATGTTTCCCTGGTCTCAGAAGGTGTAAGGATGGACAGCGGAGTATGGACCCGAAGGTGGCCACCCGACTGGTTTTTCCCGACCGCACAGGATAGGGAAAAATGTTAGGGAAATTGAATATTTAAGGGATAATAATTATAAAATAGCTCCAAAGAGTGATATTAGATTCCAGAAGTATAGATGAAGAAAATAGAAGGAAGACAGCAGACAGAAGCTTAATTGAAAAAGCGAATTTATAGAAGTAAATAAGAAAATAAGTGTTAAAACAAGTTTTTTATGATTAGTGTGACCAGTCCTTATCAAGTAAAATGTGGAAGTACCACTACCCAGAGAAATAAATAATTGATGAATATGCCTCCAAGAGAGAGAGAGAGAGTTGAGTAGGAAAACAGCAATTACCATTAACCGAATAACAGGTATATAACCAAACGAAAATAAAAAAATATTATGAGTAAAAGGATAACCTTATCAGGGACGAACTATAAGTTTATTTTTACTAAACTTCATTGAGCCAAAATAAACTTCTTTCGAAGGGGGAGTGTTATGTAACGTAACAGAGTTGAGGTCCCCGATGTTACATAAAAAACTATGTAAATATGGTTTAAAACAATGCCCAAAGCCTGTTATAATTAAATACAAGAGGGCCCATCTCACCTGAAGAATGCATCAGAGGTACACAGTAAGTTACTAAGTAATTAAAACATCAAAAGTGTACCTAAATCTAAAATATGTAATGAATAATATGAGATGTAAACATAAACATTGTGTCTAATGGGAGTAGTTTAATGTGTAGGAGTTGAATATAATGTACTGTTCAATTAATATTTAATGTGTTATAAAATGTACTTGGTGTTGTACTGTAGCATGATATAGTGTTTACAGGATATTTATTTTATGTTTGTGGATAGTAAGTGTGGAGCTGTTGCTTTACGGAAGTACTAAGTCCTAGGTACTCAATTTATTCATGTTAAAATTGTATTTAAATAATTAAGTATAAGTACATGTATTAGGTATGATATTATGTTAAATGTATTTACTTTAATTGATTAATGAAGGTGTTTAAAATAATGTTTGTAAACTTGGCCAGGAAGGCAATAAGTGTTAATAAGTTGGCAAGTAGTTCTTATAGTTATGTTAAAAAATAATGAAGGGTTCAATGATGAACTAAATAATATAATGAATTGAAACCAGGAAATTAAAATTGATGTAAGTGGCCATAAGCCAGTGACTATTTGTACAGTAGGTCAGGTAAAGAAAAATTAAGTTAAAAACAAAACTAAATTATAACAGGTGTAAGAAAACCAATAGGCCTAAATTTAATATTTGTAAAAGGAAATTAATACCTTTTTAATAAGTCCAGTCAGATGAAACTATAGTAAAATATATATGGTTTAATAAGGTAGATTAAGTGAGAGTTTTATGTAATTTGGTGTAATTCCAAGCATGGAGTATTTTATTAAAAAAGAGTAGTAATATTTTATAATTCTGGCTCTAGGATATCAAATATTATCCAATGGCAGAAGTAATGGTTGTTAGGGTAACTAAAATGCAAGAAATCTTGTTGATTTCAACATTCGATTGTTATATGCTCATGGGTGAAGTTAAATTAATACGAATCCAGAAGAGAATTTAAAAAAACCTAACATTCGATTGTTATATGCTATTGAGAACAGTTCAGTAGACAAATTTAAACGAAAAAATAAATTAAAATAAAATGAATTAACCTTAATAAATTTAAAGCATCAAAACCAATTCATTCAAACCAAACTGATGAATAATTACTGAACTAGATTTCGAGAAATATACTCATACACCTCCAAAAGGTAGCGGAATTACTATTTCCTTCTTCAAATTAATTCCATTGGAATTAATGATGAACCCGATTTCCCATTGAACCAGGATACTTATTGAATGAACAAGAAGTCTGAATTAATGAAATTATAAACCAAATATACACAAGAACCTTTGGTACTGGAGACATAAACCGCACTTCCAAGAGGGAAGAAATAATACTACACCAATTCCACTGGGACCGACAACCACGAGGATCATGAAGAAGAACGAAGAATAGAAGAATTCCTGTTGCACTCCGGGACATCACCTTTCCATCTTTATTAATAATCTGGACACATTTTCTGGACAAAAGTAACCTCATCAGTAAGTCTTCAAGCGTTTGTAAACAGACACGGCTATCTTGAGAATCGCATTGTACGGTAACACCAGCTTATATTTAATTTTATACATTAAGAATTAATAACAATTTGTAATACTTAGTAACCTTAATTTTGCATTACCTGGCCTTACTAATCGTTAAAAGAATCACACGTACCCTGGGATAAGAGATAAACAAAAATTATATTTAAATTGTATTATACAGGACTAGTCCATTAACAAATCGATTCAGCATTGTACGATCGATATTACGATCACATAACTGTGGAGAACACTGTTGGAAATTAAAAAGTAATACAAATAAAGAATCCTTCTTGTATGTAATGATGTTATGTATTATTGTAGAATAGGTATTGTATTTTGATGGGGGAGTAATTTACAGGTAAAGAAGGTGATTAACTTTCAGGTGAAACAAACTAACCTATAAGGGTGAGTCAATTACGAATAGCAGCGCTTGCTGTAGACAGCTGGTGGAACGTGAGATTGCCGAACTAACGTATTTCCTTTGCAACTTTTGAATTAATTTAAATAATACGGACTGAATAGGGTTGGAGAGAATTACCGAATTATTAACTAAAATACATGTAATATAGAGTTATCATCTGGTAAACATTTAGTAATTGATTAACACAGGGCTATGTTCTACATAAACGTTGCAGCAACGATATAATAAAATAAAATTTTTTATTAATATTGAGTTGTAGGTGGTCACCTCAACGATAACATAATAAACGTTTCCTTATAAACAGACTGGTTAATTCAACGTGGGCTGAATTAACGATAAACCCGCAACACTAGTTACTCATTAACTGGTTCATTTCAAATTGGCGCATACCAACGTGGAGCTGAATTAAACCCCGAAACAACAAAAAAACAGGTGCATTTCAAATTGGCGCTCACAACAGTGGGGCATCATCATCTTCTATTTGCATGTTTTATTACAAATATAATTTGTAATCTTTTAGATTTCAAATTGGCGCCCAACGTGGGGCTTTAGTTAAGTAAAAAATCGACTTAATTATTACTTAACTTGAGCAGGCAACTATTAGAGGCACAGGAATGCATACGAGAGGTGTTTCTAAAAGGATAGCGAAGGACCAAGAAACGGAAGAAGATAGACGGGAAGAAGAAGCGGAGATAATTACAGACACCGAAATGGAACAACAGGCGGGCGATAAAGAGGAAGCCAGGGGAGGATTAAATTGGGAAAAATTAATGGAATTAATGAGTAGTATGAAGGAGGATAATAAACGAATGGAGGAACAAAATAGACAAACTAATGAAAAAATAGACAGTATCAAAGAAGATAATAGACAAACTAATGAAAAAATAGACAGTATTAACGAAAACTCAAAGAAACAAAACGAAATTTTGAGTGAGAATTTAATCAAACTAATGAATGAGAAGTTTGACAAAAATAAAGAGGAGACTGATGAAAATAACCGACAAATAAATGAAAGCTTAAACCAAATTAATGATAGGTTTGACAGGAACGATGAGAGCTTAAAACAGATTCAGGAAAATTACAAACAAATAGACGAGAAAATTGAAAACCGTAATAAGGAGTTGCGGCAAATCATCAATGAACAAAACCAAGCGTTGAAGGAAGTCATCAATGAAAGTATTGCAATTGTCGATGAAACACTGAGCAAAAGAGTTGATGACTATGAAGAGGAAGTAAGACAGCAAATAACTGAAACTAAAGTAGGTCTAGAAAGGACGGATGAAACCATCATACAACTCAGAGTGAAAGTAGAGGCCCAAATAGAAAACAATAACAAACTTAGAATAACGGAGGTACAAGCGAAAACCCAAGAAAAATTAAACGAAGTACGAATTGACATAACTGGAAGAATAGAACGGGTTCACAATGAAATGAAGACAATGAAAATAAGACAAACGCGTAAAAGGAAATTAATAAATACACGGGAAGGATTGGAGATGATTAAAAGGGGATTAGTTCAGCTACATAATATACCAATTACGGAACCAGGAGAAGTAAGGCAATTTAGAAACTTTAAACGAACCACAATTGAATTCCCAGATAGATTAGAAGGACCGAAAAAGCCAAAACTAACCGAGGAGCATGGAGACTTCTGGAGATTATGTATGAACCATTTGAACAATTAAGAAATAGTACGGAAGAATCAGCTCGAAAAACGAGGGTAGACTTCAGCATGAATGAAAATTTTATAACAACAAAATGGCGGAACTACATGATAGTGAGATATGTCACAAGGACAGAAATAACTCTATACACTAGAGAGATCCGAACAACCAGTATAGAGGAAATAATGGACCACGGTTAAACAGATTCCAAACCAACCAGAAAAAAGGGGACTGAATTTTTGAAAACCGACCAAGCAACTCATTGGAAAGATACCCCAAAATTCAAAAAGCACGTAAGGACAACTTACTCAAGTTATTTCGAAACAATATAATTTAAAATAAAAAGACGAAAACCCCAAAATTCAAAAAGCATGTAAGGACAACTTACTCAAGTTATTTCGAAATAATATAATTTAAAATAAAAAGACTAAAACCCCAAAATTCCAAAAAAATTGTAAGAACAACTTAATAAATATTTATTCAGGAACAATATGATTTAATAAAAAATATGTAAGTACAACTTACTTAAAATATTTTGCAACCATTTGATTTAACAAACAACAAACCACCAAGAAAAGAGAACAGATGATTAAATAATATTTATAAAGAACTGATTTAAAATGGAATGATAGAAAAAATAAAAACAATTGATGGTAATGTGCTCAAAGAAGAAGAATAACAAATAATTTAATGACAACAATGAAGCTGAAGGAGGATAATAATTAATACAACAATAATTAGAATTTCTCGGAATTGAAGATGATATAAGAAGAAATGATACGGAGAAAATATGTCACAAGAAGGAAAGTTAAAAGGATTTTAAAATAATGCCTATCAATAATGTTATATGCTATTAGTTAATGGAAAAGAAGAAGGAATCAAGAAGAAGAAGAAATATATAATTAAATGCAAACAGCTACAGTATGAAGAATCCCAAAAGTTTTTAGTATTAGTCGCTAATCGACTACTTATAATCTTTTTATTATAACGAATTGACCGTAGAAATGTTCCGGCAATAATTTTCCTGAGCAGGGATGATGTTTCCCTGGTCTCAGAAGGTGTAAGGATGGACAGCGGAGTATGGACCCGAAGGTGGCCACCCGACTGGTTTTTCCCGACCGCACAGGATAGGGAAAAATGTTAGGGAAATTGAATATTTAAGGGATAATAATTATAAAATAGCTCCAAAGAGTGATATTAGATTCCAGAAGTATAGATGAAGAAAATAGAAGGAAGACAGCAGACAGAAGCTTAATTGAAAAAGCGAATTTATAGAAGTAAATAAGCAAATAAGTGTTAAAACAATATTTTTTATGATTAGTGTGACCAGTCCTTATCAAGTAAAATGTGGAAGTACCACTACCCAGAGAAATAAATAATTGACGAATATGCCTCCAAGAGAGAGAGAGAGAGTTGAGTAGGAAAACAGCAATTACCATTAACCGAATAACAGGTATATAACCAAACGAAAATAAAAAAATATTATGAGTAAAAGGATAACCTTATCAGGGACGAACTATAAGTTTATTTTTACTAAACTTCATTGAGCCAAAATAAACTTCTTTCGAAGGGGGAGTGTTATGTAACGTAACAGAGTTGAGGTCCCCGATGTTACATAAAAAACTATGTAAATATGGTTTAAAACAATGCCCAAAGCCTGTTATAATTAAATACAAGAGGGCCCATCTCACCTGAAGAATGCATTAGAGGTACACAGTAAGTTACTAAGTAATTAAAACATCAAAAGTGTACCTAAATCTAAAATATGTAATGAATAATATGAGATGTAAACATAAACATTGTGTCTAATGGGAGTAGTTTAATGTGTAGGAGTTGAATATAATGTACTGTTCAATTAATATTTAATGTGTTATAAAATGTACTTGGTGTTGTACTGTAGCATGATATAGTGTTTACAGGATATTTATTTTATGTTTGTGGATAGTAAGTGTGGAGCTGTTGCTTTAAGGAAGTACTAAGTCCTAGGTACTCAATTTATTCATGTTAAAATTGTATTTAAATAATTAAGTATAAGTACATGTATTAGGTATGATATTATGTTAAATGTATTTACTTTAATTGATTAATGAAGGTGTTTAAAATAATGTTTGTAAACTTGGCCAGGAAGGCAATAAGTGTTAATAAGTTGGCAAGTAGTTCTTATAGTTATGTTAAAAAATAATGAAGGGTTCAATGATGAACTAAATAATATAATGAATTGAAACCAGGAAATTAAAATTGATGTAAGTGGCCATAAGCCAGTGACTATTTGTACAGTAGGTCAGGTAAAGAAAAATTAAGTTAAAAACAAAACTAAATTATAACAGGTGTAAGAAAACCAATAGGCCTAAATTTAATATTTGTAAAAGGAAATTAATACCTTTTTAATAAGTCCAGTCAGATGAAACTATAGTAAAATATATATGGTTTAATAAGGTAGATTAAGTGAGAGTTTTATGTAATTTGGTGTAATTCCAAGCATGGAGTATTTTATTAAAAAAGAGTAGTAATATTTTATAATTCTGGCTCTAGGATATCAAATATTATCCAATGGCAGAAGTAATGGTTGTTAGGGTAACTAAAATGCAAGAAATCTTGTTGATTTCAACATTCGATTGTTATATGCTCATGGGTGAAGTTAAATTAATACGAATCCAGAAGAGAATTTAAAAAAACCTAACATTCGATTGTTATATGCTATTGAGAACAGTTCAGTAGACAAATTTAAACGAAAAAATAAATTAAAATAAAATGAATTAACCTTAATAAATTTAAAGCATCAAAACCAATTCATTCAAACCAAACTGATGAATAATTACTGAACTAGATTTCGAGAAATATACTCATACACCTCCAAAAGGTAGCGGAATTACTATTTCCTTCTTCAAATTAATTCCATTGGAATTAATGATGAACCCGATTTCCCATTGAACCAGGATACTTATTGAATGAACAAGAAGTCTGAATTAATGAAATTATAAACCAAATATACACAAGTACCTTTGGTACTGGAGACATAAACCTCACTTCCAAGAGGGAAGAAATAATACTACACCAATTCCACTGGGACCGACAACCACGAGGATCATGAAGAAGAACGAAGAATAGAAGAATTCCTGTTGCACTCCGGGACATCACCTTTCCATCTTTATTAATAATCTGGACACATTTTCTGGACAAAAGTAACCTCATCAGTAAGTCTTCAAGCGTTTGTAAACAGACACGGCTATCTTGAGAATCGCATTGTACGGTAACACCAGCTTATATTTAATTTTATACATTAAGAATTAATAACAATTTGTAATACTTAGTAACCTTAATTTTGCATTACCTGGCCTTACTAATCGTTAAAAGAATCACACGTACCCTGGGATAAGAGATAAACAAAAATTATATTTAAATTGTATTATACAGGACTAGTCCATTAACAAATCGATTCAGCATTGTACGATCTATATTACGATCACATAACTGTGAAGAACACTGTTGGAAATTAAAAAGTAATACAAATAAAGAATCCTTCTTGTATGTAATGATGTTATGTATTATTGTAGAATAGGTATTGTATTTTGATGGGGGAGTAATTTACAGGTAAAGAAGGTGATTAACTTTCAGGTGAAACAAACTAACCTATAAGGGTGAGTCAATTACGAATAGCAGCGCTTGCTGTAGACAGCTGGTGGAACGTGAGATTGCCGAACTAACGTATTTCCTTTGCAACTTTTGAATTAATTTAAATAATACGGACTGAATAGGGTTGGAGAGAATTACCGAATTATTAACTAAAATACATGTAATATAGAGTTATCATCTGGTAAACATTTAGTAATTGTTTAACACAGGGCTATGTTCTACATAAACGTTGCAGCAACGATATAATAAAATAAAATTTTTTATTAATATTGAGTTGTAGGAGGTCACCTCAACGATAACATAATAAACGTTTCCTTATAAACAGACTGGTTAATTCAACGTGGGCTGAATTAACGATAAACCCGCAACACTAGTTACTCATTAACTGGTTCATTTCAAATTGGCGCATACCAACGTGGAGCTGAATTAAACCCCGAAACAACAAAAAAACAGGTGCATTTCAAATTGGCGCTCACAACAGTGGGGCATCATCATCTTCTATTTGCATGTTTTATTACAAATATAATTTGTAATCTTCTAGATTTCAAATTGGCGCCCAACGTGGGGCTTTAGTTAAGTAAAAAATCGACTTAATTATTACTTAACTTGAGCAGGCAACTATTAGAGGCACAGGAATGCATACGAGAGGTGTTTCTAAAAGGATAGCGAAGGACCAAGAAACGGAAGAAGATAGACGGGAAGAAGAAGCGGAGATAATTACAGACACCGAAATGGAACAACAGGCGGGCGATAAAGAGGAAGCCAGGGGAGGATTAAATTGGGAAAAATTAATGGAATTAATGAGTAGTATGAAGGAGGATAATAAACGAATGGAGGAACAAAATAGACAAACTAATGAAAAAATAGACAGTATCAAAGAAGATAATAGACAAACTAATGAAAAAATAGACAGTATTAACGAAAACTCAAAGAAACAAAACGAAATTTTGAGTGAGAATTTAATCAAACTAATGAATGAGAAGTTTGACAAAAATAAAGAGGAGACTGATGAAAATAACCGACAAATAAATGAAAGCTTAAACCAAATTAATGATAGGTTTGACAGGAACGATGAGAGCTTAAAACAGATTCAGGAAAATTACAAACAAATAGACGAGAAAATTGAAAACCGTAATAAGGAGTTGCGGCAAATCATCAATGAACAAAACCAAGCGTTGAAGGAAGTCATCAATGAAAGTATTGCAATTGTCGATGAAACACTGAGCAAAAGAGTTGATGACTATGAAGAGGAAGTAAGACAGCAAATAACTGAAACTAAAGTAGGTCTAGAAAGGACGGATGAAACCATCATACAACTCAGAGTGAAAGTAGAGGCCCAAATAGAAAACAATAACAAACTTAGAATAACGGAGGTACAAGCGAAAACCCAAGAAAAATTAAACGAAGTACGAATTGACATAACTGGAAGAATAGAACGGGTTCACAATGAAATGAAGACAATGAAAATAAGACAAACGCGTAAAAGGAAATTAATAAATACACGGGAAGGATTGGAGATGATTAAAAGGGGATTAGTTCAGCTACATAATATACCAATTACGGAACCAGGAGAAGTAAGGCAATTTAGAAACTTTAAACGAACCACAATTGAATTCCCAGATAGATTAGAAGGACCGAAAAAGCCAAAACTAACCGAGGAGCATGGAGACTTCTGGAGATTATGTATGAACCATTTGAACAATTAAGAAATAGTACGGAAGAATCAGCTCGAAAAACGAGGGTAGACTTCAGCATGAATGAAAATTTTATAACAACAAAATGGCGGAACTACATGATAGTGAGATATGTCACAAGGACAGAAATAACTCTATACACTAGAGAGATCCGAACAACCAGTATAGAGGAAATAATGGACCACGGTTAAACAGATTCCAAACCAACCAGAAAAAAGGGGACTGAATTTTTGAAAACCGACCAAGCAACTCATTGGAAAGATACCCCAAAATTCAAAAAGCACGTAAGGACAACTTACTCAAGTTATTTCGAAACAATATAATTTAAAATAAAAAGACGAAAACCCCAAAATTCAAAAAGCATGTAAGGACAACTTACTCAAGTTATTTCGAAATAATATAATTTAAAATAAAAAGACTAAAACCCCAAAATTCCAAAAAAATTGTAAGAACAACTTAATAAATATTTATTCAGGAACAATATGATTTAATAAAAAATATGTAAGTACAACTTACTTAAAATATTTTGCAACCATTTGATTTAACAAACAACAAACCACCAAGAAAAGAGAACAGATGATTAAATAATATTTATAAAGAACTGATTTAAAATGGAATGATAGAAAAAATAAAAACAATTGATGGTAATGTGCTCAAAGAAGAAGAATAACGAATAATTTAATGACAACAATGAAGCTGAAGGAGGATAATAATTAATACAACAATAATTAGAATTTCTCGGAATTGAAGATGATATAAGAAGAAATGATACGGAGAAAATATGTCACAAGAAGGAAAGTTAAAAGGATTTTAAAATAATGCCTATCAATAATGTTATATGCTATTAGTTAATGGAAAAGAAGAAGGAATCAAGAAGAAGAAGAAATATATAATTAAATGCAAACAGCTACAGTATGAAGAATCCCAAAAGTGTTTAGTATTAGTCGCTAATCGACTACTTATAATCTTTTTATTATAACGAATTGACCGTAGAAATGTTCCGGCAATAATTTTCCTGAGCAGGGATGATGTTTCCCTGGTCTCAGAAGGTGTAAGGATGGACAGCGGAGTATGGACCCGAAGGTGGCCACCCGACTGGTTTTTCCCGACCGCACAGGATAGGGAAAAATGTTAGGGAAATTGAATATTTAAGGGATAATAATTATAAAATAGCTCCAAAGAGTGATATTAGATTCCAGAAGTATAGATGAAGAAAATAGAAGGAAGACAGCAGACAGAAGCTTAATTGAAAAAGCGAATTTATAGAAGTAAATAAGAAAATAAGTGTTAAAACAAGTTTTTTATGATTAGTGTGACCAGTCCTTATCAAGTAAAATGTGGAAGTACCACTACCCAGAGAAATAAATAATTGATGAATATGCCTCCAAGAGAGAGAGAGAGAGTTGAGTAGGAAAACAGCAATTACCATTAACCGAATAACAGGTATATAACCAAACGAAAATAAAAAAATATTATGAGTAAAAGGATAACCTTATCAGGGACGAACTATAAGTTTATTTTTACTAAACTTCATTGAGCCAAATAAACTTCTTTCGAAGGGGGAGTGTTATGTAACGTAACAGAGTTGAGGTCCCCGATGTTACATAAAAAACTATGTAAATATGGTTTAAAACAATGCCCAAAGCCTGTTATAATTAAATACAAGAGGGCCCATCTCACCTGAAGAATGCATTAGAGGTACACAGTAAGTTACTAAGTAATTAAAACATCAAAAGTGTACCTAAATCTAAAATATGTAATGAATAATATGAGATGTAAACATAAACATTGTGTCTAATGGGAGTAGTTTAATGTGTAGGAGTTGAATATAATGTACTGTTCAATTAATATTTAATGTGTTATAAAATGTACTTGGTGTTGTACTGTAGCATGATATAGTGTTTACAGGATATTTATTTTATGTTTGTGGATAGTAAGTGTGGAGCTGTTGCTTTAAGGAAGTACTAAGTCCTAGGTACTCAATTTATTCATGTTAAAATTGTATTTAAATAATTAAGTATAAGTACATGTATTAGGTATGATATTATGTTAAATGTATTTACTTTAATTGATTAATGAAGGTGTTTAAAATAATGTTTGTAAACTTGGCCAGGAAGGCAATAAGTGTTAATAAGTTGGCAAGTAGTTCTTATAGTTATGTTAAAAAATAATGAAGGGTTCAATGATGAACTAAATAATATAATGAATTGAAACCAGGAAATTAAAATTGATGTAAGTGGCCATAAGCCAGTGACTATTTGTACAGTAGGTCAGGTAAAGAAAAATTAAGTTAAAAACAAAACTAAATTATAACAGGTGTAAGAAAACCAATAGGCCTAAATTTAATATTTGTAAAAGGAAATTAATACCTTTTTAATAAGTCCAGTCAGATGAAACTATAGTAAAATATATATGGTTTAATAAGGTAGAAAAGTGAGAGTTTTATGTAATTTGGTGTAATTCCAAGCATGGAGTATTTTATTAAAAAAGAGTAGTAATATTTTATAATTCTGGCTCTAGGATATCAAATATTATCCAATGGCAGAAGTAATGGTTGTTAGGGTAACTAAAATGCAAGAAATCTTGTTGATTTCAACATTCGATTGTTATATGCTCATGGGTGAAGTTAAATTAATACGAATCCAGAAGAGAATTTAAAAAAACCTAACATTCGATTGTTATATGCTATTGAGAACAGTTCAGTAGACAAATTTAAACGAAAAAATAAATTAAAATAAAATGAATTAACCTTAATAAATTTAAAGCATCAAAACCAATTCATTCAAACCAAACTGATGAATAATTACTGAACTAGATTTCGAGAAATATACTCATACACCTCCAAAAGGTAGCGGAATTACTATTTCCTTCTTCAAATTAATTCCATTGGAATTAATGATGAACCCGATTTCCCATTGAACCAGGATACTTATTGAATGAACAAGAAGTCTGAATTAATGAAATTATAAACCAAATATACACAAGTACCTTTGGTACTGGAGACATAAACCTCACTTCCAAGAGGGAAGAAATAATACTACACCAATTCCACTGGGACCGACAACCACGAGGATCATGAAGAAGAACGAAGAATAGAAGAATTCCTGTTGCACTCCGGGACATCACTTTTCCATCTTTATTAATAATCTGGACACATTTTCTGGACAAAAGTAACCTCATCAGTAAGTCTTCAAGCGTTTGTAAACAGACACGGCTATCTTGAGAATCGCATTGTACGGTAACACCAGCTTATATTTAATTTTATACATTAAGAATTAATAACAATTTGTAATACTTAGTAACCTTAATTTTGCATTACCTGGCCTTACTAATCGTTAAAAGAATCACACGTACCCTGGGATAAGAGATAAACAAAAATTATATTTAAATTGTATTATACAGGACTAGTCCATTAACAAATCGATTCAGCATTGAACGATCTATATTACGATCACATAACTGTGGAGAACACTGTTGGAAATTAAAAAGTAATACAAATAAAGAATCCTTCTTGTATGTAATGATGTTATGTATTATTGTAGAATAGGTATTGTATTTTGATGGGGGAGTAATTTACAGGTAAAGAAGGTGATTAACTTTCAGGTGAAACAAACTAACCTATAAGGGTGAGTCAATTACGAATAGCAGCGCTTGCTGTAGACAGCTGGTGGAACGTGAGATTGCCGAACTAACGTATTTCCTTTGCAACTTTTGAATTAATTTAAATAATACGGACTGAATAGGGTTGGAGAGAATTACCGAATTATTAACTAAAATACATGTAATATAGAGTTATCATCTGGTAAACATTTAGTAATTGATTAACACAGGGCTATGTTCTACATAAAAGTTGCAGCAACGATATAATAAAATAAAATTTTTTATTAATATTGAGTTGTAGGAGGTCACCTCAACGATAACATAATAAACGTTTCCTTATAAAGAGACTGGTTAATTCAACGTGGGCTGAATTAACGATAAACCCGCAACACTAGTTACTCATTAACTGGTTCATTTCAAATTGGCGCATACCAACGTGGAGCTGAATTAAACCCCGAAACAACAAAAAAACAGGTGCATTTCAAATTGGCGCTCACAACAGTGGGGCATCATCATCTTCTATTTGCATGTTTTATTACAAATATAATTTGTAATCTTTTAGATTTCAAATTGGTGCCCAACGTGGGGCTTTAGTTAAGTAAAAAATCGACTTAATTATTACTTAACTTGAGCAGGCAACTATTAGAGGCACAGGAATGCATACGAGAGGTGTTTCTAAAAGGATAGCAAAGGACCAAGAAACGGAAGAAGATAGACGGGAAGAAGAAGCGGAGATAATTACAGACACCGAAATGGAACAACAGGCGGGCGATAAAGAGGAAGCCAGGGGAGGATTAAATTGGGAAAAATTAATGGAATTAATGAGTAGTATGAAGGAGGATAATAAACGAATGGAGGAACAAAATAGACAAACTAATGAAAAAATAGACAGTATCAAAGAAGATAATAGACAAACTAATGAAAAAATAGACAGTATTAACGAAAACTCAAAGAAACAAAACGAAATTTTGAGTGAGAATTTAATCAAACTAATGAATGAGAAGTTTGACAAAAATAAAGAGGAGACTGATGAAAATAACCGACAAATAAATGAAAGCTTAAACCAAATTAATGATAGGTTTGACAGGAACGATGAGAGCTTAAAACAGATTCAGGAAAATTACAAACAAATAGACGAGAAAATTGAAAACCGTAATAAGGAGTTGCGGCAAATCATCAATGAACAAAACCAAGCGTTGAAGGAAGTCATCAATGAAAGTATTGCAATTGTCGATGAAACACTGAGCAAAAGAGTTGATGACTATGAAGAGGAAGTAAGACAGCAAATAACTGAAACTAAAGTAGGTCTAGAAAGGACGGATGAAACCATCATACAACTCAGAGTGAAAGTAGAGGCCCAAATAGAAAACAATAACAAACTTAGAATAACGGAGGTACAAGCGAAAACCCAAGAAAAATTAAACGAAGTACGAATTGACATAACTGGAAGAATAGAACGGGTTCACAATGAAATGAAGACAATGAAAATAAGACAAACGCGTAAAAGGAAATTAATAAATACACGGGAAGGATTGGAGATGATTAAAAGGGGATTAGTTCAGCTACATAATATACCAATTACGGAACCAGGAGAAGTAAGGCAATTTAGAAACTTTAAACGAACCACAATTGAATTCCCAGATAGATTAGAAGGACCGAAAAAGCCAAAACTAACCGAGGAGCATGGAGACTTCTGGAGATTATGTATGAACCATTTGAACAATTAAGAAATAGTACGGAAGAATCAGCTCGAAAAACGAGGGTAGACTTCAGCATGAATGAAAATTATATAACAACAAAATGGCGGAACTACATGATAGTGAGATATGTCACAAGGACAGAAATAACTCTATACACTAGAGAGATCCGAACAACCAGTATAGAGGAAATAATGGACCACGGTTAAACAGATTCCAAACCAACCAGAAAAAAGGGGACTGAATTTTTGAAAACCGACCAAGCAACTCATTGGAAAGATACCCCAAAATTCAAAAAGCACGTAAGGACAACTTACTCAAGTTATTTCGAAACAATATAATTTAAAATAAAAAGACGAAAACCCCAAAATTCAAAAAGCATGTAAGGACAACTTACTCAAGTTATTTCGAAATAATATAATTTAAAATAAAAAGACTAAAACCCCAAAATTCCAAAAAAATTGTAAGAACAACTTAATAAATATTTATTCAGGAACAATATGATTTAATAAAAAATATGTAAGTACAACTTACTTAAAATATTTTGCAACCATTTGATTTAACAAACAACAAACCACCAAGAAAAGAGAACAGATGATTAAATAATATTTATAAAGAACTGATTTAAAATGGAATGATAGAAAAAATAAAAACAATTGATGGTAATGTGCTCAAAGAAGAAGAATAACGAATAATTTAATGACAACAATGAAGCTGAAGGAGGATAATAATTAATACAACAATAATTAGAATTTCTCGGAATTGAAGATGATATAAGAAGAAATGATACGGAGAAAATATGTCACAAGAAGGAAAGTTAAAAGGATTTTAAAATAATGCCTATCAATAATGTTATATGCTATTAGTTAATGGAAAAGAAGAAGGAATCAAGAAGAAGAAGAAATATATAATTAAATGCAAACAGCTACAGTATGAAGAATCCCAAAAGTTTTTAGTATTAGTCGCTAATCGACTACTTATAATCTTTTTATTATAACGAATTGACCGTAGAAATGTTCCGGGAATAATTTTCCTGAGCAGGGATGATGTTTCCCTGGTCTCAGAAGGTGTAAGGATGGACAGCGGAGTATGGACCCGAAGGTGGCCACCCGACTGGTTTTTCCCGACCGCACAGGATAGGGAAAAATGTTAGGGAAATTGAATATTTAAGGGATAATAATTATAAAATAGCTGAAAAGAGTGATATTAGATTCCAGAAGTATAGATGAAGAAAATAGAAGGAAGACAGCAGACAGAAGCTTAATTGAAAAAGCGAATTTATAGAAGTAAATAAGAAAATAAGTGTTAAAACAAGTTTTTTATGATTAGTGTGACCAGTCCTTATCAAGTAAAATGTGGAAGTACCACTACCCAGAGAAATAAATAATTGATGAATATGCCTCCAAGAGAGAGAGAGAGTTGAGTAGGAAAACAGCAATTACCATTAACCGAATAACAGGTATATAACCAAACGGAAATAAAAAAATATTATGAGTAAAAGGATAACCTTATCAGGGACGAACTATAAGTTTATTTTTACTAAACTTCATTGAGCCAAAATAAACTTCTTTCGAAGGGGGAGTGTTATGTAACGTAACAGAGTTGAGGTCCCCGACGTTACATAAAAAACTATGTAAATATGGTTTAAAACAATGCCCAAAGCCTGTTATAATTAAATACAAGAGGGCCCATCTCACCTGAAGAATGCATTAGAGGTACACAGTAAGTTACTAAGTAATTAAAACATCAAAAGTGTACCTAAATCTAAAATATGTAATGAATAATATGAGATGTAAACATAAACATTGTGTCTAATGGGAGTAGTTTAATGTGTAGGAGTTGAATATAATGTACTGTTCAATTAATATTTAATGTGTTATAAAATGTACTTGGTGTTGTACTGTAGCATGATATAGTGTTTACAGGATATTTATTTTATGTTTGTGGATAGTAAGTGTGGAGCTGTTGCTTTAAGGAAGTACTAAGTCCTAGATACTCAATTTATTCATGTTAAAATTGTATTTAAATAATTAAGTATAAGTACATGTATTAGGTATGATATTATGTTAAATGTATTTACTTTAATTGATTAATGAAGGTGTTTAAAATAATGTTTGTAAACTTGGCCAGGAAGGCAATAAGTGTTAATAAGTTGGCAAGTAGTTCTTATAGTTATGTTAAAAAATAATGAAGGGTTCAATGATGAACTAAATAATATAATGAATTGAAACCAGGCAATTAAAATTGATGTAAGTGGCCATAAGCCAGTGACTATTTGTACAGTAGGTCAGGTAAAGAAAAATTAAGTTAAAAACAAAACTAAATTATAACAGGTGTAAGAAAACCAATAGGCCTAAATTTAATATTTGTAAAAGGAAATTAATACCTTTTTAATAAGTCCAGTCAGATGAAACTATAGTAAAATATATATGGTTTAATAAGGTAGATTAAGTGAGAGTTTTATGTAATTTGGTGTAATTCCAAGCATGGAGTATTTTATTAAAAAAGAGTAGTAATATTTTATAATTCTGGCTCTAGGATATCAAATATTATCCAATGGCAGAAGTAATGGTTGTTAGGGTAACTAAAATGCAAGAAATCTTGTTGATTTCAACATTCGATTGTTATATGCTCATGGGTGAAGTTAAATTAATACGAATCCAGAAGAGAATTTAAAAAAACCTAACATTCGATTGTTATATGCTATTGAGAACAGTTCAGTAGACAAATTTAAACGAAAAAATAAATTAAAATAAAATGAATTAACCTTAATAAATTTAAAGCATCAAAACCAATTCATTCAAACCAAACTGATGAATAATTACTGAACTAGATTTCGAGAAATATACTCATACACCTCCAAAAGGTAGCGGAATTACTATTTCCTTCTTCAAATTAATTCCATTGGAATTAATGATGAACCCGATTTCCCATTGAACCAGGATACTTATTGAATGAACAAGAAGTCTGAATTAATGAAATTATAAACCAAATATACACAAGAACCTTTGGTACTGGAGACATAAACCGCACTTCCAAGAGGGAAGAAATAATACTACACCAATTCCACTGGGACCGACAACCACGAGGATCATGAAGAAGAACGAAGAATAGAAGAATTCCTGTTGCACTCCGGGACATCACCTTTCCATCTTTATTAATAATCTGGACACATTTTCTGGACAAAAGTAACCTCATCAGTAAGTCTTCAAGCGTTTGTAAACAGACACGGCTATCTTGAGAATCGCATTGTACGGTAACACCAGCTTATATTTAATTTTATACATTAAGAATTAATAACAATTTGTAATACTTAGTAACCTTAATTTTACATTACCTGGCCTTACTAATCGTTAAAAGAATCACACGTACCCTGGGATAAGAGATAAACAAAAATTATATTTAAATTGTATTATACAGGACTAGTCCATTAACAAATCGATTCAGCATTGTACGATCGATATTACGATCACATAACTGTGAAGAACACTGTTGGAAATTAAAAAGTAATACAAATAAAGAATCCTTCTTGTATGTAATGATGTTATGTATTATTGTAGAATAGGTATTGTATTTTGATGGGGTAGTAATTTACAGGTAAAGAAGGTGATTAACTTTCAGGTGAAACAAACTAACCTATAAGGGTGAGTCAATTACGAATAGCAGCGCTTGCTGTAGACAGCTGGTGGAACGTGAGATTGCCGAACTAACGTATTTCCTTTGCAACTTTTGAATTAATTTAAATAATACGGACTGAATAGGGTTGGAGAGAATTACCGAATTATTAACTAAAATACATGTAATATAGAGTTATCATTTGGTAAACATTTAGTAATTGATTAACACAGGGCTATGTTCTACATAAAAGTTGCAGCAACGATATAATAAAATAAAATTTTTTATTAATATTGAGTTGTAGGAGGTCACCTCAACGATAACATAATAAACGTTTCCTTATAAACAGACTGGTTAATTCAACGTGGGCTGAATTAACGATAAACCCGCAACACTAGTTACTCATTAACTGGTTCATTTCAAATTGGCGCATACCAACGTGGAGCTGAATTAAACCCCGAAACAACAAAAAAACAGGTGCATTTCAAATTGGCGCTCACAACAGTGGGGCATCATCATCTTCTATTTGCATGTTTTATTACAAATATAATTTGTAATCTTTTAGATTTCAAATTGGCGCCCAACGTGGGGCTTTAGTTAAGTAAAAATCGACTTAATTATTACTTAACTTGAGCAGGCAACTATTAGAGGCACAGGAATGCATACGAGAGGTGTTTCTAAAAGGATAGCGAAGGACCAAGAAACGGAAGAAGATAGACGGGAAGAAGAAGCGGAGATAATTACAGACACCGAAATGGAACAACAGGCGGGCGATAAAGAGGAAGCCAGGGGAGGATTAAATTGGGAAAAATTAATGGAATTAATGAGTAGTATGAAGGAGGATAATAAACGAATGGAGGAACAAAATAGACAAACTAATGAAAAAATAGACAGTATCAAAGAAGATAATAGACAAACTAATGAAAAAATAGACAGTATTAACGAAAACTCAAAGAAACAAAACGAAATTTTGAGTGAGAATTTAATCAAACTAATGAATGAGAAGTTTGACAAAAATAAAGAGGAGACTGATGAAAATAACCAACAAATAAATGAAAGCTTAAACCAAATTAATGATAGGTTTGACAGGAACGATGAGAGCTTAAAACAGATTCAGGAAAATTACAAACAAATAGACGAGAAAATTGAAAACTGTAATAAGGAGTTGTGGCAAATCATCAATGAACAAAACCAAGCGTTGAAGGAAGTCATCAATGAAAGTATTGCAATTGTCGATGAAACACTGAGCAAAAGAGTTGATGACTATGAAGAGGAAGTAAGACAGCAAATAACTGAAACTAAAGTAGGTCTAGAAAGGACGGATGAAACCATCATACAACTCAGAGTGAAAGTAGAGGCCCAAATAGAAAACAATAACAAACTTAGAATAACGGAGGTACAAGCGAAAACCCAAGAAAAATTAAACGAAGTACGAATTGACATAACTGGAAGAATAGAACGGGTTCACAATGAAATGAAGACAATGAAAATAAGACAAACGCGTAAAAGGAAATTAATAAATACACGGGAAGGATTGGAGATGATTAAAAGGGGATTAGGTCAGCTACATAATATACCAATTACGGAACCAGGAGAAGTAAGGCAATTTAGAAACTTTAAACGAACCACAATTGAATTCCCAGATAGATTAGAAGGACCGAAAAAGCCAAAACTAACCGAGGAGCATGGAGACTTCTGGAGATTATGTATGAACCATTTGAACAATTAAGAAATAGTACGGAAGAATCAGCTCGAAAAACGAGGGTAGACTTCAGCATGAATGAAAATTTTATAACAACAAAATGGCGGAACTACATGATAGTGAGATATGTCACAAGGACAGAAATAACTCTATACACTAGAGAGATCCGAACAACCAGTATAGAGGAAATAATGGACCACGGTTAAACAGATTCCAAACCAACCAGAAAAAAGGGGACTGAATTTTTGAAAACCGACCAAGCAACTCATTGGAAAGATACCCCAAAATTCAAAAAGCACGTAAGGACAACTTACTCAAGTTATTTCGAAACAATAT
Source organism: Magicicada septendecula (assembly GCA_034769895.1). NCBI lineage: Eukaryota > Metazoa > Arthropoda > Insecta > Hemiptera > Cicadidae > Magicicada > Magicicada septendecula. Next base: position 388,440,267 of record CM068371.1, read on the forward strand.
AATTTAAAATAAAAAGACGAAAACCCCAAAATTCAAAAAGCATGTAAGGACAACTTACTCAAGTTATTTCGAAATAATATAATTTAAAATAAAAAGACTAAAACCCCAAAATTCCAAAAAAATTGTAAGAACAACTTAATAAATATTTATTCAGGAACAATATGATTTAATAAAAAATATGTAAGTACAACTTACTTAAAATATTTTGCAACCATTTGATTTAACAAACAACAAACCACCAAGAAAAGAGAACAGATGATTAAATAATATTTATAAAGAACTGATTTAAAATGGAATGATAGAAAAAATAAAAACAATTGATGGTAATGTGCTCAAAGAAGAAGAATAACGAATAATTTAATGACTACAATGAAGCTGAAGGAGGATAATAATTAATACAACAATAATTAGAATTTCTCGGAATTGAAGATGATATAAGAAGAAATGATACGGAGAAAATATGTCACAAGAAGGAAAGTTAAAAGGATTTTAAAATAATGCCTATCAATAATGTTATATGCTATTAGTTAATGGAAAAGAAGAAGGAATCAAGAAGAAGAAGAAATATATAATTAAATGCAAACAGCTACAGTATGAAGAATCCCAAAAGTGTTTAGTATTAGTCGCTAATCGACTACTTATAATCTTTTTATTATAACGAATTGACCGTAGAAATGTTCCGGGAATAATTTTCCTGAGCAGGGATGATGTTTCCCTGGTCTCAGAAGGTGTAAGGATGGACAGCGGAGTATGGACCCGTAGGTGGCCACCCGACTGGTTTTTCCCGACCGCACAGGATAGGGAAAAATGTTAGGGAAATTGAATATTTAAGGGATAATAATTATAAAATAGCTGAAAAGAGTGATATTAGATTCCAGAAGTATAGATGAAGAAAATAGAAGGAAGACAGCAGACAGAAGCTTAATTGAAAAAGCGAATTTATAGAAGTAAATAAGAAAATAAGTGTTAAAACAAGTTTTTTATGATTAGTGTGACCAGTCCTTATCAAGTAAAATGTGGAAGTACCACTACCCAGAGAAATAAATAATTGATGAATATGCCTCCAAGAGAGAGAGAGAGTTGAGTAGGAAAACAGCAGTTACCATTAACCGAATAACAGGTATATAACCAAACGGAAATAAAAAAATATTATGAGTAAAAGGATAACCTTATCAGGGACGAACTATAAGTTTATTTTTACTAAACTTCATTGAGCCAAAATAAACTTCTTTCGAAGGGGGAGTGTTATGTAACGTAACAGAGTTGAGGTCCCCGATGTTACATAAAAAACTATGTAAATATGGTTTAAAACAATGCCCAAAGCCTGTTATAATTAAATACAAGAGGGCCCATCTCACCTGAAGAATGCATTAGAGGTACACAGTAAGTTACTAAGTAATTAAAACATCAAAAGTGTACCTAAATCTAAAATATGTAATGAATAATATGAGATGTAAACATAAACATTGTGTCTAATGGGAGTAGTTTAATGTGTAGGAGTTGAATATAATGTACTGTTCAATTAATATTTAATGTGTTATAAAATGTACTTGGTGTTGTACTGTAGCATGATATAGTGTTTACAGGATATTTATTTTATGTTTGTGGATAGTAAGTGTGGAGCTGTTGCTTTAAGGAAGTACTAAGGCCTAGGTACTCAATTTATTCATGTTAAAATTGTATTTAAATAATTAAGTATAAGTACATGTATTAGGTATGATATTATGTTAAATGTATTTACTTTAATTGATTAATGAAGGTGTTTAAAATAATGTTTGTAAACTTGGCCAGGAAGGCAATAAGTGTTAATAAGTTGGCAAGTAGTTCTTATAGTTATGTTAAAAAATAATGAAGGGTTCAATGATGAACTAAATAATATAATGAATTGAAACCAGGAAATTAAAATTGATGTAAGTGGCCATAAGCCAGTGACTATTTGTACAGTAGGTCAGGTAAAGAAAAATTAAGTTAAAAACAAAACTAAATTATAACAGGTGTAAGAAAACCAATAGGCCTAAATTTAATATTTGTAAAAGGAAATTAATACCTTTTTAATAAGTCCAGTCAGATGAAACTATAGTAAAATATATATGGTTTAATAAGGTAGATTAAGTGAGAGTTTTATGTAATTTGGTGTAATTCCAAGCATGGAGTATTTTATTAAAAAAGAGTAGTAATATTTTATAATTCTGGCTCTAGGATATCAAATATTATCCAATGGCAGAAGTAATGGTTGTTAGGGTAACTAAAATGCAAGAAATCTTGTTGATTTCAACATTCGATTGTTATATGCTCATGGGTGAAGTTAAATTAATACGAATCCAGAAGAGAATTTAAAAAAACCTAACATTCGATTGTTATATGCTATTGAGAACAGTTCAGTAGACAAATTTAAACGAAAAAATAAATTAAAATAAAATGAATTAACCTTAATAAATTTAAAGCATCAAAACCAATTCATTCAAACCAAACTGATGAATAATTACTGAACTAGATTTCGAGAAATATACTCATACACCTCCAAAAGGTAGCGGAATTACTATTTCCTTCTTCAAATTAATTCCATTGGAATTAATGATGAACCCGATTTCCCATTGAACCAGGATACTTATTGAATGAACAAGAAGTCTGAATTAATGAAATTATAAACCAAATATACACAAGAACCTTTGGTACTGGAGACATAAACCGCACTTCCAAGAGGGAAGAAATAATACTACACCAATTCCACTGGGACCGACAACCACGAGGATCATGAAGAAGAACGAAGAATAGAAGAATTCCTGTTGCACTCCGGGACATCACCTTTCCATCTTTATTAATAATCTGGACACATTTTCTGGACAAAAGTAACCTCATCAGTAAGTCTTCAAGCGTTTGTAAACAGACACGGCTATCTTGAGAATCGCATTGTACGGTAACACCAGCTTATATTTAATTTTATACATTAAGAATTAATAACAATTTGTAATACTTAGTAACCCTAATTTTGCATTACCTGGCCTTACTAATCGTTAAAAGAATCACACGTACCCTGGGATAAGAGATAAACAAAAATTATATTTAAATTGTATTATACAGGACTAGTCCATTAACAAATCGATTCAGCATTGTACGATCGATATTACGATCACATAACTGTGAAGAACACTGTTGGAAATTAAAAAGTAATACAAATAAAGAATCCTTCTTGTATGTAATGATGTTATGTATTATTGTAGAATAGGTATTGTATTTTGATGGGGTAGTAATTTACAGGTAAAGAAGGTGATTAACTTTCAGGTGAAACAAACTAACCTATAAGGGTGAGTCAATTACGAATAGCAGCGCTTGCTGTAGACAGCTGGTGGAACGTGAGATTGCCGAACTAACGTATTTCCTTTGCAACTTTTGAATTAATTTAAATAATACGGACTGAATAGGGTTGGAGAGAATTACCGAATTATTAACTAAAATACATGTAATATAGAGTTATCATCTGGTAAACATTTAGTAATTGATTAACACAGGGCTATGTTCTACATAAAAGTTGCAGCAACGATATAATAAAATAAAATTTTTTATTAATATTGAGTTGTAGGAGGTCACCTCAACGATAACATAATAAACGTTTCCTTATAAACAGACTGGTTAATTCAACGTGGGCTGAATTAACGATAAACCCGCAACACTAGTTACTCATTAACTGGTTCATTTCAAATTGGCGCATACCAACGTGGAGCTGAATTAAACCCCGAAACAACAAAAAAACAGGTGCATTTCAAATTGGCGCTCACAACAGTGGGGCATCATCATCTTCTATTTGCATGTTTTATTACAAATATAATTTGTAATCTTTTAGATTTCAAATTGGCGCCCAACGTGGGGCTTTAGTTAAGTAAAAAATCGACTTAATTATTACTTAACTTGAGCAGGCAACTATTAGAGGCACAGGAATGCATACGAGAGGTGTTTCTAAAAGGATAGCGAAGGACCAAGAAACGGAAGAAGATAGACGGGAAGAAGAAGCGGAGATAATTACAGACACCGAAATGGAACAACAGGCGGGCGATAAAGAGGAAGCCAGGGGAGGATTAAATTGGGAAAAATTAATGGAATTAATGAGTAGTATGAAGGAGGATAATAAACGAATGGAGGAACAAAATAGACAAACTAATGAAAAAATAGACAGTATCAAAGAAGATAATAGACAAACTAATGAAAAAATAGACAGTATTAACGAAAACTCAAAGAAACAAAACGAAATTTTGAGTGAGAATTTAATCAAACTAATGAATGAGAAGTTTGACAAAAATAAAGAGGAGACTGATGAAAATAACCGACAAATAAATGAAAGCTTAAACCAAATTAATGATAGGTTTGACAGGAACGATGAGAGCTTAAAACAGATTCAGGAAAATTACAAACAAATAGACGAGAAAATTGAAAACCGTAATAAGGAGTTGCGGCAAATCATCAATGAACAAAACCAAGCGTTGAAGGAAGTCATCAATGAAAGTATTGCAATTGTCGATGAAACACTGAGCAAAAGAGTTGATGACTATGAAGAGGAAGTAAGACAGCAAATAACTGAAACTAAAGTAGGTCTAGAAAGGACGGATGAAACCATCATACAACTCAGAGTGAAAGTAGAGGCCCAAATAGAAAACAATAACAAACTTAGAATAACGGAGGTACAAGCGAAAACCCAAGAAAAATTAAACGAAGTACGAATTGACATAACTGGAAGAATAGAACGGGTTCACAATGAAATGAAGACAATGAAAATAAGACAAACGCGTAAAAGGAAATTAATAAATACACGGGAAGGATTGGAGATGATTAAAAGGGGATTAGGTCAGCTACATAATATACCAATTACGGAACCAGGAGAAGTAAGGCAATTTAGAAACTTTAAACGAACCACAATTGAATTCCCAGATAGATTAGAAGGACCGAAAAAGCCAAAACTAACCGAGGAGCATGGAGACTTCTGGAGATTATGTATGAACCATTTGAACAATTAAGAAATAGTACGGAAGAATCAGCTCGAAAAACGAGGGTAGACTTCAGCATGAATGAAAATTTTATAACAACAAAATGGCGGAACTACATGATAGTGAGATATGTCACAAGGACAGAAATAACTCTATACACTAGAGAGATCCGAACAACCAGTATAGAGGAAATAATGGACCACGGTTAAACAGATTCCAAACCAACCAGAAAAAAGGGGACTGAATTTTTGAAAACCGACCAAGCAACTCATTGGAAAGATACCCCAAAATTCAAAAAGCACGTAAGGACAACTTACTCAAGTTATTTCGAAACAATATAATTTAAAATAAAAAGACGAAAACCCCAAAATTCAAAAAGCATGTAAGGACAACTTACTCAAGTTATTTCGAAATAATATAATTTAAAATAAAAAGACTAAAACCCCAAAATTCCAAAAAAATTGTAAGAACAACTTAATAAATATTTATTCAGGAACAATATGATTTAATAAAAAATATGTAAGTACAACTTACTTAAAATATTTTGCAACCATTTGATTTAACAAACAACAAACCACCAAGAAAAGAGAACAGATGATTAAATAATATTTATAAAGAACTGATTTAAAATGGAATGATAGAAAAAATAAAAACAATTGATGGTAATGTGCTCAAAGAAGATGAAAAACGAATAATTTAATGACTACAATGAAGCTGAAGGAGGATAATAATTAATACAACAATAATTAGAATTTCTCGGAATTGAAGATGATATAAGAAGAAATGATACGGAGAAAATATGTCACAAGAAGGAAAGTTAAAAGAATTTTAAAATAATGCCTATCAATAATGTTATATGCTATTAGTTAATGGAAAAGAAGAAGGAATCAAGAAGAAGAAGAAATATATAATTAAATGCAAACAGCTACAGTATAAAGAATCCCAAAAGTTTTTAGTATTAGTCGCTAATCGACTACTTATAATCTTTTTATTATAACGAATTGACCGTAGAAATGTTCCGGGAATAATTTTCCTGAGCAGGGATGATGTTTCCCTGGTCTCAGAAGGTGTAAGGATGGACAGCGGAGTATGGACCCGAAGGTGGCCACCCGACTGGTTTTTCCCGACCGCACAGGATAGGGAAAAATGTTAGGGAAATTGAATATTTAAGGGATAATAATTATAAAATAGCTGAAAAGAGTGATATTAGATTCCAGAAGTATAGATGAAGAAAATAGAAGGAAGACAGCAGACAGAAGCTTAATTGAAAAAGCGAATTTATAGAAGTAAATAAGAAAATAAGTGTTAAAACAAGTTTTTTATGATTAGTGTGACCAGTCCTTATCAAGTAAAATGTGGAAGTACCACTACCCAGAGAAATAAATAATTGATGAATATGCCTCCAAGAGAGAGAGAGAGTTGAGTAGGAAAACAGCAATTACCATTAACCGAATAACAGGTATATAACCAAACGGAAATAAAAAAATATTATGAGTAAAAGGATAACCTTATCAGGGACGAACTATAAGTTTATTTTTACTAAACTTCATTGAGCCAAAATAAACTTCTTTCGAAGGGGGAGTGTTATGTAACGTAACAGAGTTGAGGTCCCCGACGTTACATAAAAAACTATGTAAATATGGTTTAAAACAATGCCCAAAGCCTGTTATAATTAAATACAAGAGGGCCCATCTCACCTGAAGAATGCATTAGAGGTACACAGTAAGTTACTAAGTAATTAAGACATCAAAAGTGTACCTAAATCTAAAATATGTAATGAATAATATGAGATGTAAACATAAACATTGTGTCTAATGGGAGTAGTTTAATGTGTAGGAGTTGAATATAATGTACTGTTCAATTAATATTTAATGTGTTATAAAATGTACTTGGTGTTGTACTGTAGCATGATATAGTGTTTACAGGATATTTATTTTATGTTTGTGGATAGTAAGTGTGGAGCTGTTGCTTTAAGGAAGTACTAAGTCCTAGGTACTCAATTTATTCATGTTAAAATTGTATTTAAATAATTAAGTATAAGTACATGTATTAGGTATGATATTATGTTAAATGTATTTACTTTAATTGATTAATGAAGGTGTTTAAAATAATGTTTGTAAACTTGGCCAGGAAGGCAATAAGTGTTAATAAGTTGGCAAGTAGTTCTTATAGTTATGTTAAAAAATAATGAAGGGTTCAATGATGAACTAAATAATATAATGAATTGAAACCAGGAAATTAAAATTGATGTAAGTGGCCATAAGCCAGTGACTATTTGTACAGTAGGTCAGGTAAAGAAAAATTAAGTTAAAAACAAAACTAAATTATAACAGGTGTAAGAAAACCAATAGGCCTAAATTTAATATTTGTAAAAGGAAATTAATACCTTTTTAATAAGTCCAGTCAGATGAAACTATAGTAAAATATATATGGTTTAATAAGGTAGATTAAGTGAGAGTTTTATGTAATTTGGTGTAATTCCAAGCATGGAGTATTTTATTAAAAAAGAGTAGTAATATTTTATAATTCTGGCTCTAGGATATCAAATATTATCCAATGGCAGAAGTAATGGTTGTTAGGGTAACTAAAATGCAAGAAATCTTGTTGATTTCAACATTCGATTGTTATATGCTCATGGGTGAAGTTAAATTAATACGAATCCAGAAGAGAATTTAAAAAAACCTAACATTCGATTGTTATATGCTATTGAGAACAGTTCAGTAGACAAATTTAAACGAAAAAATAAATTAAAATAAAATGAATTAACCTTAATAAATTTAAAGCATCAAAACCAATTCATTCAAACCAAACTGATGAATAATTACTGAACTAGATTTCGAGAAATATACTCATACACCTCCAAAAGGTAGCGGAATTACTATTTCCTTCTTCAAATTAATTCCATTGGAATTAATGATGAACCCGATTTCCCATTGAACCAGGATACTTATTGAATGAACAAGAAGTCTGAATTAATGAAATTATAAACCAAATATACACAAGAACCTTTGGTACTGGAGACATAAACCGCACTTCCAAGAGGGAAGAAATAATACTACACCAATTCCACTGGGACCGACAACCACGAGGATCATGAAGAAGAACGAAGAATAGAAGAATTCCTGTTGCACTCCGGGACATCACCTTTCCATCTTTATTAATAATCTGGACACATTTTCTGGACAAAAGTAACCTCATCAGTAAGTCTTCAAGCGTTTGTAAACAGACACGGCTATCTTGAGAATCGCATTGTACGGTAACACCAGCTTATATTTAATTTTATACATTAAGAATTAATAACAATTTGTAATACTTAGTAACCTTAATTTTGCATTACCTGGCCTTACTAATCGTTAAAAGAATCACACGTACCCTGGGATAAGAGATAAACAAAAATTATATTTAAATTGTATTATACAGGACTAGTCCATTAACAAATCGATTCAGCATTGTACGATCGATATTACGATCACATAACTGTGAAGAACACTGTTGGAAATTAAAAAGTAATACAAATAAAGAATCCTTCTTGTATGTAATGATGTTATGTATTATTGTAGAATAGGTATTGTATTTTGATGGGGTAGTAATTTACAGGTAAAGAAGGTGATTAACTTTCAGGTGAAACAAACTAACCTATAAGGGTGAGTCAATTACGAATAGCAGCGCTTGCTGTAGACAGCTGGTGGAACGTGAGATTGCCGAACTAACGTATTTCCTTTGCAACTTTTGAATTAATTTAAATAATACGGACTGAATAGGGTTGGAGAGAATTACCGAATTATTAACTAAAATACATGTAATATAGAGTTATCATCTGGTAAACATTTAGTAATTGATTAACACAGGGCTATGTTCTACATAAAAGTTGCAGCAACGATATAATAAAATAAAATTTTTTATTAATATTGAGTTGTAGGAGGTCACCTCAACGATAACATAATAAACGTTTCCTTATAAACAGACTGGTTAATTCAACGTGGGCTGAATTAACGATAAACCCGCAACACTAGTTACTCATTAACTGGTTCATTTCAAATTGGCGCATACCAACGTGGAGCTGAATTAAACCCCGAAACAACAAAAAAACAGGTGCATTTCAAATTGGCGCTCACAACAGTGGGGCATCATCATCTTCTATTTGCATGTTTTATTACAAATATAATTTGTAATCTTTTAGATTTCAAATTGGCGCCCAACGTGGGGCTTTAGTTAAGTAAAAAATCGACTTAATTATTACTTAACTTGAGCAGGCAACTATTAGAGGCACAGGAATGCATACGAGAGGTGTTTCTAAAAGGATAGCGAAGGACCAAGAAACGGAAGAAGATAGACGGGAAGAAGAAGCGGAGATAATTACAGACACCGAAATGGAACAACAGGCGGGCGATAAAGAGGAAGCCAGGGGAGGATTAAATTGGGAAAAATTAATGGAATTAATGAGTAGTATGAAGGAGGATAATAAACGAATGGAGGAACAAAATAGACAAACTAATGAAAAAATAGACAGTATCAAAGAAGATAATAGACAAACTAATGAAAAAATAGACAGTATTAACGAAAACTCAAAGAAACAAAACGAAATTTTGAGTGAGAATTTAATCAAACTAATGAATGAGAAGTTTGACAAAAATAAAGAGGAGACTGATGAAAATAACCGACAAATAAATGAAAGCTTAAACCAAATTAATGATAGGTTTGACAGGAACGATGAGAGCTTAAAACAGATTCAGGAAAATTACAAACAAATAGACGAGAAAATTGAAAACCGTAATAAGGAGTTGCGGCAAATCATCAATGAACAAAACCAAGCGTTGAAGGAAGTCATCAATGAAAGTATTGCAATTGTCGATGAAACACTGAGCAAAAGAGTTGATGACTATGAAGAGGAAGTAAGACAGCAAATAACTGAAACTAAAGTAGGTCTAGAAAGGACGGATGAAACCATCATACAACTCAGAGTGAAAGTAGAGGCCCAAATAGAAAACAATAACAAACTTAGAATAACGGAGGTACAAGCGAAAACCCAAGAAAAATTAAACGAAGTACGAATTGACATAACTGGAAGAATAGAACGGGTTCACAATGAAATGAAGACAATGAAAATAAGACAAACGCGTAAAAGGAAATTAATAAATACACGGGAAGGATTGGAGATGATTAAAAGGGGATTAGTTCAGCTACATAATATACCAATTACGGAACCAGGAGAAGTAAGGCAATTTAGAAACTTTAAACGAACCACAATTGAATTCCCAGATAGATTAGAAGGACCGAAAAAGCCAAAACTAACCGAGGAGCATGGAGACTTCTGGAGATTATGTATGAACCATTTGAACAATTAAGAAATAGTACGGAAGAATCAGCTCGAAAAACGAGGGTAGACTTCAGCATGAATGAAAATTTTATAACAACAAAATGGCGGAACTACATGATAGTGAGATATGTCACAAGGACAGAAATAACTCTATACACTAGAGAGATCCGAACAACCAGTATAGAGGAAATAATGGACCACGGTTAAACAGATTCCAAACCAACCAGAAAAAAGGGGACTGAATTTTTGAAAACCGACCAAGCAACTCATTGGAAAGATACCCCAAAATTCAAAAAGCACGTAAGGACAACTTACTCAAGTTATTTCGAAACAATATAATTTAAAATAAAAAGACGAAAACCCCAAAATTCAAAAAGCATGTAAGGACAACTTACTCAAGTTATTTCGAAATAATATAATTTAAAATAAAAAGACTAAAACCCCAAAATTCCAAAAAAATTGTAAGAACAACTTAATAAATATTTATTCAGGAACAATATGATTTAATAAAAAATATGTAAGTACAACTTACTTAAAATATTTTGCAACCATTTGATTTAACAAACAACAAACCACCAAGAAAAGAGAACAGATGATTAAATAATATTTATAAAGAACTGATTTAAAATGGAATGATAGAAAAAATAAAAACAATTGATGGTAATGTGCTCAAAGAAGATGAAAAACGAATAATTTAATGACTACAATGAAGCTGAAGGAGGATAATAATTAATACAACAATAATTAGAATTTCTCGGAATTGAAGATGATATAAGAAGAAATGATACGGAGAAAATATGTCACAAGAAGGAAAGTTAAAAGAATTTTAAAATAATGCCTATCAATAATGTTATATGCTATTAGTTAATGGAAAAGAAGAAGGAATCAAGAAGAAGAAGAAATATATAATTAAATGCAAACAGCTACAGTATAAAGAATCCCAAAAGTTTTTAGTATTAGTCGCTAATCGACTACTTATAATCTTTTTATTATAACGAATTGACCGTAGAAATGTTCCGGGAATAATTTTCCTGAGCAGGGATGATGTTTCCCTGGTCTCAGAAGGTGTAAGGATGGACAGCGGAGTATGGACCCGAAGGTGGCCACCCGACTGGTTTTTCCCGACCGCACAGGATAGGGAAAAATGTTAGGGAAATTGAATATTTAAGGGATAATAATTATAAAATAGCTGAAAAGAGTGATATTAGATTCCAGAAGTATAGATGAAGAAAATAGAAGGAAGACAGCAGACAGAAGCTTAATTGAAAAAGCGAATTTATAGAAGTAAATAAGAAAATAAGTGTTAAAACAAGTTTTTTATGATTAGTGTGACCAGTCCTTATCAAGTAAAATGTGGAAGTACCACTACCCAGAGAAATAAATAATTGATGAATATGCCTCCAAGAGAGAGAGAGAGTTGAGTAGGAAAACAGCAATTACCATTAACCGAATAACAGGTATATAACCAAACGGAAATAAAAAAATATTATGAGTAAAAGGATAACCTTATCAGGGACGAACTATAAGTTTATTTTTACTAAACTTCATTGAGCCAAAATAAACTTCTTTCGAAGGGGGAGTGTTATGTAACGTAACAGAGTTGAGGTCCCCGACGTTACATAAAAAACTATGTAAATATGGTTTAAAACAATGCCCAAAGCCTGTTATAATTAAATACAAGAGGGCCCATCTCACCTGAAGAATGCATTAGAGGTACACAGTAAGTTACTAAGTAATTAAGACATCAAAAGTGTACCTAAATCTAAAATATGTAATGAATAATATGAGATGTAAACATAAACATTGTGTCTAATGGGAGTAGTTTAATGTGTAGGAGTTGAATATAATGTACTGTTCAATTAATATTTAATGTGTTATAAAATGTACTTGGTGTTGTACTGTAGCATGATATAGTGTTTACAGGATATTTATTTTATGTTTGTGGATAGTAAGTGTGGAGCTGTTGCTTTAAGGAAGTACTAAGTCCTAGGTACTCAATTTATTCATGTTAAAATTGTATTTAAATAATTAAGTATAAGTACATGTATTAGGTATGATATTATGTTAAATGTATTTACTTTAATTGATTAATGAAGGTGTTTAAAATAATGTTTGTAAACTTGGCCAGGAAGGCAATAAGTGTTAATAAGTTGGCAAGTAGTTCTTATAGTTATGTTAAAAAATAATGAAGGGTTCAATGATGAACTAAATAATATAATGAATTGAAACCAGGAAATTAAAATTGATGTAAGTGGCCATAAGCCAGTGACTATTTGTACAGTAGGTCAGGTAAAGAAAAATTAAGTTAAAAACAAAACTAAATTATAACAGGTGTAAGAAAACCAATAGGCCTAAATTTAATATTTGTAAAAGGAAATTAATACCTTTTTAATAAGTCCAGTCAGATGAAACTATAGTAAAATATATATGGTTTAATAAGGTAGATTAAGTGAGAGTTTTATGTAATTTGGTGTAATTCCAAGCATGGAGTATTTTATTAAAAAAGAGTAGTAATATTTTATAATTCTGGCTCTAGGATATCAAATATTATCCAATGGCAGAAGTAATGGTTGTTAGGGTAACTAAAATGCAAGAAATCTTGTTGATTTCAACATTCGATTGTTATATGCTCATGGGTGAAGTTAAATTAATACGAATCCAGAAGAGAATTTAAAAAAACCTAACATTCGATTGTTATATGCTATTGAGAACAGTTCAGTAGACAAATTTAAACGAAAAAATAAATTAAAATAAAATGAATTAACCTTAATAAATTTAAAGCATCAAAACCAATTCATTCAAACCAAACTGATGAATAATTACTGAACTAGATTTCGAGAAATATACTCATACACCTCCAAAAGGTAGCGGAATTACTATTTCCTTCTTCAAATTAATTCCATTGGAATTAATGATGAACCCGATTTCCCATTGAACCAGGATACTTATTGAATGAACAAGAAGTCTGAATTAATGAAATTATAAACCAAATATACACAAGAACCTTTGGTACTGGAGACATAAACCGCACTTCCAAGAGGGAAGAAATAATACTACACCAATTCCACTGGGACCGACAACCACGAGGATCATGAAGAAGAACGAAGAATAGAAGAATTCCTGTTGCACTCCGGGACATCACCTTTCCATCTTTATTAATAATCTGGACACATTTTCTGGACAAAAGTAACCTCATCAGTAAGTCTTCAAGCGTTTGTAAACAGACACGGCTATCTTGAGAATCGCATTGTACGGTAACACCAGCTTATATTTAATTTTATACATTAAGAATTAATAACAATTTGTAATACTTAGTAACCTTAATTTTGCATTACCTGGCCTTACTAATCGTTAAAAGAATCACACGTACCCTGGGATAAGAGATAAACAAAAATTATATTTAAATTGTATTATACAGGACTAGTCCATTAACAAATCGATTCAGCATTGTACGATCGATATTACGATCACATAACTGTGAAGAACACTGTTGGAAATTAAAAAGTAATACAAATAAAGAATCCTTCTTGTATGTAATGATGTTATGTATTATTGTAGAATAGGTATTGTATTTTGATGGGGTAGTAATTTACAGGTAAAGAAGGTGATTAACTTTCAGGTGAAACAAACTAACCTATAAGGGTGAGTCAATTACGAATAGCAGCGCTTGCTGTAGACAGCTGGTGGAACGTGAGATTGCCGAACTAACGTATTTCCTTTGCAACTTTTGAATTAATTTAAATAATACGGACTGAATAGGGTTGGAGAGAATTACCGAATTATTAACTAAAATACATGTAATATAGAGTTATCATCTGGTAAACATTTAGTAATTGATTAACACAGGGCTATGTTCTACATAAAAGTTGCAGCAACGATATAATAAAATAAAATTTTTTATTAATATTGAGTTGTAGGAGGTCACCTCAACGATAACATAATAAACGTTTCCTTATAAACAGACTGGTTAATTCAACGTGGGCTGAATTAACGATAAACCCGCAACACTAGTTACTCATTAACTGGTTCATTTCAAATTGGCGCATACCAACGTGGAGCTGAATTAAACCCCGAAACAACAAAAAAACAGGTGCATTTCAAATTGGCGCTCACAACAGTGGGGCATCATCATCTTCTATTTGCATGTTTTATTACAAATATAATTTGTAATCTTTTAGATTTCAAATTGGCGCCCAACGTGGGGCTTTAGTTAAGTAAAAAATCGACTTAATTATTACTTAACTTGAGCAGGCAACTATTAGAGGCACAGGAATGCATACGAGAGGTGTTTCTAAAAGGATAGCGAAGGACCAAGAAACGGAAGAAGATAGACGGGAAGAAGAAGCGGAGATAATTACAGACACCGAAATGGAACAACAGGCGGGCGATAAAGAGGAAGCCAGGGGAGGATTAAATTGGGAAAAATTAATGGAATTAATGAGTAGTATGAAGGAGGATAATAAACGAATGGAGGAACAAAATAGACAAACTAATGAAAAAATAGACAGTATCAAAGAAGATAATAGACAAACTAATGAAAAAATAGACAGTATTAACGAAAACTCAAAGAAACAAAACGAAATTTTGAGTGAGAATTTAATCAAACTAATGAATGAGAAGTTTGACAAAAATAAAGAGGAGACTGATGAAAATAACCGACAAATAAATGAAAGCTTAAACCAAATTAATGATAGGTTTGACAGGAACGATGAGAGCTTAAAACAGATTCAGGAAAATTACAAACAAATAGACGAGAAAATTGAAAACCGTAATAAGGAGTTGCGGCAAATCATCAATGAACAAAACCAAGCGTTGAAGGAAGTCATCAATGAAAGTATTGCAATTGTCGATGAAACACTGAGCAAAAGAGTTGATGACTATGAAGAGGAAGTAAGACAGCAAATAACTGAAACTAAAGTAGGTCTAGAAAGGACGGATGAAACCATCATACAACTCAGAGTGAAAGTAGAGGCCCAAATAGAAAACAATAACAAACTTAGAATAACGGAGGTACAAGCGAAAACCCAAGAAAAATTAAACGAAGTACGAATTGACATAACTGGAAGAATAGAACGGGTTCACAATGAAATGAAGACAATGAAAATAAGACAAACGCGTAAAAGGAAATTAATAAATACACGGGAAGGATTGGAGATGATTAAAAGGGGATTAGTTCAGCTACATAATATACCAATTACGGAACCAGGAGAAGTAAGGCAATTTAGAAACTTTAAACGAACCACAATTGAATTCCCAGATAGATTAGAAGGACCGAAAAAGCCAAAACTAACCGAGGAGCATGGAGACTTCTGGAGATTATGTATGAACCATTTGAACAATTAAGAAATAGTACGGAAGAATCAGCTCGAAAAACGAGGGTAGACTTCAGCATGAATGAAAATTTTATAACAACAAAATGGCGGAACTACATGATAGTGAGATATGTCACAAGGACAGAAATAACTCTATACACTAGAGAGATCCGAACAACCAGTATAGAGGAAATAATGGACCACGGTTAAACAGATTCCAAACCAACCAGAAAAAAGGGGACTGAATTTTTGAAAACCGACCAAGCAACTCATTGGAAAGATACCCCAAAATTCAAAAAGCACGTAAGGACAACTTACTCAAGTTATTTCGAAACAATATAATTTAAAATAAAAAGACGAAAACCCCAAAATTCAAAAAGCATGTAAGGACAACTTACTCAAGTTATTTCGAAATAATATAATTTAAAATAAAAAGACTAAAACCCCAAAATTCCAAAAAAATTGTAAGAACAACTTAATAAATATTTATTCAGGAACAATATGATTTAATAAAAAATATGTAAGTACAACTTACTTAAAATATTTTGCAACCATTTGATTTAACAAACAACAAACCACCAAGAAAAGAGAACAGATGATTAAATAATATTTATAAAGAACTGATTTAAAATGGAATGATAGAAAAAATAAAAACAATTGATGGTAATGTGCTCAAAGAAGATGAAAAACGAATAATTTAATGACTACAATGAAGCTGAAGGAGGATAATAATTAATACAACAATAATTAGAATTTCTCGGAATTGAAGATGATATAAGAAGAAATGATACGGAGAAAATATGTCACAAGAAGGAAAGTTAAAAGAATTTTAAAATAATGCCTATCAATAATGTTATATGCTATTAGTTAATGGAAAAGAAGAAGGAATCAAGAAGAAGAAGAAATATATAATTAAATGCAAACAGCTACAGTATAAAGAATCCCAAAAGTTTTTAGTATTAGTCGCTAATCGACTACTTATAATCTTTTTATTATAACGAATTGACCGTAGAAATGTTCCGGGAATAATTTTCCTGAGCAGGGATGATGTTTCCCTGGTCTCAGAAGGTGTAAGGATGGACAGCGGAGTATGGACCCGAAGGTGGCCACCCGACTGGTTTTTCCCGACCGCACAGGATAGGGAAAAATGTTAGGGAAATTGAATATTTAAGGGATAATAATTATAAAATAGCTGAAAAGAGTGATATTAGATTCCAGAAGTATAGATGAAGAAAATAGAAGGAAGACAGCAGACAGAAGCTTAATTGAAAAAGCGAATTTATAGAAGTAAATAAGAAAATAAGTGTTAAAACAAGTTTTTTATGATTAGTGTGACCAGTCCTTATCAAGTAAAATGTGGAAGTACCACTACCCAGAGAAATAAATAATTGATGAATATGCCTCCAAGAGAGAGAGAGAGTTGAGTAGGAAAACAGCAATTACCATTAACCGAATAACAGGTATATAACCAAACGGAAATAAAAAATATTATGAGTAAAAGGATAACCTTATCAGGGACGAACTATAAGTTTATTTTTACTAAACTTCATTGAGCCAAATAAACTTCTTTCGAAGGGGGAGTGTTATGTAACGTAACAGAGTTGAGGTCCCCGACGTTACATAAAAAACTATATGTAAATATGGTTTAAAACAATGCCCAAAGCCTGTTATAATTAAATACAAGAGGGCCCATCTCACCTGAAGAATGCATTAGAGGTACACAGTAAGTTACTAAGTAATTAAGACATCAAAAGTGTACCTAAATCTAAAATATGTAATGAATAATATGAGATGTAAACATAAACATTGTGTCTAATGGGAGTAGTTTAATGTGTAGGAGTTGAATATAAATGTACTGTTCAATTAATATTTAATGTGTTATAAAATGTACTTGGTGTTGTACTGTAGCATGATATAGTGTTTACAGGATATTTATTTTATGTTTGTGGATAGTAAGTGTGGAGCTGTTGCTTTAAGGAAGTACTAAGTCCTAGGTACTCAATTTATTCATGTTAAAATTGTATTTAAATAATTAAGTATAAGTACATGTATTAGGTATGATATTATGTTAAATGTATTTACTTTAATTGATTAATGAAGGTGTTTAAAATAATGTTTGTAAACTTGGCCAGGAAGGCAATAAGTGTTAATAAGTTGGCAAGTAGTTCTTATAGTTATGTTAAAAAATAATGAAGGGTTCAATGATGAACTAAATAATATAATGAATTGAAACCAGGAAATTAAAATTGATGTAAGTGGCCATAAGCCAGTGACTATTTGTACAGTAGGGTCAGGTAAAGAAAAATTAAGTTAAAAACAAAACTAAATTATAACAGGTGTAAGAAAACCAATAGGCCTAAATTTAATATTTGTAAAAGGAAATTAATACCTTTTTAATAAGTCCAGTCAGATGAAACTATAGTAAAATATATATGGTTTAATAAGGTAGATTAAGTGAGAGTTTTATGTAATTTGGTGTAATTCCAAGCATGGAGTATTTTATTAAAAAAGAGTAGTAATATTTTATAATTCTGGCTCTAGGATATCAAATATTATCCAATGGCAGAAGTAATGGTTGTTAGGGTAACTAAAATGCAAGAAATCTTGTTGATTTCAACATTCGATTGTTATATGCTCATGGGTGAAGTTAAATTAATACGAATCCAGAAGAGAATTTAAAAAAACCTAACATTCGATTGTTATATGCTATTGAGAACAGTTCAGTAGACAAATTTAAACGAAAAAATAAATTAAAATAAAATGAATTAACCTTAATAAATTTAAAGCATCAAAACCAATTCATTCAAACCAAACTGATGAATAATTACTGAACTAGATTTCGAGAAATATACTCATACACCTCCAAAAGGTAGCGGAATTACTATTTCCTTCTTCAAATTAATTCCATTGGAATTAATGATGAACCCGATTTCCCATTGAACCAGGATACTTATTGAATGAACAAGAAGTCTGAATTAATGAAATTATAAACCAAATATACACAAGAACCTTTGGTACTGGAGACATAAACCGCACTTCCAAGAGGGAAGAAATAATACTACACCAATTCCACTGGGACCGACAACCACGAGGATCATGAAGAAGAACGAAGAATAGAAGAATTCCTGTTGCACTCCGGGACATCACCTTTCCATCTTTATTAATAATCTGGACACATTTTCTGGACAAAAGTAACCTCATCAGTAAGTCTTCAAGCGTTTGTAAACAGACACGGCTATCTTGAGAATCGCATTGTACGGTAACACCAGCTTATATTTAATTTTATACATTAAGAATTAATAACAATTTGTAATACTTAGTAACCTTAATTTTGCATTACCTGGCCTTACTAATCGTTAAAAGAATCACACGTACCCTGGGATAAGAGATAAACAAAAATTATATTTAAATTGTATTATACAGGACTAGTCCATTAACAAATCGATTCAGCATTGTACGATCGATATTACGATCACATAACTGTGAAGAACACTGTTGGAAATTAAAAAGTAATACAAATAAAGAATCCTTCTTGTATGTAATGATGTTATGTATTATTGTAGAATAGGTATTGTATTTTGATGGGGTAGTAATTTACAGGTAAAGAAGGTGATTAACTTTCAGGTGAAACAAACTAACCTATAAGGGTGAGTCAATTACGAATAGCAGCGCTTGCTGTAGACAGCTGGTGGAACGTGAGATTGCCGAACTAACGTATTTCCTTTGCAACTTTTGAATTAATTTAAATAATACGGACTGAATAGGGTTGGAGAGAATTACCGAATTATTAACTAAAATACATGTAATATAGAGTTATCATCTGGTAAACATTTAGTAATTGATTAACACAGGGCTATGTTCTACATAAAAGTTGCAGCAACGATATAATAAAATAAAATTTTTTATTAATATTGAGTTGTAGGAGGTCACCTCAACGATAACATAATAAACGTTTCCTTATAAACAGACTGGTTAATTCAACGTGGGCTGAATAACGATAAACCCGCAACACTAGTTACTCATTAACTGGTTCATTTCAAATTGGCGCATACCAACGTGGAGCTGAATTAAACCCCGAAACAACAAAAAAACAGGTGCATTTCAAATTGGCGCTCACAACAGTGGGGCATCATCATCTTCTATTTGCATGTTTTATTACAAATATAATTTGTAATCTTTTAGATTTCAAATTGGCGCCCAACGTGGGCTTTAGTTAAGTAAAAAATCGACTTAATTATTACTTAACTTGAGCAGGCAACTATTAGAGGCACAGGAATGCATACGAGAGGTGTTTCTAAAAGGATAGCGAAGGACCAAGAAACGGAAGAAGATAGACGGGAAGAAGAAGCGGAGATAATTACAGACACCGAAATGGAACAACAGGCGGGCGATAAAGAGGAAGCCAGGGGAGGATTAAATTGGGAAAAATTAATGGAATTAATGAGTAGTATGAAGGAGGATAATAAACGAATGGAGGAACAAAATAGACAAACTAATGAAAAAATAGACAGTATCAAAGAAGATAATAGACAAACTAATGAAAAAATAGACAGTATTAACGAAAACTCAAAGAAACAAAACGAAATTTTGAGTGAGAATTTAATCAAACTAATGAATGAGAAGTTTGACAAAAATAAAGAGGAGACTGATGAAAATAACCGACAAATAAATGAAAGCTTAAACCAAATTAATGATAGGTTTGACAGGAACGATGAGAGCTTAAAACAGATTCAGGAAAAT